>OY482671.1:116617646-117217646 GCA_960531455.1 Urophora cardui
TTATATTTCTTTATCTTTCCTGTTATTTTCGGTTGTTTTACATTCGTACAATTTACATTTGTTTTTTGCTCTCAGCACTCAGATAATTTCATTTCACATTTCGCTGCGGCTTAATCTATTATTTATTTCAACGTAATGCTCGCATACAAGCACATGGTAACATGCTATGTTTTGCACAAACTTCGAGATTTTTCTGCGCGTCTCCTGGTTCCTTTGATCATTTAACTTCTTACTTGTTTTTTTTTTCTCGTTTTTTGTTTTATTTTATGTACCGCAATTTTTTTGTATCTGCTGTCAAATGTGTTGTTGCATTATAAATTTTCAGTTATGTATTTGTTTTGATATAGAATTTTTCTACGTAAAGAAATTTTCGTTTAGGTACGACATAAAGAGAGCGCTTCCCAGCGAATTTCTTATCACAAATCGATAATATAAAATTTGTGTTGCATATTTCAAGGCGCACGTATATATTTTGTTATTTTCTCTAACGCTTATTTATGTTTCTTGTACAAACGTACGTGTATATTCCTAATGAAATTTTATAGCGAATAATTTCGTAGAAAATTTTAACCCTCTAGCGACCTTACAATTGCTACATATTTTCTTCAGACTGCCTAAAAAGGTGATCAAAAGTATAATTTTTGGGGAGAATATAGAGGTTTAAAATATCCTACAAAATTATCCACCTTTTATTTTACTATATTTTAGGCTAGGTTAGGTTGGAGTGGCTGCTGCCAAAGCGGCACACTTAGGACAGTGTGGAGGCCCATTGTCATATCACAAGAAAAAAGATTACTCCTCCTTTTTGAACCAGTTTGAAAACCTTATGAACTTCACGAGGTTCTTTAAATCGACATCCGCGACTTTACAGAGGCTATACACGTGGGAGACAGTGTCCTATGAGTACCCCCACCAGGTTCGAGATTTCCTCTCTCCACAGGGTACATACATATTAAACGCCACTTATACTAAATTGGAAAAAATTAAAAAAATAGGTGGCAACCTTGGTTTGAGTGGTAACCTTGGCATGGGTGGCACCATTAAAAAGCTTACTGAATTACCTTTCATCTGATACCAAATTTATGCAATTCGTTTAAGGGGTTCGCTAGTTATTGGCCCTGGAGTTTTATTTTGGAGTTAAAAAATAAAACTCCAGGTTTTTGTTTTATCGATGGAGCTAAAAAATAAAACACCAAATTTTTATTTTATCGCTGTCTTTAAAAAATAAAACTCCAAGTTGATTGATTATTTTTGTCCAAATAAAAGATTCCTCCAAATATAAATTTTTTCTTTGGTGTTTTATTATAAAAGGAATAAAACTCCCGGTCCCTGGAAAAGAGCTCTATGTTTAAGCCCTGGTACATGGTGCATATGTACATTTACTTTTTGTTTTTGAAGGAATTATTTTTCGTTCAGGGTTAGCGATAAGCTCTGCACTGGTGGCTTTTTTTTGGATTTCGCATTAACTCAAATAATTTTAGCGCGTAAGTCAATCGACATTTTATTGCGCTCGCTCTTACAGTTACATATATCCTTTGCTTCATTTTTTCCATTTCCAACATAAAATAAGCCATTCACAAAATACATACAGACAACGTATTAAAATGCTTCACTGCCGTAGTTTATTTGCTGTTACGTTTTCCCTTTCTCTTATTTTTGTTATATCATCGTTTTGCGAAATGTTTTTTTTCCTATTTTTTTTTTTCATTTTTTTTTCTATTTCACACTTTATGTGCAAAAATTCACGCGCAAATCGAATGCCAAATGTGCTTAGTCAATATGAGGCACTCAGCGCCAAAACGGCCTAAGCCCAAAAAAATGGTTCTGAGAAAAAAAAAGTTAAAAGAAAATACGTTTTTAAAATATTTTTACTGATTTTTTATTAATCGTAAATAAAGATTAGTTGTAATACTTGTTTAAGGTTAATCATTAGGTGTTAATTAAATTACATAAAGAATATTTTAAACGGTTAATACAATAATTAAAGTGGGTTAGGCCATTTTGGAATCCATATAAAAAAAATATATTGATAGGAACTGAGGGTTAGGCCATTTTAGCTCCATTAATTAAAACATACAAAATTTCTTCACATAAATAATAAAAATAATTTTTAGCGTTTTAAATAATAAAAATTAATAATAATTGTTATTCGTGTTTTTGATGTGTAAACATCTTTGCTGTAGCTACGAGTAATTTCGAAAAACAGGTAAAGTTTACGCGTAAACATGTAAATGCGTAAACGAGTAAACATGTAAATGCGTAAACCGTAAATGACCTTGGCATTGTCAGTGGTAGCTAGGTAGCTAGGCATGTACTTACAAATGCTTGCATGCATAGTCGTGCAAACACAGCAACAACAGCAACGAAGCGAAGCGAAGTTGTTGTTGTTGTTGTTTTCTGCAACAATGCGACAAATAGGCAAAATAAAAAGGGCCAATCTGTTTGAACATGTATGGATATGCATCTGAGCAATATTGGTATCAAATGAAAGGTTTTGAGCAGAACTTCGATATGGGTCAAAACGAGGACCCGGATGATCCTTGAATGTTTCTGAGCAAAATTGGTATGAAATGAAAGGTTCTGAGGAGGGATTCTACAGGGAGATCTACTCTTTATGATTCCTAGTTCGGGTTCCGAGATATGGGCCAAAACGAGGACCCGGATGATCCTTGAATGTCTCTGAACAATATTGGTATCAGATGAAAGGTTTTAAGCAGGACTTCGATATGAAGCTCTTTTAATTGTGACCCCTAGGCCGGGTCTCCAGATATGGGTCAAAACGAGGACCCGGATGATCCTTGAATGTTTCTGAGCAAAATTGGTATGAAATGAAAGGTTCTGAGCAGGGATTCTATACGGAGCTCTACTCTTTATGATACCTATGTCGGGTCCCGAGATATGGGTCAAAACGATGACCCTGATGATCCTGGAATGTTTCTGAGCAAAATTGGTATCAAATTAAAGGTTTTGAGCAGATCTTCTACACGGAGCTCTACTCTTTATGATTCCTATGTCGGGTCCCGAGATATGGGGAAATACGAGGACCTGGATGATCCTTGAATGTTTCTGAGCAATATTGGTATCAAATGAAAGGTGTTGAGCAGGGATACTACATGGATGTCTATTCTTTATGATGTCTAGGTCGGGTCCCGGATATGGGCCAGAATGAGGACCCTGATGATCTTGCATGTTTCTGAGTAATACAAAACAAAAGAAAGTAAAAAATCAAAATTTAAAAACCAAAAACCAAAACAAACAAAAACAACAAAATAGTAGCAGTCACAATGATAACAAAAATTACAAAAACTATAGTCGCATTTTAATCCATAGAAAACCAGGAAAAAAAGGAATAAGGAAAAGGGAATAAATATCCGATTTCGAAATTGTTTACACATCAATGTTCATGAATACTCGTTATTCACGCTTTAATTTTTTTTCTGAATATCTTCGCCTTCAGCTCTCGAACTTATTTTTGAATTATTATAAAAATGATGTATTGTGGAACGATTTTCCGTCATCCCTTGTCAAGTTTGGTTTGGAGACAAACCGGTTTCGGCTAATATGCGCCATCTTCAGTGTCTTCTTTCGTTCTGACAGAAAATCGTTCCACAATACATCATATTCCTACCCTGTCGGAAAAACAAGCAACCAAAAAGTTATTATAAAAATCATGCTTTATGGGAGGTATGAACTCTTTGAGTTCCTGTAAATCCTTAAACTTTGCAGCTTCAATGAATCTTCCTCCAGGATAAAGCGGTTCCAATTCCAGTCTACGGACTTGCAGGAGTTCCTCTTTGAAATATCAACTTCTTGAAATAAACATCTATGTCATTTGAATATTTGTATTGAATTATAAATGACTTCACATTTTGGAATCGAAGCCAATGAATCTTAAGCCACTCAACTTTTGAAGTCTTGTCTGGGGAGATTTTTATGTTTGTCACAGTTTCTCGATTAAGGACATGCTTTTAATAGCATCTGCCGTCATCTTTACCTAGTGAAATGGTTCAACATGGCTAACTTGGTTTATTTTTCGAACATATTCTTGATTAAAACGTAACATTCGTTTTTGGCCTAACCAACACATGTTTTTTATTTCTAGGATTCGATTTGGCCTAAGCGGCTTAGGCCATTATGGCATCCACATTTGTTTGAAGTTTGCATAGACGAAAAACAGTTTTCAGCAGGTAGTGTAACTTAGTGTTATACTATACAATAGGGAGTTTTTTTTAGTATTTATTTCAAAAGGTTCCGGTTAGATCAGCATATTCAGTTTGATTTTTTTTGAGATGAGGGTTAGGCCGTTTTGGCACTGAGCGCCTCATATGTAAGTGAGTCAGTACCCTGCAAAAAAGTTTTGCTTATTGTTGACAAATCAGGTCTAAAAAGTGAGTACGCTGGCAGCGCTGCTTCTATTATGCACTCACTCTGTCTGCTGCCAACTTTATAATACTTATCTAGGCCTTATTTCGCATGGCTGATAAGCCTTTGGAATAAGATGTGCTCTCAGAGTGAGTGGCCTGATGAGATCAACACAGTAAAATCAGACTTATTTTAAGCCTTGCGCCATACAAATTTGCTACCCTTATAATTTTCAGGCCTTATTTCGTAAGCCTTTAAATCTGCTGTTTTAATTCTTAAATAAGGCTTAGATTTTTGGTGGGTATGTTTGTTTGTTTATTTGTGACTGTTAATATTTTTTTTTTTCTAGTCAATAAGAAACAAAAGTAGCAAAAACGCACTACACAAAAATACAAATAAAAATGTGTGTAACGATCTGTGAAGGCGTTGCTAACTACTTTTTTTATTTGTTTTGGTTTTTGCTTAATTGCTTGGCACAACAATGGGCGCACTGTTGGTGGATTAATCGATGCGGAAATTCCCATCATTTGTGCCTTTAGAAGTAGTCATTTGAACACTTTTTATGTTTCCTTTTCTAATGGCATATCGTCATTATGAAGGAAAATTGAAGTTGCACCCCATTTCTACACTCTTGTATGGAATTCAGAACGTTATCTTCTCTATACATACATATATAAAAAATGTAGGGGTTTTTGTATGGGAAAATGCTTCAAAAACTGCTGAACGAATTTTTTCAAAATTTTCAAAGTTTATTCTTTGGATAATTGCAAAATCCATATTTATGATGCGATTCGTTTTTGGCAAGTATGTTTGTTATGTAATGAAAAACTCGGTTACAAAAAATTAATCCGCTAGAGAATTTAGGCCATATTTAATTTCGGTGTAATATGTCTCGGCATAAGAATAAAACAGTGGCTCTCATTCCAATTTTCGCCATTTCTTGAGTCTCGCTGCAAAATAGTTCAGCAACGCAATCCTTTTGTTCAATTATTTTCTGTTTTGCATTTGTTTCACATAAAAATGTTGTACATAGTTCTTAAACATTTTTTATTTTTTTTTTTTGGGAAAATACCATACAAGTCGGGCAGTAAAAATTGATTTTATGAGTTTAGGGAAGAGAAACGCTGCCACTTAAATAAATATTTCCATAAAATGTTTCATGCACTTGGATTCAACCTGTTCATCTCCCAGCTACAAGTAACATATGTATGTACATTAGATAGGGTTGGTCCCCATACGAAAAAAAAAGTTGTAAAAGTCCGCCCCTAAATTTGAAGCTTATGTTGAGAGGGTTAAGGTACACAAAAAAAAAATTTTTTTATTAATTTAGTAAAACCGTTTCAAGGCAACATTATCATGAATTTTGAAGCACTTTCATTTGGCAGTACAAAGAGGATAATTCATGGACATACAAATAAGTTAGCTGACCCAACTATGTGAAAACAACTTCAGAGCTCAAAAGGACATTAGAAGGAAGTGTAGAGCTTCTAAATGCGAAACTAATGACGTATCAATTTTAAAAATCGGATGATAAATAACAAAGTTACAAGAAAAAAACAATTTCGGCAGTATTTTGCGGGGTCAAAAAAAAAATTTTTTTTGTGTCCCTTAACCCTCTCAACATAAGCTTCAAATTTAGGGGCGGACTTTTACAACATTTTTTTTCGACCCTATCTAATGTACATAGGTGTATACAAAAGTATTTATATAATTAAGAATTTAAATAAACTCTGATTTATTAGAAAGAAGAAAGCCTTTGTTGGGTACCTTCTACAACATTAAAAGTTTTACCACAGCACATTTCAAAAACGTAATATCATTTCTGCTGTGGCATGTGGTCAAAGTACACAGAACAGCAAGAGTATTTGTTATGCATAAAACAATTTCCTACTTTTATTAATACATACCAACAAAAATACATATATATGTGGAGCCAATACCCTGCAGGGAAATCAATAACCCTGCAGTATTTATCAGCTGGAAAACAGCACATATTTCCTACTGAATATTCAGTAGAGATGTAGTTTCGTTTTTATATAAAGGTGGCGTCGAAAATCAACTACCTAAAAACTGCTGAACGAGAAGGGAGAGTTTCTGTAGGAAAAAAGGCCTGAATACGCAGGGAGAACTTCCATAGCATGTATTTCAGTACACCTGATGTCTTCACTGCGTGTTCAGTTATTTTTTCAGCAATAAATTTTGAACTTAGTTTCAGGGTATTTTTCATAATGAATATTCTACTGAATATGCACCTCCTTACCTCAAATTCTGCTGGGAACTAGCGATCAAAATTTCTAGTTCCGAACTATCAAAAAGGTGTCAAAAAGTTCAATTGTTCAAATTGAAGGAGAGCATTTGAGTGCCCATTATAAGACACATTTTCATTTGTATGTAATTTCGAAGTTACAAAAATTCTCAACAAATTTTTGTTCACTAAATTGCAGTCGGCTGTGCATATTTCTCCAATTCTCAAATCGTTTGTGGAGCATTTGGTATAAAGAGTTTACTATTTGCGTTTTCATATGTAGATGTGCAGGAAGGTTTAACTTTTTTGAAAAGGGTTGCCACCTGTTCAAAAATTCATTTTTATGCTATAGTTTGTTTGATTTTTAAAATTGAGGAGCGATATGAAAAGGCTTGGCCTGAAGATTGGTAATTTATTATCATTTTTACAAAAAGGTTTGCCACCTTTTAAAAAATTCAATTAAACTCTATAGTTTGTTTGATTTTTAAATTTAAAGTGCCATATGAAAGGGCTTTGCCTTCCAATATGAAAGGGCGTCACTTTAAAATGAGTAATTTATTATAACCTACAAAAAGGGTTGCCACCTGTTCAAAAATTTATTTTTACGTTATAGTTTGTTTAATTTTTCGATTTGAGTTGTCATTTGAAAGAGGTTTGTATAAAATTCATTTTTATGCTCGTTTGTTTGATTTTTAAGTTTGAGGTGTTATATTAAAGGGCTTAACCCATTTAATTGGTAATTTATTATCATTTGTAGAAAAAGGGTTGCCACCTGTCAAACAATTTAATATTCCGGTATAGTTCGTTTGATTTTTAAATTTGAAACGTCATCTGGGCTTGCCCCGTAGATAGGTAATATAATTTAATTTTTACAAAACCGGTTGCCACCTATTTGAAAAACTCTGTTGACATCTTTCACTATAGGAAAGAAGGGAAGGAAAGGAAAAGAAAAGAAAAGAAGAGAAAAGAAAAGAAAAGAAAGGAAAGGAAAGGAAAAGAAAGAAAAGAAAAGAAAAGAAAGAGAAAAGAAAAAAAAGAAAAGAAAAGTAAAGAAAAGATAAGAAAAGATAAGAAAAGAAAAGAAAAGAAAAGTAAAGAAAAGAAAAGAAAAGAAAAGAAAAGAAAAGAAAAGAAAAGAAAAGAAAAGAAAAGAAAATAAAATAAAAGAAAAGAAAAGAAAGGAAAGGAAAGGAAAGGAAAGGAAAGGAAAGGAAAGGAAAGGAAAGGAAAGTTAATGAAAGTAAAAGAATGGAAAGGAAGGGAAAGAGAAAATAAAAGAAGGGGAAAGTGAAAGGAACGGAAATGGTGAAGGAAGAGGAAAGGAAAGGAGAAAAGGTAAGAGGAGTGTACGGAAAGTAAAAATGATAAAGGTTCAGGAAACGCAAAAAGGACAGAAGAAGAGAAAAAGTAAAGAAACTGGAAAGAGAAAGAAGAGTCCGGAAAATGGAATTTTAGAGGTCGCTAGAGGTTTAGAATATTCTAGAAAATTATTCGACATAAAATTTCACTACACTCAGAGAAAAAGCAAGCTAAATTTAAGTATAGCGGGCCGAAAACGTTATGAAAGTCTGTTAAGCTTGAAAATGCTAAAATCAAGAATATATTCTTATTTTTAGAACGGCATTTTTGAGAAGAAAAGGCGTATCTTAAGAACTTTCCGGTTTGAATAAATTTATTTTGAGCATTGCTGATGGTTGATTTGAGAAAGTACATTCTAATTTTCAGAATGTTCAACTTTATTTTAAGAATACTTATGCTTGCTTTCCTTTTTTCGAAATTCAAAATTCGAAATCATTAACCCACCTAACAAAAATAAGAAAGAATATTTTTTTTATTTTTTTGCATTGTATTTTGATATTTTTTTAATGGATTAGTTATATGTACATGTATATGGAGATGCAATTCTTATTATCACTATATATAATTCAGTCTTTACATGCATATTTATAAATAAGAAAGATCTACATATCTTATACCGAACTCATTTTAGAAAAGTGTATACATTTTTCCGTAATCTTTTTAACGATTAAAAAGCCCAGTCAATACTTCCACTACCCACACACATTTTCACCACCCAATTTGAGTGGTAGTATCCCTATACCAAACTATTTTGAACCGTTTCATACCAACACCGATGGTCTGGAATCCAACAATTTTGGCCAAAAAGTCAACGGCTTCCAAATTATACAAGTTTTGTTTTCGCATCTCATATGTACATTCCCACTTTACTTGTTTGACCACTCCTCCAAATTTGATATAATCCTTCATCTATTTCAAACTAGTAAAAGCCATATTAAAACATAAGCTAAATTCTCATCAACGCGATAACTCTTACCTTTCCAAGCAAACATGTCCAAGAGAAGCTCCATTCACAATTCCAGCGGGGATTTTTACACAAAAATCAACAACTATTGAAAATTATATATTTTCTGGTAAACATTTGGCTCTGGTGGTCTTAAATTAGGAATTTCATTCTTAAACCAAGATTTTTTCAGTTTTTTATCTTGTTTCAAGAATACCACTCTTGATTCAAAATTGGGGAAACTTAAATTTCATTTATTTTTCATTAATTTCTGTAATTCTTAATTCAAGTACGACACAGCTTGTTTTTAGCCCGCAACTTTTCTCTGAGTGTACGTCTCCTCAGACAATCAGTACCAGTAACTATATGTTTTATTTTATACATATTTTATTATAGAAATATTATATAAGAAATATGGTCTTTCCACTCTCAAATCGTTCCGCTCTCAATTTACTTGGTCGAATTTTCGACCACCGTGATACTCGTTTTTCTTATTTATTTAACTTTTAAATATTTTTTACCTTTTAAATTATATGAAAAAAAAAAAAACAATTAAGAAAATATAATAGTCACCTCGACATCGACAGGGATCGAACCGCAATCGCGCGATTCCAAGTCAGACGCATTAGCCACTGTGTGCTATCGAGCCACCTGCATGAAGCGTGCCAAACGCTGCACTTAAATGTCACATGTAAAGTATAGAATTTGTTGGAATATTTGTGGAACGAATTTCCGTCATCCCTTTGTCAAGTTTGCTTTGGTTAAAAACCGGCTTCGGTAATGTGCCAGCTTCAGTAGAAATTTGTTGAAACTTGTAGCTAGTTCAGAACTATTGAAATTTTACCCATAAACGAACTAGTGCAAATCGTAGAGATTTGAACTATTGTGTAACTACCGAAAAGGGCGTGAATAGGGTGAGAATTGACAACGCCTAGGACATCGCCGTGTTAAATTCGTCAGTTGTTTATGGAAAAGCGCAGTAGTAGTGTCGAAAAATACAGCCTATAAAAGCGAATTATTTCTGAACTTGCGATTATACCCACAGGGTAGTTTTGCACACAAATACACAAAAGCATACACTTGGTTGGTTGTTAGCAGTTTTTCCTCCCACTCCTCCTTCTCCGTCGACGCCTGTTAGCGTGTGCTCTGCCTTGCATAGTGACAACCGCTAGTTTCCTTCTTTACAAATTCTTCATGCGAAAGTACGCCGCAGCACATGGCTTTACAACTTTCACAATTTCACATTTCTCAGCGAGCAAAAAGAAGACAAAATTCAATTGCACAGTAATTCAGAAGACAACAGCAAGTATGTGCATAACTATTTGCACAGAAATGTAGTCAGTATGTATGTATGTACATACTTAGAGCGGCCTACGACCTGCTCTGCATGCAGTGTAATGCATGTAGATAATACATGTGCATAAGTGCAAGCTGGTGTTTTGTATTGAAAGCATAAACGAATGGATTCAGTTGCCTTGATACCTAGATGCTCGCTTACAGGCCTATGCGTTGTTTTGCGTAAGTACTCCTTTTGCTTCCTTCAATATGCTGCAGCAAAAACACACAAAAAACACAAAACAAAAACACAAAATAACGCTAAAACAATAAATCAATATCTATGCACTAATTCATACATATGTACATTGTACATGCATACTTACTTGCCTTGCCAAACAAAACAAAACAAAAGTAACAGCCAAACAGAGGAAATGAGAGAGCTTATGATTTATGGTTCAATATGTGCCCCACATGATATTGAACCCTCACTAAGCACAACAATAGAAGTGGAAAATACTCTGAGTCATCCCTATCAAATGGACCTCCCCATAAAAAGATTCGCAATATCGGAGGTAAAAACCGTAATAGCGAAACTCAACCCAAAGAAAGCTCCTGGATACGATATTATTAATGGCAATGTACTAAAGCACTTATTTTACGAAGGCATACAATTTCTCACCCAACTGTTTAATGCAGTACTAATAACTGGATTTATACCCCCTCAATGGAAAGTCGCTCAGATGAAAATGATTCTGAAACCAGGAAAGCCCCCTGATACGGCAGCGTCTTACAGACCCATTAGCCTGCTGCCTGTTGTCTCAAAAGTCTTGGAAGTTATTTTCCTTAAAAGACTCCTACCCATAATAGAAGAGCGTAACATTATACCTAATCACCAGTTTGGCTTCAGAAGAGGGCACGGAACAATTGAACAAGTACATAGACTTACCGAGAAAATCTACTCTGCCTTTGAGCAAAAAAAATATTGTACAGCTGTTTTTCTAGACATATCCCAAGCTTTTGATCGCGTATGGCACGACGGTCTCCTCTATAAAATAAAAAATACTCTCCCTACAAATTACTTCCTATTTATACAATCTTACCTAAAAAATCGTTACTTTCTCGTCAAGGAAGGAGCAGAGCAGTCTGAGCTTTACGAGAGCTTAGCAGGCGTTCCGCAAGGTGGTTTAATGGGCCCAATACTGTACTTACTTTACACACATGACCTCACAATAGCAGAAGGAGTCACTATCGGAACTTTTGCCGATGACACTGCCGTACTAGCTGCAGACCTCAACCCAAACGTGGCCTCACTTAAGCTTCAAAGAAGTTTAAATAAAATTACCCATTGGCTGAAAGACTGGCGTATAAAGTCAAATGAATCAAAACCTGTCCAAGTGACGTTTACCACTAGACGTAACACTTGCCCACCCGTCAAGTGATATACCGCAAAGTGACGTAACAAAGTACCTTGGTATGCACCTCGACAGAAAACTAACATGGAGAACCCACATATTCACCAAACGAAAAGCTCTTGGTATAAAACTGCGGAATCTCTATTGGCTCATGAATCGAAACTCCCAACTATCAATCGACACAAATTCCAGCTTTACTCAGCCATCATAAAACCCATTTGGACCTATGGCATACAGCTGTGGGGAACTGCAGCAAACTCAAATATAGAAATTCTCCAAAGATTCCAATCGAAAACCATTAGAATGATTGTAAATGCGCCCTACTACGTCACGAACGACCAACTACATCGTGACCTAAAGATACCTACTATTGCTCAAGAAATAAGAAAGTATGCTACATCATACAAAACGAGACTACTAGCTCACCCCAACCCCCTCGCTCCAGCCCTGACGGCAAGACCAACTAGTTTCGTACGCCTCAAAAGAAAATCTTTTACAGATCCTTATTGATGGACTACAATAAATGGATGCACTACTGAGAGCAATCCATGCATGCCCACCAAGTTTGTTAAGTCATTAGTAATTACTAATTACTTTTAACGAACCACAAAATTGTTAGATGTATTTTATTTATACAGTTGGCAAAATTTATTGGATGCTAAAAAAAAAAAAAAAAAAAAAAAATATGTGCCCGGATAACACTTGCAGTTCATTAGGGGTTAAAATTAGTGTAGGTGCGTGTGTATGTACCTATATAACCTTTGGCCACATTTGTGATATCTAACTAAAATAATTTTGCGCATATCGCTTACCCAACAGCCCCTCTGTCCAACAGCAAACGTCCAGCCCGCGCCAGCTTATATATACATACAAACATTACGCAAAATAAAATGTGACCACAATTACCCTGAGAATTGGTTGTCATTGTTATTTGGCCCAAGAGATGATTTAGCAGGCAAGATGCATTGGATGCGGTGATTGCTAGACGCACTGGCATTTATTTACATATATGTCCTACACTCTTCGAACAAAACTTTATTGTGTATAAAATTGTGCTGAGCTTAATGTGTATAATTTTGTGCGAATGAAAGGATTTGATTTGATTAATTAATTGCAAATAGTTAAATCATAAATCGTAAATTGTATAAAAAAAACTTTTACAATGGAATCCAGAATAATCAGCATGATCTGGCAACTATTTAAATCATAGCCTGTTCTCACACATTAAAAAGGCATTTCTAACTACATACTATTAAAAATAGTTAAATTTACTCTTAATTTTGTTTGGCTTATTTTTCTGAATTTTTCCTTTATACAAAACACTATTTAAGTATTTTCGAACCCTTTTCTCAGTCAAGTTCACATAAAGGCTTGGATACACATCATGGCCGCAACCAATACCAGATGATGCCACCGCACACAGCTCCCCGTTGACAACGCCTGGTCCCCCGGAATCGCCATAACATGTATCGGCTTTTTTTCCTCCAGCACAAAGCCTCGACCACGTTACTGTAACCGCAGTGTCCTTCAATTTATTAAAACAATCATCCCAATCATGTGTAAACACATAGGCAGTCTTAAGCTTATCCTCACGCTGGCTAGAGGCTTCGCTCGTCTTACCCCAACCGCTTATTTTCATCTTTCTACCCGCCTTCAATGGCGTGCTGCAGAGGTTTATTGTGCCGACTTTTGGGCCAGCTTTAAAAGCATCATTTACCGTAACTACAGCAACATCCATATGAAATGTCTTATTATCGTATGATTTCGGGCAAAATATTTCTTGGGCTTTGCGAAGTTGTCCTCTCTCCTTATTTCTCAAGTCAGTAACACCGGCAATAATTTCGATATCTTTTGGCAAGTAATTACACACACAATGCGCCGCTGTAATCATGTGACGTAGACTGACTAGCGCACCTGCACATACTTTATAAGTATTTTCCATATATACCACATATTTGCGTTTGCTTATATTTATATCCCAGCCATTTACAATGCGAAAATTTGCTTCTGCATTTACCCACGCAAAGCCGAGCAACATTAAAAAGAGTAGAAAGACAAAGCGTGAATTCATGACGTCTGATTCATTTCACGGTTTGCAAAATACTATAGAGACATTTTATATATTTGATAATTACTTATGCGAAAAACATGCGAAGCATTAGACCTTTCAAGAGCACTCCTGAAGTTATTTATAGCAAATGACACACAATAGAACTAATTAGTTAGTACACTTAACCTTCGTCCAGTAGGACTTTTTGATGTTATGTTCCTCCGAGGTGTACACGGAAAGAAATTTGTATACTTGAATCAAGAAAAATGCTTTCTTGAACTCAATTTAGAAAATTTTTAGGGAAATAAGAAAAATTGACTTAATTATTACTGGAATTAAGAAATTGAGTTTTCCAAAAATGAGACAATTAGTTTCTTATTCAAGAACACTAACAAAATCTTTCTATAGAATAAGTGTTGAATAAAAATGTTTAAATAAATAAGAACATCTTTTCTTAAATTTACTTAAATGAAGAAAATCTTTTTGCTAATATCAAGCAGAATTTTAGAAAATTGTGTTTCGATGAATTGGAACTACAAACTACAGCAAGAAAAATTGAAAATAAATAAGATAACGTTTTATTGAGCGAAGTAAAATATTTCTTGCTCAATTTGAACGCCAAAGTTCTTTGAGCATATCAGCAAACTACAGCAAAAAAAAAATTGAAAATAAATAAGAAAACGTTTTATTGAGCGAAGTAAAATATTTCTTGGTCAATTTGAACGCCAAAGTTCTTTGAGCATATCAGCAAACTACAGCAAAAAAAATTGAAAATAAATAAGAAAACGTTTTATTGAGCGAAGTAAAATATTTCTTACTGAATTTGAATTTCCAAAGTAACATGTATGTTTTTTCATTTGTCATCCGCCTTGCATATTTCTGAATATTTCTGCAATTCTCAGATTGTTAGTGAAGCATTTGGTATAAGGAGTTCACTATTTGCATCTTCATTTATATTAATTGAAATGTTGTCATTTCAGTGAACAAGTCCTAGGAAAATAAGTACTAGTTGACTAATTATGGTTTTCTAATCCCT
The DNA here is from genome assembly GCA_960531455.1 of Urophora cardui. Taxonomy (NCBI): domain Eukaryota; kingdom Metazoa; phylum Arthropoda; class Insecta; order Diptera; family Tephritidae; genus Urophora; species Urophora cardui. The sequence continues at coordinate 116,632,332 of OY482671.1, forward strand.
CATGATTAGTTTTCATTTTCCTTATTTTTTTACGTTTTTAATATTTTTAGAAAATTTTTACTTGATTTAATATTTAATATTTTCTTATTTACTTAAGCTCGTATAAGAAAAGTTTTACTTGCAACAAAAAAATGATTTCTTAATTAGAAAAAAACACTTACCGCAAGTAAATTATTTCTTATTTATTTAAAATCCATTTTTGCTTGAGCTGAGAAAACTTTTTCTTATTTATTTAAAATCTAATTTCACTCGAAGCAAGAAAATGTTTACTTATTTATTTAAAACTAGCTGACTCGGCAGACGTTGTTCTGCTAAAATTTATTCCCATGAAGCCTAAAGAAAAGTCTTTGATTACCGTATTGCTAACCATTATCTTAGAGTCCATCTTAATGACTACATAATGATAACAAAAAATTGTCTATTCTCTGAATAAAGTTATAGTTATATTCGCCGCGACAAACCTACTTCCCCCGATCCCTATCTCTATCTCAATCCCTATCTCTATTTCGGTTTCAATCTTAATCTCAATCTCAATCTTTATCCCTATCACCATCCCTATCCCTATCACCATCCCTATCCCTATCCCTATCCCTATCCCTATCCCTATCGCTAACCCTATCCCTATCCCTATCCCTATCCCTATCCCTATCCCCATCCCCATCCCTATCCCCATCCCTATCCTTATCCTTATCCCTATATTTATCCCTATCCCTACCCCTACCCCTATCCCTATCACCATCCCTATCCCTATCCTTATCCTTATCCTTATCCCTTCCTTATCCTTATCCTTATCCTTATCCTTATCCTTATCCTTATCCTTATCCTTATCCTTATCCTTATCCTTATCCTTATCCCTATCCCTATCTCTATCTCTATCCCTACCCTTTCCCTATCCCTATCTCTATCTCTATCTCTATCTCTATTTCTATCTCTATCTCTATCTCTATGTCTATCTCTATCTCTATCTCTATCTCTATCTCTATCTCTATCTCTATCTCTATCTCTATCTCTATCTCTATCTCTATCTCTATCTCTATCTTTATCTCTATCTCTAACTCTATCTCTATCTCTATCTCTATCTCTATCTCTTTCTCTTTCTCTTTCTCTATCTCTATCTCTATCTCTATCTCTATCTCTATCTCTATCTCTATCTCTATCTCTATCTCTATCTCTATCTCTATCTCTATCTCTATCTCTATCTCTATCTCTATCCCTATCCCTATCCCTATCCCCATCCCTATCCCTATCCCTATCCCTATCCCTATCCCTATCCCTATCCCTATCCCCATCCCTATCCCCATCCCTATCCCTATCCCTATCCCCATCCCTATCCCTATCCTTATCCCTATATTTATCCCTATCCCTACCCCTATCCCTATAGCTACCTACCTTTACCTTACTGGGACCGTCGATCACCATCCGGGCCCACTACTTTAGCCATCTCTGGGAAACAGCCTTAGAAATCACAATGACAATAGCTGTATGTGGAAGCCTGCTCAACGCTTTTCATTCGCTACCAATATTGCCCAGAAACTTTCCAGGGTCACTCGGTCCCACGTTTTAACCCATATCTGGGAACCCGGCCTAGGTATCGCAATGAAAATAACTTTATGTTGAAGGCCTGTTCAACACCTTTCATTTGATACCAATATTGGTCGAAGACTTGCTGGATCGATCTGGGTCTTCATTTAGGCCTGTATTCCGAGAAGCTTCCTTTTATTCGAAATTCTATATACCCTACTATATGCACTAACACCACATGAATCTACTGTGAATATTTCATAAAGAACGGATGGTTACTTTGGGAGTTTATAAAGGACACACATCCACAGATGCACACATACACACATACACACCGATTTTTCCAATTTTCGGACTTTTCCGGAGAGATTTTCCAAAATTTTCTTCCGTACGAACCATCTCCTCGAGAATACGAACAACTGACAAAAAATTTTACAGAAATCGGCCCAGCCGTTCTCATCTGATGAGGTTAGTAACATTTTTTACACCATTTTTATATATATAGATCCAATTTTCTTGGATTTTCTTGATATTAAGAAATTATTTTCTAAGTTCAAAATCAAGTCTAATTTTTCTTGTCTCGGCATTGATTCTAGTAAAAAATTCTTTCCGTGTACAACTCGAAGTTGGTGGAACAGCTTAACAAACATGCCCATTCCTACCTCGTAACACCTTTCGGCTTTCGCCCCACCTTATCTAGAGAAATGGTCATTCTCAACCAAGGAAAATTATCTATATTATAAATGTGAAATGGAAAATGTGCTTAAACTCTCATCACTCGAAAACCGCTGAACGCACCCTCACGAAACTTTTTTTTTCATCCCGTGAAGGTTATAGACATTTTTAATCTTATTGAAAAGCAGGGATGGACACCTGCCATACGAAATAAAACTTTCATAGCTAATATCGCTTGAAATATTTGTAGTAGAGTACTGAACATTGGTGTGAGGGCATGATAAAAAGAGATAGAGAAAGAGCAAGGAAAGAGAAAGAGAAACAGAATGAGAGATAAAGAGCAAGAGAAAGAGAAAGGGAAAGAGAAAGAGAAAGAGAAAGAGAAAGAGAAAAAGAGAGAGAAAGAGAAAGATAAAGAGAAAGAGCAAGAGCCAGAGCAAGACCAAAAGAAAGAGAAAGATAAAGAGAAAGAGAAAGAGAAAGAGAAAGAGAAAGAGAAACAGAAACAGAATGAGAGAGAAAGAGAAATATAGAGGGAAGGACTCATTATAATATAAACAAATTTTTCGTCGCTGCTAAAAGCGGGACGGGTGTTTGCTAGTTTATAATAACATCAAGAGCTACGAAGATAGCAACTGAGTTGAAAGGTCATCCCACCGGTGCAAACATCTCAAAACCATAACTTACCAAGGCAACTTTGTGCAAGCGACTAAACCCTCTTAGCCTATTTAGAGTAGTTATATACAATGATATAATTACCAAAAAAGTTACTTAAAAGCTAATAACACTTTTATGAAGTATTGGGGGGTCCACAGGCACCCCAGGCGTTACTTGAAGATTAATGACGACGACACTGCTTATTAAGAACTTACTTTTATTTACAAAGCGCGTTAAAACTGACTGTTTACTTACACTTAAAAAATAATTAAGAAATGAAAGCAAATTTATGTAGGTATATATTTACTCTACACCAATTTGTTAAAAGTACTATTTGGACAGTTGACTACACTGAGGGAAAAAAACAACGTATATCCAACAAAACGACGTCAACTCAATAAAAAACAGTCATGATAGTCAGCCTACCTTGAAAATTGTTGCATCGACAATAATAATTGTTATTTTCCCATTTTATAAATATTACAATGAAAACAACCGCATTTATATTTAATATGACTGTGACGATTGCCAATTTAACATATCATGTGAGTGGATAATGCATCAGGACATTGACAATTTAAACACATTCCATTATGAAAGAACAACTAAAATTTTAATTCAACGTTTTATTGGTCGATGCAAAGTTGGTATCGTAGTTATTTCAAAGTGAATATTATTTGAAACAACATTAAAATGTCAATTTGAAATTGTTCTGATGTTAGGTGAAAGCTCTTTTATTGATGGGTTAACAATGATACAGTGATGCAGATAGGAATCGTGGTTATTTTAAACTGAAGATTCTTTGAAACAAAATTGAATTGTCAATTTGAAATTGTTATAATGTTAGGTGAAAGCTCTTTTATTGATGGGTTAACAAACGGCATTGCTGACTAGGTTAATATGAAATATAAATATATTTTCAACTAGCTGACCCGGCAGACGTTGTTCTGCTAAAATTTATTCCTATGAAGCCTAAAGAAAAGTCTTTGATTACCGTATTGCTAACAATTATCTTAGAGTCCATCTTAATGACTGCGAATAATGAAAAATTTTCTATTATCTGAATTAAAGTTATAGTTATATTCGCCGCGACAAACCTACTTCCCCCGATCCCTATCTCTATTTCAATTCCTATCTCTATTTCAGTCTCAATCTCAATCTTTATCCCTATCCCCATCCCTATCCCTATCCCTATCCCTATCCTTATCCTTATCCTTATCACTATCCCTATCCCTATCCCTATCCCTATCACTATCACTATCCCTATCCCTATCCCTATCCCTATCTCTATCTCTTTGTCTATCCCTATCCCTATGCCTATCCCTATCCCTATCCCTACCCCTATCCCTATATCTACCTACCTTTACCTTACCGGGATCGTCCATCACCATCCGGGAAACAGCCTTAGAAATCACAATGAAAATAGCTGTATTTGGAAGCCTGCTCAACGCTTTTCATTTGCTACCAATATCGCTCGAAAATATTCAGGGGTTATCCGAGACCACGCTTTGGCCCAAATCTTGGAACCCGACCTAGGCATCACTATTTAAAAAGCTCTTTGCTGAAGTTCTCCTCAACAGCTTTCATTTGATACCAATATCGCTCAGAAACTTTCCAGGGTCACTCGGTCCCACGTTTTAACCCATATCTGGGAACCCGGCCTAGGTATCGCAATGAAAATAACTTTATGTTGAAGGCCTATTCAACGCCTTTCATTTGATACCAATATTGCTCGAAGACTTGCTGGATCGATCTGGGTCCTTATTTAGGCCTTTATTCCGGGAAGCTTCCACTTTTTAGAAATTCTATATACCCTACTATGTGCACTGAACCCACATGAATCTACTGTGAAAATTTCATAAAGAACGGTTGGTTACTTTATAATAATAATAATACAATGGCGCTATTATAACTCTGACGAGTTTTATGGCCGAGCTTCTCTCCCAATTCGAGGTGTGCTCCTTTTTGTTTTTCCTACTAATTGGGTGGACCTACAGTTTTATGCCGGCTCCGAACGGCGAATGCATTTTTTGTGAGAAGCTTTTTCATGGCAGAAATACTCTCGGAGGGTATGCCGCCCACTGCCGGGAGGTGACCGCTGCTCTTAAAAAACCCAATAATTGGATTTTTACTAATTAGAAAAATTTGTTTGGCTCGGACCGTGGTTTGAACCCGAGACCTCTGGCATAGCAGGCGAGCACTCTACCCACTGCACCACAGCGGTTGGTTACTTTGGGAGTTTATAAAGGACACACATCCATAGATGCACACATACACACATACACACAGATTTTTCCAATTTTCGGACTTTTCCGGAGGGATTTTCCAAAATTTTCTTCCGTACGAACCATCTCCTCGAGAATACGAACAACTGACAAAAAATTTTACAGAAATCGGCCCAGCCGTTCTCATCTGATGAGGTTAGTAACTTTTTTTACACCATTTTTATATATATAGAGATTTAAAAACGCAGAGTGTTTGTTGTAGAATTCATTGCTTTTTTATTTAGATAAACACAAATGTATTGTACATTTTTGTTATTTTACATATTTACAAAAATTTCACTCAACACGAACAAACTGATAGTAATACATAATAGTTTGGCTCAGATTTCAATCTGTCGGCTTTACATTAAGGAACCACAGTTCGAAAAAAACAAATGTCTTACCTGCCGGACGCTTATAGTTGAGGAGATATTCCTTGGTAAAGTAATTTGTGGGTTGTAATATTCCCCTTGGCGGCCTTTGGCTGCGCTTTAAAAAATAACCCCACAGCCGGTAATATCTATAAACCCATCCAACTACCAACAAATATCTCGTGAACTATAAGCCTCCGGCAAATTTTGAGATCGGTTTTGATATCTGCGAGAGCCCCCTGAAAAAGTCATTTTTCTCAGATCGTGGTTCTTTAATGTAAAGCCGACCATTTTGTTAGGCCTTCTAGAATTCATTGAAAAAGCTCCACCAACGCATGCTCATTCACAGCAATCGCCAACACTTTAAATCCACCCAATAATATGCCACCAATCTGTATTAATATGCCTTTCAGTTTTCCCTTGGCATCCGCCGCATTTTTCTCCACCTCACTCATTGCCGGAACAAGTTAGAAAATCCGAGGAAACTTTGTTATTTTGTAGAATATATAACACACACGATATCGAAAGGAAGTGCTTAATTTTTTGTAAACAATCTAAATTCCACTGTCACGCAAAAAAAAAATTGGGAGTCGAGTTTGCTTTTTACGCACGCCGCACAGTGGGGCAGCTTCCATACATTCAGCGGAAAAAAATAGAAAGAGTTGTCGTAGGGCTTTGAAATTTTGCACACAGGTTATATATGAGCTAGTTAAGAAAATCTCCAAAAATGGTTGAAATCCGTCAACTCCTAGGAGTACCTCCCTTGGACCTATAGTAAAAAATTAAAAAAAAAATTGAAATACAAATTTTAATTTCAGCTCAAAAAAATAAGATATCTTTACGAAACTTTGCATATCAGTTACCCTCATAAAGGGCATTGACGGTACAAAAAATAATTGAAATCGGCCACTCCCTAGGGGTACCTCCCTTGGACCTATAGTAAAAAATAAAAATAATTTTAAATTCATACCTGTACTTAATTGTGAATAAAAGCGAAACGTGTTCATCGATTTTCATGATTTATGTATCATTTTGTTCATAGGTTATGCGACTTTACGTGAAAATAATAGGACTTTGAACTTTTTTACCGTTTTCGATTTTTTATGAATTAAAAAAAAAATTTATTTTATTTAGGCAAAAAATATTTTTTTTCTCCATACATTTATTTATAACTGCGAAACTGTTGCCTATATTGCGAAACGTTATATAAACAGATGAAAGTACTTGTAATTCCTTATTTTTCTAAATTTGTTTCAACAAAATCCGACTGGTGGTTCTTGAGTTATGTTAAACAAAAGAGCCTTATCAGAATTGAGTCGCGAATCAATTAGCTGAAAACTGTTGTACTGTATAATACAATAAATTGATAGGGGGCACCTGGGGGCACTTGAAATTGATTAAAAATGTAAAAACAGATATGAGACAATGTATTATGATATGATACAATTATTAGTGATTTCCAACTGGAGGCAAGTAGAGCTAAAATTGCAGGTCCAAATGTTTGGAGAAAAAAGGGAGTTTTGTTATATGTTCATAAAAATAAACAAAAAAAAAAAAACTTAATGCCGTTTTCTTTTCTCGAAAAAATGTTGCCCTTTTTGATTTTCTTAGCTATTTTGCAAGCATGTCTGTTAATTTTACTGAATATTGACCTCTAACTAAGCAAGAGGGCACCATTATCTATAAATTTAGCCATTTTATAGAAAGTTAGGTTACGAAATTCGATAATTGGGATATAGAAGGGCAGCATTTTTTTGCAGAAAAGAAAACGCCATAAGTCTCTGCAGAGTTTATTTTTTCAATTTTAGTAGACCGAAATAACCTACTTTAAATAAAAAATAAAAAGGAAAACGTTAGCTCACATAATAAAAGATTATTCTTTTGAAATTCTTAAGTTTAAATTAAGTTGGTTAAGTTGGTTAAAACCCCCCATGACCAAATCTAAGTTGCAATGATTTTGCAAAAATTTTCAAAACACAGTTTATAAATTTTGCATTGAATCTTGACTCATAATTTTTGACAAAATTAGTACAATAATTTTACGGAAGAAGAAATTGGTGAAAGTTGCAAAAAATAAGGTTGGCCAATACATAAGTTCGGCACTTTGAATTGCACTTGGAGCTTTCCGAAATTACAAAGTTGTGTAGCATATGTTCGTTTGAAATTTTTCAAAAAATTGTACTGATAACAAAAAATTTTCATTTTGTGAAAACAGTGAGCAGTTTCAATTAACAAGTACTGTAAACAGTACTATTCAGGACCTGGTTAACTAGGTTTTGATGAATCAGAATTAGACCAGATAAGTCAACTATTTTGGTAAAGGGATGTTCTCATTGTTTGTTTACGTTTGACGGAAACACGGTGTATTTTATACAAGGATGGGCATTTTTGCATTACCATTCAAAGTGCATTACCATTCAATAGTGAATGGTAATGCAAATGTAATTTGCACTACCATTCAGTAGTGAATGATAATGCAAATGTGATTTGCACTACCATTCAATAGTGAATGGTAATGCAAATGTGGCTTGCACTACCATTCAGTAGTGAATGGTAATGCAAATGTGGTTTGCACTACCATTCAGTAGTGAATGGTAATGCAAATATGGCTTGCACTACCATTCAGTAGTGAATGGTAATGCAAATGTGGCTTGCACTACCATTCAGTAGTGAATGGTAATGCAAATGTGGTTTGCACTACCATTCAGTAGTGAATGGTAATGCAAATATGGCTTGCACTACCATTCAGTAGTGAATGGTAATGCAAATATGGCTTGCACTACCATTCAGTAGTGAATGGTAATGCAAATATGGCTTGCACTACCATTCAGTAGTGAATGGTAATGCAAATGTGGCTTGCACTACCATTCAGTAGTGAATGGTAATGCAAATGTGGCTTGCACTACCATTCATTGCATTCCCACTACAAGTATGATTTGTGAAAACCTAGGATCGTAGTTTAGGTATTAAGTGGCCAATCTATTTAATAACGGGAAGGAAGTTTATGGGATATTCTACACATGGAATAAGGCTTAGAAAACTGATTGGAAACCAACGCGGCATTGCAATATGTCCTGTGTATATCAATAGGTTTTAAGGTTGTTAATAAATTTCTTTTAAACACGTAGGTAAAAAAATACTTATACTTATACAGTGGCTCACAGAGGTATTTTGCATATGGCATTTGTTGAGAAAATATTGGAAATTCGCCTATTTTTTCGAATTAATTCGAAAATTTTTGAAATGTTCTGATAGCTGAAGCTTCATACTACACAAAAACATTAATTAAAAAACATAAAAACATTTCATCTTTAATATAAAATTATCAATTTTCTAAGCTAATTCCATGTGTAGAATATCTCACAAACTTCCTCCCAATTATTAAATAGATTGGCTACTTCATGCCTAAACTACGATCATAGGTTTTCACAAATCACACTTGTAGTGGGAATGCAATGAATGGTAGTGCAAGCCACATTTGCATTCGCATTCACTACTGAATGGTAGTGCAAACCACATTTGCATTACCATTCACTACTGAATGGTAGTGCAAGCCACATTTGCATTACCATTCACTACTGAATGGTAGTGCAATCCACATTTGCATTACCATTCACTACTGAATGGTAGTGCAAACCACATTTGCATTACCATTCACTACTGAATGGTAGTGCAAGCCACATTTGCATTACCATTCACTACTGAATGGTAGTGCAAACCACATTTGCATTACCATTCACTACTGAATGGTAGTGCAAGCCACATTTGCATTACCATTCACTACTGAATGGTAGTGCAAGCCACATTTGCATTACCATTCAATAGTGAATGGTAATGCAAATCAAATTTTCACTACCACTCATCAGTGATTGGAGAATGCAAGGCTGAATGCAATCAAAATTGAATGCACTGTGCCCAACCCTGATTTTATATAATGCGGATACCGCTTAAGGTGGGCGTAGCCACACCCATTTTCAAAATTAGTATCAATTATCCGACTAAACATATGAATATTATTCTTTGTGCAAAATTTCATTCCTTTATGACTTTTAGTTACAAAGATGTCACGTCACAAATTTCACAAGGCCATTTTAGAAATGTTTTTGTAAAAAAGTAGGCGTGGTTATACACCGATTTCGCTAAATTTTTTAACGTATATTAGTACAAGTAATAAAAGTTTAACCCTAAGTTTCGTCATGTGGCCGCTGTGGTGCAGTGGGTAGAGTGCTCGCCTGCTATACCAGAGGTCTCGGGTTCAAACCCCAGTCCGAGCAAACACCAAAAAAATTTTCTAATTAGTAAAAATCCAATTATTGGGTTTTTTTAAGAGCACCTCTCGGCAGTGGGCGGCATACCCTCCGAGAGTATTTCTGCCATGAAAAAGCTTCTCACGAAAAATGCATTCGCCGTTCGGAGCCGGCATAAAACTGTAGGTCCACCCAATTATTAGGAAAAATAAAAAAGGAGCACACCTCGAATTGGGAGAGAAGCTCGGCCATAAAACTCGTCAGAGTTATAATAGCGCCATTGTATTATATTATTATTATTATTATTCGTCATAACATATCAATTATAATAATTATTTTTTGATATGGGCTCCGAAATCTCGTAGATTCCTTTGCCCAAAAAGGGCCGGTGTCACGCCCATTTTCAAAAGTTTTTCTGTTTTTTGCTTCCGGCCTATTGTGGGACTCATGCCACAAAATTCCAATCAATTATCTTTATATTTGACAGAATTCTTTTCCGTACCTCGAAGAATCGCAATGGTAAACGGACTTTAATTATAGCCATGTATTCATAAAAGTGCGAATAATATGCCACCATATCACAAATTCTCTATCAAATACAAAAAAATGTTTACAACCAAAAAAATTTCTTGGGTATAATTTTAAGCATCAGAGTATGCAGTTTCAGAAAAGTTAGATAACATTTAAATTTATGATGTATGGGTCTGGATATCTGTTTCAGCAAATATGAGATTAGAAACCCCCCACCCGCCCCAAAGGCTAATTCTTGCGCACGGCCCTGGTCGACATTGAAAAATGTAACATTTTCACCGTTGGGAGTTATTTTTACAATTGGCTTTTTCACTCAGTGTAATTTTTTACGAAAAATTCGTAAAAATTTTTTGTTGTTGAACAAAGCTAATGTATGAAAAGCGAAATCTGTATATAGAACATTCACATGTTGGCACAACTTAAAAGAAGAAGTACAAAAATCCAGGCAGGAGGCAAGATACGTAACGGTTCCTTTTATTGCAGAAGTAAGCTTTTCTTTTACAACTTTCTCAAACAGTCCCGAGAAGTTGGAAAGTTTGTATATAGGCTAATAATTTTTAAGATTTTTATTGCCTGCCTTGGGGCAATGGCGGTTGTTTGCCAACGATCATTAAACTCACCAGTCGTTAATGAAAGTTTCTATATAAAGTTTGAAGGTACGCAAAAAGAAAACTGCACATCTTTAGAATAGACGTGGATAGCCCGTCAAAACACTCTTTATTGAAATAAAATCATTAAGTACATCTTGTTTCGTCACAAACATGGAGCCACAATCAAACGGCTGCCTTACATTGGCACAAAAAAAAAATGTCTACACTGAGAGAAAAAAATACATGGAGGGGTCAAAGAAATTGTTTACCTATTTTGAACACTACTTTCTTTGTTTTGAGTAAATTTTCCTTAAAACATGTTAAAAGTTTTATAAAATATTGGTGTTACATGCGTTACCATGGTTTCATATACTTGTTTTGAAAAAATTCATGCATTAAAATAATGAAAAATTCTTTAAGCGCCATTCCATTCCCAACTTTCCTTGTTTTGAAGACCTGATTTCTTTAATTTTGAGAAATTAAATTCCCATACAAATTCCCATGGCAACGAATTTGTTTGAATGTTTTTTTATGTTTTTTCCACATTTTTGAGAAAATTTACACAAAACAAAGAAAATTTTGTATTTGGACGCGTGTTCAAAATAAGGAAAATTATGTCTTTGATCGAGAGAAATTTTTTTTTTTGAGTGTAGACTATAGAGGAACTATTGTTAACAATAAAATTTGACTTGAAGTAATCAGAAAGGATCAGCAAAGCATTTATAACTATTATTATATATGTATGTGTGTTCTTTAACTATTTCAACTTATTTTTCTGTGATTTTCCTTTATTTAAAACACTATTTATGTATTTTCGAACAGTTTTATGACTCAAGTCCACATAAAGGGTTGGATGATTTCTAAGACAACCCAAACCAGATGATACCACCCCACAGAGCTCCCCGTGGATAACGCCTGGTCCCCCTGAATCGCCAAAACAAGAGTCCGCTTTGATACCTCCCGCACAAAACATCACCTTTACAGCAGCCGTAGTGCCCTTATATTTCTTAACACAATCTTCCCATTTAAATGTAAAAATATTAGCAGTCTTAAGCTTATCCTCACGTTCCGTAGAATTTTCGCTCGTCCTACCCCAACCGCTTATCTTCATCATAGTAGGCGCTTCCACAGGTTTGCTGCAGAGCTTTATTGTTCCGACATTTGGTCCGGCTCTAAAAGCCTCATGTACCTTAACTACGGCAATATCCATATATCTTGTCTTATTATCGTATGATTTCGGGCAAAATATCTCTTCGGCTATGCGATTTTGTCCTCTCTCCTTATTTCTCACGTCACTAACTCCGGCAGTAATTTCGATCTCTTTCGGTGATCTATTAAACACACAATGCGCCGCTGTAATCACGTGAGTTAACTTGACGAGTGCACCCGTGCATCGTGACCCACTTATATCTAGATGTACCAGATATTTGCGATCGCTTATTTTTATATTCCAGCCATTTACAATGCGAAAATTTGCTTCTGCATTTACACACACAAAGTCGGGCAAAATCAATGAGAGTAGAAAGACAAAGCGTGAATTCATTTCGTCTGGTTCTTTTTACGGTTTGCAGAATACTATCTCCAGAGAAATTTTATATTTTTGATAATTAGTAAGGGGAAAAATATGCGAAGCATTCGACCTCTTAAGAGCATACATGACGTTAGCGCAAAGGAAATACAATAGAACTAAGTAGTTAGTACTCTTAACCTTCGTCTAGCGGAACTTTTTTGTCATCCTGAATACGAACTTGGGTGAGTAACCAATCCCATCACTTTAGAATTTAAATAAAATTAAATTAATATTAAACAAAAAAATATACTTTTTTTATCTTCATATCTTTTATTTCAAACAACTTAAAGCCATCTTATAAAAGTAGTTATTTTAATTAAGAGTTTGGTATATTTTAAAGGCGATTCTGCCAAGCCGGCGCGCGGATGTTTGCAATGTTTCTCCGAGTTGTACAACTCGAAGTTGATGGAACGGATGAACAAGCATGTGCATTTCTACCTCCTACTTAAAATCTTTCCTTCCGCGTTATCTAGGGAAACGTTTATTTTCAACTAAGAAAAAATTATTTTTATTCAAATCGTATCAAACAAAAAGTTACGCAAATAGCAATTGTGGTACAAGTCACCCCAACGGTCTACCTAAATATTTCCAAAACCGTAACTTACCAAGGCAACTCATAGCCAAATAAGTAAATAGTTATCCAAAAAAGAGTAATTAAAAATTAATAGAACTTTTATGAGGTAGTGGGGTTCCACGGACACCCCAGATGTTATCTGAAGGTTAATGACGACAATAATCTAAATTTTATTTACAAAACACAATAAACCCAACTGTTTAATTACACTTAAAACGTATTAATGAATTGAATAACAGCAACTGTACACATTTACTCTACATCAATTGTTAAAATACTATTTAGAAAGTTGACTAATAGCTTGAATTTAAAGTTAGATGACAGTCTAAAATAATTGTTTCTGGGCGATTCCATCGTAACGGGTGGCACAGTTTTACACGAAATATTTAATTTACTTAAATATTTATTTAGAATGAACTAACGATCGCTGCTTTTGATAAAGCAGTCTGGAAATAAGCTTTCCATTAATGTTACCTACATTTAAAAAAAAACCTGTTATAATATTATATATATATATATATTAAAAAAAATACTTTTAAAATTGTAATGGCTGGGACCAAATATAGGAACATGTTTAAACCAAAAAATGTTAAAAACAAAAGTTAAGGAGCACACCTCGAATTGGGAGGGAAGGTCGGCCTTAAAACTCGTCAGAGTTATAATAGCACCAGTGTATTACTATTATTATAAAATATCAAACTTTGATGTTTTTCCATGTTTTGACATACATATGTACATTTTCTTACTGTTTCCATTTTCACCTTTTTTAAAAAAAAAAAAAAAAGAAAACAAATTGTGATTCACTGTTTATTTTTTTATTTGATATATTTTTGTTTCAACATTTCTTCTTCTTCTCGAAAGTAACTGAAAGTTAGGGACACTGTCATTTTCGCTCTCTCAATTTTCGTTCAGTTCACTCTCTTTTGCTGAAGAGCAAATAAAGAAATGCGAACTTGCTGTCAAATATAAATAACGCACTGCAACAAGATTCTACGTAATTGATGAAACCAAAAGAAGAGGAAACTTTGTCCCTCTCATATCAAAACCTCATACTGGATTTTTGGCCTATAGGTCTGGTTTCATTAGTATTTTTATTTAAAGTTAGTAACCCATGTATAGGGCAAAGTGATCAAAGCTTGATAAATTGAAAGAATTTCTTAAAAAGTGTATGTTGAATTATAAAAATTTGATTTTGTTTTTTATTTTTATGTTTGTTTTTTTTTTTTGCTTTTTTTGTTTTTGTGTTTTTTTCTTGTTGTTATTTTAGTTGCTGCTGTAAGTATCTATACACACATATATATGTAGGCACGTCGTCCATAAATTTTAATGTATAGTTTTTCGTTTATTTTTTCGTTTTATTTTCAAAGGAAATCTTTGTGGCATCACATTTACTTTGCGTGTATGAGGTGAAGTGTGAAAACGTTTGATTTCTTATTTTTTTAATAGTGGTGCTTCATTTCCTTCAAGTAAGTTTTTATTAAAATCTTTTGACAAAAGTGTTTCAAAAGGCTGTTTGCATACAAAATACTGATAAAAAATACTTAATAACCTCATAAAATCATTAGAAAATATTACATATTTTAGTATATTCACCTGTCCGGATACTGGAGCGATAACAAGAATGTTTTCCAATAACCGGACACTGTGTCCGGATACTGGAAAGCGTTAAAAAACCTACGTTGCCAGCAACCGGACACGCTTTTACTTTAGTATTATATTTAATAACTAGCTGACCCGCCAGACGCTGTTCTGCCTAAAATTTATTCCTACAAAGCCTAAAGAAAAAGTTCTAGATTACCGTGTTGCTCACCATTATCTTAAAATCAATAGTAATGTCTGCGAATACTAAATAATTGTCAATTCTCTGAATATCCCTATCCCTATCATACAGTCACTCTGGGTCCACATTTAGGTCAATAAATTAGGGACCGGTTAAAATATCGCGGTGAAAGATATCTTAAGTTTTAGGAGAGACTTCTAGAAAATGATTATTGAAAGTTTCATTCATTTATGTGCAGTCGTTTTTGTGTGACGCGGGCGTTATTGTAAAAATCACATTTTTTGTCACATTTTTACCACATTTTGTTCAATAACTCGGGAACTGGATGAGATATGCAAATGAAAGTTGCCCTAAATTTTACGTTAAGTGATAAAATGGTGAAAGTTTCATGCAATTATATTCAGTAGTTTTTGTGTGATGCGTGCACAATCATACAGACGGACAGACAAAAATTCTAAAAATTGTAGACTTGGGTTCCGCTGGTCCAACAACGACCTCTCCTATCAGTTTTTCTTGAATATCTTCAATGTACAGACATCGAAATGTTACAATTTTATTATATGCATAGAAGATATGTGTTTAAGCTTCAATTATTTTCCGAATGAGTTATAAAAATGCGAAGGAAAAGAGGCAGATATATAAAAACTTGAGTTGGCGTTAAATGATATTCGGACAAGGTTGGGTTAGACCTCATAAAAAAATTAAAGATAATAAAGCTCCTTCCAATAAACTGAAATTATTTGGTTATTTCTCGGGATTAAATTTGAGTTGAGTCTCTTGATAAAGAGCTTGAAACCAATATTTAAAAAAAATTACAAAAAAAAACGATATTTTATATTTTTTACATGTCGCTTGTAGTCCATATTATGTTTATTTAACAAAATGCATTTGAAATTTAACATAAAGAAATAATTTAATTTAATTTAAAACAAAAAAAAATAATTCAACATAAATAAAATTATAAGAAAAAAAATATAACGTATCTTAATCCTAAATATCTAGAAAAACTGTCGAAATTCGAGAGTAGGCACACTCTAGTTTGTTTTTTTTTAATATTGGTTTCAACTTGACGTTCCGTCGACGGTTGTAAGTATGTAATTGAAAGTACTTGAAAAGAATTGAAAAATCGAGTCAAGTCATTTTTCAATTATTTTCAAGTAACTTCAATTCTTTTCAAATACTTTGAAGTATTTGCTAAAACTTCAATTCTTTTTGAATTCTTTGTACTGGTACTTGAATATTCTGAAAGTACTTAGTGCGAACTAATTATTTCAAGATCAAAATATAAAGTATTTAAGTACGTGATAGTCCAACTACTACTCAGTATTACCCAGGTATGGTTGGACCTCCTTAATGCACATAGTACATACATACATATAATTATGCATATATGTACACTTGCATAATGCTTCTACTTATTATGTTTAAATTATTATTCATGGAAAAATAGTTGTGTGAATTTTATTTTTTCTTTTGCTTGCTGACAAACTTTTATATTTTTAGCTTCCCTAATAGAAATGGACTAAATTTTTCAATTATTTCCCGCAAAATTTGCAAATTTATTTCTCTTTCTATTACCTATGTATACATATTGTACATATGTATATGTTTTAAAAATTCTATTGTAGAAAATTTTGCTTCTTAAAAAAAAACTGCGATAACAAAAATATCAAGGCTGATATCCAATTTCGCTTTTTGACCAACAAAAGTACCAACAAAAAAAGCCAAATACGCAAATGATATGCAAATAACTTTTTAACTATGCGTACATATTGTTATAATAAAAATGTACATATCGCACGTTTTATGCAATAGGGATTTAACTCAAAAAAATTTTTTTTTTGGGAAAACGCAAATAAAGTTTTATAATTTCAAATATGTAGTTTCCTTCTACGGCTAACTACAAAATCACCTTTATTTCCGCCATTTTTATCTTTTTGAGTATTTTATAAGACTAGACTCAAAGGCACTACCCAGTTATTGAAATATATGGCAAAATCCCAGAAATCGAAAATTTCGAGTTAAATCCCTATTGCATAAAACGGGCGATATGTACATGCCAAACAACATCAAACTTTATAAATTTTAATTTTATTTTTGCCCACGCGAATTGCGTACTTTATAGTACGTCCGAACTTTTTAAAAAGAAGTTATTTTGTTGAAAGCGAGCTGCCGCTTGAAGTGGTAACATCAGACTGACTTTGTTGATTGCTTTTACTTAAAATGTAACTTAACAATTTTCTTTATACATGCTTATTTGTTATTGTAGAAAATGCTTACTTATCTTTAAGTGGAAATGCTTGGTTTAGTTTATTCAAGTTACAATTAATTGATTTTTGCAATTCTACACTTTTAGGTAAGTTTAGCTTGAATTTACTAAATAATGCAATGCTGCATTTTCATGTTCAAATGGGACCGGAAGTTGGTTTCGATTTTGTTATTGAGTTAATGAATTTATCTATATCATCAGAAAATGATATATGTGTACTAGGAGGGTCATTGTCTTTATATGTAACTACTCCCCCTTTTAGATTCGAATTCTCCTGAATTCTACTATTTAATTTAATTTTAATATAATATTGCTTTGTAATTAATATTGCAAAAACCAACAAAACCATAACTACAATTATTACATTTAGTCCGTATATTATTTTGCTGTGTAAATTTAATTTAAAAATACTTTTCGTATATAATTTATTTTGCTGGTCTATTTCTTCAAATGTAATTTTTTGTGTAAAATTTTTAATATCTTCATATTTCATTCTTACAACATTTTCTTCAACGGTTTCAACGATATTAGAAAAATAATAGTCATTTATTTTTATTGAACAGTTATTAAATTGTAATACATAATTTCCATTAAGAATATAGTTATCTTTTTTACATGTGTTATTCACAATTAAATCAATTGCATTTTTTACAACTATAGTTTTTTCGTCAAGAGATATAACTTCTAATTCTTTATTTGTTATAAGTTTACAATTATTTTTTATTACACAATGGGTGCTAGGTTTTAGTTGTTTAAGGTGTTTATTTTCTTGGTATTGAATTGATTTGTTTTCATAAGAAAAAATTTCTTCTATTTTTGCTTCTATTTCTTTTTGTTTTTTATTAGGTATAGGGATAATTTTTCTTATTTTTACTTGCACAAATGATTTTGGTATTTTAATTCCTAGTATGAGCAGAGTGTTATTTAAAGTTGCTGTTCCTAATTGTAAATATTTAAGCTTATTAAAGTCAATATTATATTGCGTTATTTCATGATTTGTTAAAATATTTGGATGAAGTATACCATATTTAGCTGATACTACATTATCTTGGATTTGTTCAATTTTACTCTTTAACAATTGAATTTTCGCTATTTGTTCTAAGTATATATTTTGTTTATATTCTTCATCTATATATTTATTAATTACATCAAATCCTTTTTCGATTTGTTTTCTATCGCTTTTAACAGTATTTTTTAATTGTTGTAATGCTAAATTAAAATGTTAGTTTACATGTATTTGTTGATTCATATTTTCATCCGTTTTTGTAAAATGATTTTGAATTTTCTGTCTATCTTCGTCATCCATAGTTCCAAACATCCATTTGGATACACTTCCTACTACATTTACTAATCCTCGTGTTCGTCTTCTAGGTTTCGGTACTAAAGTCCTTAATTTGTTTCTACCGTCCACAAGTTCTGCTTGTAATATATCTTTATTTTTTATCTTCATCAAACTAATGTTTTCCGTCATTTCATTAATTATATTTTCTATTTCTTGTGTATTTATTATGTGTATTACTATGTCCGTATCCTTTACTATATCTTCTATTCTTATTTGAATGTCAACAAATCCTGTTTGCTCTGTCAGTTTTATTGCTGTCAGTGATCCTTCAACTAGAAATGTCCATAGCAATAGTATCATCGTTATAATTAGGAATTTCTGTGAATTTTAATGGTTTTTTAATATTACAAGGATGAATATTCTTTAGATTTGCTTTCTTATAACTAGGTTGTTCCTTATGTCTTAGTGCTTTATAATTTTTAATATAGCCTTCTCTTCTCCTTTCCTCATACTCTATCCTATTTTTATTCAGTTTATCAATTATTTCCCTTTTAGTTTTTTCTATATTATTTTTTATTTTTTGTATATCTACTTTACCTAGATGTACCTCATTGGGAGTACATTTAATAGTGGAATGGTATCTATCATTATAGCGTTTCCTGTGTGGCTATTTGGTTTAGTAAGATGTAAATCCACATTTTCACTGCTCAAAAATTCTTTTATTCTTACTGCGTTAAATTCATTGTCTGCTATTATTTTCTTTGGTTTCCCGATTTTAGCAAAATGGTCTTCAAGTTGTTCAATTATTGTAATATGATTTCTGTCATTTAATGGATATGCTGCACCAAACTTAGAAAACTTATCTATTATAGTTAAAAAATGAAATCCTTTCATCACATAAGTGTCTACATGAACGATCTGGTTTTTATCTACTGGAGTTTCCGTATAATAGAATTTTTGTTTAATTGGATTTCTGTCATATTTCACTTCTTTGCATACGTCGCATTGATTAATTACTATTTGAATTAATTCTATAATTTTTGGATAATAAACTTTATTTTTTATTTGGTTATAAGTTTCTTGTATGCCCGAGTGCATACTTTCTTTAACATGGTAGAAGGATATTTGTTTAATAGCTTCTACTTCTGTTTCTAAATCTTGTGCTCTATAGGTGCACTTAGTAAATTTGATTTGGTTATCGTTTGAATACATAGAAATAAGTTTTTCCTGTACTATATTATATTGGTGATCGCTAAGCTCTGAAAATATTCCAATATTTCCTTTCGTTATTTCACTCATATTTTCAAAATCATTTTCGGCTATAAAGATTATTATTTTGCCATGAATTAATTTTAATTCTTCAGTTTTATTGTTTGTCAGGATTATTTGTGTTTTATACTTATTTACTATTTCTTCCTTGATTGGAAAATAGTCACCTAAATTTTCTTCTGCTGAATGCATAGTAGCTAATGTTGCATCGTCCTCTATGTTACCAATTATATTGAGATCTGAGCAATCATCTTCTATATTCTTGGAAAAAAATTTCTCTGAATTCAGATCCTCTCCTTCATTTGCTTCCTTTTCATTCTCTAATCGACTTAGAAAGTCAGCTACTTTATTTTCTTTCCCTTTCAAATACTCTATCTCACAGTCATATTCTCCTAGTTTTAAATGATTCAGTTGTATCTGTTCAATACTATCATCCGTTGCCTCTAATGTGCAAACTTAATTAAATATATATGGTTTATTCAAAATTCGAGATTCCTTGTTATTAAGGATTAATTTTCCTTCCTCAATGATTATCACTGCATTTAAGTAATTTAGAATATCAAAACCTATTATAAAATCATATTTTCTTCCTGCCAAAGGTGTCATTTTCCACCTTATTCTAGCATTTTTCGGTAAATCGAATTCTTCAGGTGCTTCTGTATACGCTTCGTATTTAATTGTATCCTTATTACTAAGCGTTATTGGTTTCTCTAATAGTTTTATCGGAAAGTCCTTTATGTCGCTATTTATTAAGCTCAATGTTGCGCCCGTATCTATCAGTGCTACATATTTTCTTGTATTTATTGTTATCACTATTCTCGGTAATGATTCCGAGGCTGACTCAATAAAAAAAATTGTATTATTAATTTCTTCACTAAAAATTTCTTTGGGTTCTCCTTCGCTTTGCCTATCCTCATTTAAGCGATCTTTGCTATAATTTGGATGATGGTTTCCTGCTCTTTGAGTCCCTATGCAATTAACTTCGACGTTATCTACTTCCATTGGTTCTATATTTTGTTTCCTTTGACCTGATCTATTATCCTGTCTTCTTTGAAACGAATTATTTTCATTATACTCCTTATTTTTAGGAATATATTGGGGATTATGTTTAGACTGTCCCGAATTATTAACCCATCTGTTCTGGTCATATGTTTGGGGATTTTGTCTAACTTGACCCGAATTATCTTTATTAGCTTGCCCTTGATTTGCATTGACATTAGGTTGATTGTAGTTGTTTTTATAATATCTATGATCTGCATTATTTGACCTGTTAGGGTATTGTCTATTATATTTCCTGTCGTCTCTGGCTATTTTTCTGTATTCTGGTCTAATACATGCGTCTTCAAATCTTCTCCTAGTCAGAAGTCTTAAAATTTGATTTAAATTTGTTTCCTCATAAATTTTGTCGAGTAGCGTTCCCTGAGTAATTTCTTTTACTGTATTTACTAATAGACTGTCCACGTTTGTCAAGTCTATGTAATGGTCGCCCCTATAATAAACTGTCAGTTCGTCTGCTTTGTATTTAATGTTTTGAATTTCAACAATTAACTCATTCACTGTATTTACTTTTAGATTGGATATCATCCTATATATATGGTGGGGTTCTACATTTGGCCTATATCTCAATTTTAACGTTTCTTTAATTAGTTGCCAATTGTCTGGCTCGGATATATTTATGACTACATCTTTTGCCTGTCCCTGGATAGTCTTATAGAATATTGTACGTACCGATTCTCGCTTTAATGCTTCATTGTGTATTGTCGATAAAAAATAATCGACGCTGCTGAAGAAACTGTTTACGGTTATATCACCTGTACCCGTGAACGTTGGTAGATTATTTATCGCCTTGAATATATTAGCCCTGTCGGTACCATGACTTTGTTGTTGTTGATTTTCGAAGTTGCTCGATTTGTTGTTGTCTTCTCGCTAGTTCCTCTACAAGTTCTACTGGAGACATATTTGCCTGTTCTTGAGTCTGTGCCATCCTTACTTCGTCAAATGCTCGCTGTCGGTTGATTCGCTTAATGATGATTGTTTTTCGATTCAGTGGTGTAAGCTACGTTTTGTGTCCACTACACTGACCGTTACACTTTCAAAATTTTTGATCTTCTGTTCTTCAGTGGTGATAACAAGGATTTATGTCCACTGCACTGATATTTTTGCTTTTTAAAAATCTTCTGTTCTTTAGTGGTGATAACAAGGATTTATGTTCACTGCACTAATATTTTCACTTTTTGTAGTTAAGTGTTTTAAGGATTATAATTCTGGAGGGTCTGGTCAACTCCTGAGTTGGCTACAGAATCGCAGAATTTACTATATGTATTTTATTAACGAATCTTTTTATTTTCTTTTATGGTTCGATCACTGGATTCCAAGTTGTATTGAAATCCTACCGACTGCGCCAATTGCGTACTTTATAGTACGTCCGAACTTTTTAAAAAGAATTTATTTTGTTGAAAGCGAGCTGCCGCTTGAAGTGGTAACATCAGACTGACTTTATTGATTGCTTTTACTTAAAATGTAACTTAACAATTTTCTTTATACATGCTTATTTGTTATTGTAGAAAATGCTTACTTATCTTTAAGTGGAAATGCTTGGTTTAGTTTATTCAAGTTACAATTAATTGATTTTTGCAATTCTACACTTTTAGGTAAGTTTAGTTTGAATTTACTAAATAATGCAATGCTGCATTTTCATGTTAAAATGGGACCGGAAGTTGGTTTCGATTTTGTTATTGAGTTAATGAATTTATCTATATCATCAGAAAATGATATATGTATACTAGGAGGGTCATTGTCTTTATATGTAACTCGCGCGGTTGGTTCTTTGGGTGGGGTCGCTCCATTGTAACATTTTGTCACAAAATTGCCTTCAGCGCTATCTCCTTTTTCTTTTTCATCCATATTTTCTGTACAATTCCAATTCGCCTATGTATATGGCATAGGTACTACAAATAAGAATGAGAAAGCGGAAAGAGAATATTACAACGCTGGCAATTTCAAGTCTTCATGGCTTCATATTTCAATTTGCTTGTGGCGCATGCAGCAATGCCACAACTTTTATCATATTTTTTTTTTTTTTTCTTTTTTTTTTTGTTTCCATTGCCTTTTTTTAACCAGTCTCATGAAATACATATTTCAGCCCGAAAGTCTGCAATAGCTTTTTTGCATAAACTTTTCCATTGAAATATCCCAAAATATTGTCAACTGTCAAAGTGTCGTAGTTGTTTTAGAGCGCACCAACACACCAATTCAAATCGCCTGCGGCGGTTCAAGAGGCGCGCATGAGATGCAAGTAAAGTGGGGAAAGGTGTAGGCAGTTCGTTGCAAATAGTTGATAACAATGACAATAACATCATCAAAACAGGAAAAAAGGATATGTTTTTTTTTTTTTCTAAACGATAAGCGAATAGCATGTCGTTTGTAAAACAAAGCGCAAAAACCGAAACACACAAAGCAAAAACTACACACATACATAGAATGCAAATTTGGTTTTCTCTTTTGTTTGAAATTGTTTAAAGAGAAACTGTAGGCGCACACAGCAGCAACAAATTCCCATGCAGGCATTTTACAAATAAATTGCTCTAAATTATGCCCAATTCTATTATTGGCGACGAGGGTATAATGTGTTTTGTCCCGTTAGTGGCGCCTATGACAATAGCACCTGTCTACAACTAACAATTGAAAAAATTGCAAACTTACAGAAAAATTAGTAAATACTTATTTTCATCTACGAAGCAAGCAAACAGTCAAACAAATAGCTCTACATTCATATCCTCCAAAAAATGGTGGCCTTTTTTGAGACTTATTTCATAAGGCTTATAAAATATATGTACATAGCTTGAAATTTCTAAGGCACGCCATATAGTGAATCGACAAAATTAGGGGAGTAATCGCAGAACAATGAAATTTTGTGTATAGACATAAAATACTAGAGATAAGAAAAAAACGAAGTTTTGATTAAATCGATGCAAGGACATGACTACCTCCCATCAGGGCCGTAGCTAGACTTAAATTTAAGGTAGGGCAGCGTTGGTTTAAGGTAGGGCGGAAGTAAATAATGTATCACAATTAATCTTACATCGAGGCATGGCTTCCAAAACCAATCAGCATATATATCACTTTTCTCTAGGTCAGTGCAGTGATGTGATACGTAGGGAAAATTCCCTACATGTAGGGATTTTAGTCGGAAAAAAGTGACCGTAGGGAAAGAAGGACAGATTTTTATAAAATAGCTAAATGTAGGGATTTTTCGGCAAAGTCAAATCAAAATTTCAATTCAACTTTTTTTCACTTCAACACTGACTGTCGATCTGAATAATGAAAATGCTGCGAAGACGAGTTAAATCGCGAACCCTTCAATGACGTAATTGGAGAGGGAATACCGTATAGTGAACACTATCTAGTAACACAATACTTTTAATCAGGGCATCGGAGCAAAAGTTTTTTTTTGCTCTGGCTACGCTCTTAGCTCCGAATTTTTTTTCCCTTACGACCAACTAGATGGTATTTTGTTGGTATTTCGTTTGGCTTTTTATACTCAGCTGTACTAGTACACAGAGTATTATAGTTTTAATCACATAACGGTGGATTGTAACAAAATGAAATAATCGAGATAGATATAGACTTATATATATCAAAATGATCAGAGTGAAAAGAGAAATCGATTGAGCTATGTCCGTCCGTCCGTCCGTCTGTCCGTCCGTCTGTCCGTCCGTCCGTCCGTCTGTAAACACTCTAACTCGCGCAAAAATTGAGATATTTTGATGAAATTTGAAATGCAAGTTGGTATCGAGACTGGGACGGTTGGTATTGAAAATAGGCGAAATCGGACCATGACCACGCCCACTTTTCCTATATAGAAAAATCGGAAATTTGGTATCTCAGTCACTAATATAGCTGGAGCGATGAAATTTTACCCACGTGTTGAGCTCAGGCCCCTATGAAGAAATTTGATGAAATTTTGGAAAATGGGCGGTGCCACGCCCACTTATTAAGGGTCAAACATGGAAAGTTTCATATGTCATAACTCAGAAACCGTTGAAGATATATCGATGAAATTTGGTATGCCTGATTTACTTACTTAGCCAAACATTTGGACGGAAAATAGTTAAAATCGGTTGACGGCCACGCCCACTTTTATATATGGGTCTTATAAAGTGACCTAATAAAAAAATTTTAAGCTATATCTCTGTCAAATATACAGATATATCATTGAAATTTTATGGCAGGAGTGCAACTATGGACATAAAACGAAGACCACAAAACTTTTGGAAAATGGGCGTGGCACCGCCTCTTTTTAGAAGCAGGAATATACTAGATTTCTGAGCCCATAACTCGACAAATAATTGATATATAATGACGAAACTTGGTGCGTACACTTTTGTCACTTGTGGTAATACATGTTCAAAATTTTAGCGAGATCGGTTGACGACCACGCCCACTTTTATATATGGGTATTATAAAGTGACCTAATAAAAACATTTTAAGCGATATCTTTGTCAAATATGAAGGTAATTCATTGAAATTTTGTGGCATGAGTTCCACAATAGACCGGAAAAAAAAAGTAGAAAAATTTTGGAAAATGGGCGTGGCACCGCCTCTTTTTAGACAAAGGAATATACGAGATTTCTTAGCCTATAACTCGACAAATAATTGAGATATTATGACGAAACTTGGTTTATACACTTTTATAACTAGTGTTAATAGACACGCAAAAATTTATTCAAATCGGTTTATGACCACGCCTACTTTTTGACAAAGATATTTCTGGAACACCCTTTGGGAATTTGTAACGTGACATCTTTGTAACTAGAAGTCATAAAGGAATGAAATTTTGAGCAAAGAATAATATTCATATGCTTAGTGGGATGACTGACAAAAATGTTGAAAATAGGCGTGGTTACGCCCACTTTATGCAGCACTCGCTTTATGTAAAATACATCGTGATTCTATCAGACGCAAACAAACAATGAAAGCATACAGCTGAGTATCTAATGTTCGATTCCACCCGAACTTAGGCTTCCTTACTTGTTCAATATAGCTTGCTCGTTTACACCAACGCAAAACTGTATTTGACCATCTCCTTCACACAAAAAACCTTGTAGAATACCAGAAAGAACGTAGTGTCATATGGGCTAAAGCAAAGTATTTGACGCAATAACTTTTTTATACTCAGCTGTACTAGTACACAGAGTATTATAGTTTTAATCACATAACGGTGGATTGTAACAGAATGAAATAATCGAGATAGATATAGACTTATATATATCAAAATGATCAGGGTGAAAAGAGAAATCGTTTGAGCCATGTCCGTCCGTCCGTCTGTCCGTCCGTCCGTCTGTCCGTCCGTCTGTAAACACTCTAACTCGTGCAAAAATTGAGATATTTCGATGAAATTTGAAATGCAAGTTGGTATCGAGACTGGGACGGTTGGTATTGAAAATGGGCGAAATCGGACCATGACCACGCCCACTTTTACTATATAGAAAAAATCGGAAATTTGGTATCTCAGTCACTAATATAGCTGGAGCGATGAAATTTTACCCACGTGTTGAGCTCAGCCCCTAGGAAGAAATTTTATGAAATTTTGGAAAATGGGCGGTGCCACGCCCACTTATTAAGTGTCAAACCTTGAAAGTTTTATATGTCATAACTCAGAAACCATTAAAGATATATCGATCAAATTTGGTACGCGTGATATACTTACTTAGGCAAACGTTTGGACGGAAAATAGTTAAAATCGGTTGACGGCCACGCCCACTTTTATATATGTATATTATAAAGTGACCTAATAAAAACATTTTAAGCCATATCTCTGTCAAATATAAAGATATATCATTGAAATTTTGTCGCATGAGTACAACTATGGACGTAAAACAAAAAACACAAAAAATTTGGAAAATGGGCGGTGCCACGCCCACTTATTAAGGGGCAAACATTGAAAGTTTTATGAGTCATAACTCAGAAACCGTTAAAGATATATCGATGAAATTCGGTACGCGCGATATACTTACTTAGGCAAATGTTTGGACGAAAAATTTCCTAAATCGGTTGACGACCGCGCCCACTTTTATATATGTGTATTATAAAGTGGCCTAATAAAAACATTTTAAGCGATATCTCTGTCAAATATAAAGATATATCATTGAAATTTTATAGCAGGAGTCTAACTACGAATATAAGACAAAAACCGTAAAAATATAGGAAAATGGGCGTGGCACCGCCTCTTTTTAGAGGCAGGAATATACGAGATTTCTTAGCCTATAACTCGACAAATAATTTATATATAATGACGAAACTTGGTGTGTACACTTTTATTACTTGTAGTAATACATGTTCAAAATTTTAGAGAAACCGGTTGACGGCCACGCCGACTTTCTATATATGGGTATTATAAAGTGACCTAATAAAAACATTTTAAGCGATATCTTTGTCAAATGTAAAGATAATTCATTGAAATTTTGTGGTATGATTTCTACAATAGACCAGAAATAAAAAATAGAAAAATTTTGGAAAATGGGCGTGGCACCGCCTCCTTTTAGACAAAGGAATCTACGAGATTTCGGAGCCCATAACTCGACAAATAATTGAGATATTATGATGAAACATGGTTTATACACTTTTATAACTTGTATTAATAGACACGCAAAAATTTACTGAAATCGGTTTATGACCACGCCTTACGTTTTAGCAAGGATATTTCTGGAACACGTTTGTAACGTGACATCTTTGTAACTGGAAGTCATAAAGGAATGAAATTTTGCACAAAGAATAATATTCATATGCTTAGTTGGATGACTGAAAAAATTTTGAAAATGGGGGTGGCTACGCCCACTTTATGCAGCACTTGCTTTATATAAAATCCATCAAACGCAAACAAACAATGAAAACATACAGCTGAGTATCTAATGTTCGATTCCACTCGAACTTAGGCTTCCTTACTTGTTTTATTATTTTTTAGAGAAATACTGTACCTATGATAGTATCAATGAAATGTTTCGTTCCCTTACATATTTATATGCCTACGTCTACCTACCTATATATCGCACGTTTTATTCAATGGGGATTTAACTAAAAAAAATTTTTTTTGGGAAAACGCAAACAAACTTTTAAGCCTATACACACTTGCGACTCAATCGATTTAGTCGGGCTTTGATTTGCATGGGAATGTATGGAAGCATTCACACTACATTCAATTAGTCGAACAACTGAAACAATTGGATTTGCATACAACAGCCCAATTTGACTAAATCGATTGAGTCGCAAGTGTGTATAGGCTCTTATATTTTCAAAGAGTTTCCTTCTACGGCTAACTACAAAATCACTTTTATTTCCGCCATTTTTATCGTTTTGAGTATTTTATAAGACTAGACTCAAAGGCATGACCCAGTTATTGAAATATATGGCAAAACCCCAGAAATCGAAAATTTCGAGTTAAATCCCTATTGCATAAAACGTGCGATATATATGTTACATAAAACGCATTAATACATATATTTTTTTATTATAATAATTGTTCAAAACAGTAAATCATCAGTATTTATTGTAATTTTTTTTATTTCTTTGAGAGCCAGTGTGTATGCAGTATGCAGTAGAACAGCCGATTTTCATTATTTAGTAAAAGAAAAAAAGTTCCTCTACTGCCGTGCGGTTTCTTCACTGTTCTAGCATGGAAATAAGTAAAAAAAAGTGTAGGGAATTACGTAGGGAAAATTTGAAACAAGCGTAGGGAAAAGTAGGGATTTTTTTCTTGCTCTGTAGGGAATTTCCAAAAAAGTATCTACCATCACTGGGTCAGTGACGTACATTGGCTCAGATTTCCATCTGTCTACCGAAAGGGACGGCTTTACATTAAGGAACCACGGTCCGAGAAAAATGACTTTCGAAGAAAAAAGGTGTTCTACACACATATGTATATACATATGTGCATGTTTTTATAAGTGCCTTTCCTCGGTAATCGTAGGCAGTTTTGGGGGTTTGTTTGGTAAATTTTACAACTTAAAAACATCTCCGGTCGACGGGACTTTTGGATATAGAATCAGGAGGACTTCCTCTACAACCCCCAATGACTTTTTTTCAACGCGTGGTAGACTGTTGGAAAATTTTCCCCGTACATTTAATACCTATTTGCTGACACATAATTATTGTGACAGTACATAAGCAATACTCATTGATAATAAGCCAACAAGATGGTTCAGCTTCCAGATTTAATGACGGAAGATCGTTCCACAATACATCATATTCCTACCCTGTCGGAAAAACAAGCAACCAAAAAGTATTTATATAATTATCCTTTTAGAATCAAGAATGGACTACTCCCGTTAGTTATTACAAAAAATGGTTCTAAAGACAATTACTTTTAAATTTGTTCAGAAAATATGTTGGTTGTTATAGTTTAACGCACTATTTTATTGCAAAATGTCAATATGATTTTGGCACATAACAAATTGTAACTTTTCAAAGCGTAAAATTATTAGAGTTGCCGCTGTGGTGCAGTGGGTAGAGTGCTCGCCTGCTATGCCAGAGGTCTCGGGTTCAAACCACGGTCCGAGCCAAACAAATTTTTCTAATTAGTAAAAATCCAATTATTGGGTTTTTTAAGAGCAGCGGTCACCTCTCGGCAGTGGGCGGCATACCCTCCGAGAGTGCCATGAAAAAGCTTCTCACAAAAAAAATGCATTCGCCGTTCGGAGCCGGCATAAAACTGTAGGTCCACCCAATTAGTAGGAAAAACAAAAAGGAGCACACCTCGAATTGGGAGAGAAGCTCGGCCATAAAACTCGTCAGAGTTATAATAGCGCCATTGTATTATTATATTATTATTATTATTAAAATTATTAGAGTTAACATAGAAACAATTTTTTATTATAAAATTTTTCAATGTAAAGAATAAAAGCTTTGGGGTGTTAAATAAAGTACTAAATGAGCGATTTCCGGCATAATTTTTGAACCTTTTTCTTTTTTGGTAGCAAGACCTCCTAGCATAGAATCGAAAATTAAAATAAAAAAATAGTCGTTTTTTCTTGTTTTTTTTTTTTTAATTTTGTCAAACTTTGTAAAATTTTTTGTGTCTCACCTAAAAAAGTTAGTATTACATGTATGTTTTTTGTCAGTATTTGTCACATATTTATAAAAACTGTATATTCTATCCTAATTAGGCTAATTTCCTATAGCATGAGAGAAAAAATTGTTCCATATATTAATTTTGGTAATTTTTTTCCATACCATATATATAAGATTCTGTAGAATTTTCTAAAATTTTGAAAATATGGCTTTACAAAATTGTACAATTTCTACATTTCCGGCAAAAAACAGTGCAATTTGTTTACAGATTCTACTAGTCCACTTCAAAGTTAACCAAATTCGCAAATAAAAAAATAGGCGTTCTTTTTTAATTTTTTGTTTGACTCCACCAAACTTTAGTAATTTTTTGAACTCCAATAAAAATGTCGCAAATGTTTCGATGGAACTAGTCACTTTTCTGAAATAAATCATTTATCAAAAGTTATTTCAGCTATTTGGGCATATAATGGTAAGCAAATGTGGCAAGTTTCAGAGTAATACGATTTAAAATGAATATATTTTGCGCAACTTAATGAAGCATTTCGGCTTATTTAATAGTAAACAAATCTTTTCCTTATACCCATTTTATTTGATCAAATTACTTATTCCACTTTTTGGAGGGTATAAATACACATACATATTTGAAACTCAGTCTAACACATCTAAAACCACTTTGAAACCCATCCCTTCTCACACAACCAACCAAACACTCTTACTACAACAAATTTTTTGATTTGCGCTGTGCATTTCTCTTTGCTGTGTTTTCGCAATAAAAAGAAAAACTGCGTAAGTCCTTTGGGTATATTTAATGTCAAAAACTGCGCCGAAAATTTGCTTACGCAAGAAAAATTGATTGCGACAATGTGTCACATGTCACATGTAGAGTGTTGATGGGAAAAATATTTGAAAAACTTATGCGAAAGTGGAATTTGAGAATTGAATGAAAATTGAGCTGACTGGCAGTCAGCTTCAATATGGAATTTCCAATTGAATGAATTGAACCAAAATGGTTTTATTTTTTTATTTTTTAGATTCTAAACATGGATGTAACTACAGCTATTTCACGTTAGAACCTTAGAAAAAGTTTTTTATTGCGTTAATGTGGGCTGAGAAGTTCTATGTCCAACAAAAGATTTTTCGTGGTTGCTCAGGTTTTGATGGGAATAGTTGTAAGAAATAATTGGAAAACACCGATGTATTAAGAAGTATATTTCCTTTAGAGCGCCTAAAATACGTAAAAGCTTTTAACGATTTTCATTCAGTGGTCGAATCTTGCTTCACTATTGATTTGAAAAGTAATTATATTAACTGTATTTCTAATTTCCGAAAGAGTGACAACGATCTTTCTATACCCATAACCCCAAAAGTGCATACAGTTGTTTTTTTTTCATATAGAAGATTTTTGTTCAAGGCAGGGAATAGGATTAGGGTATCATTCAGAGCAAGCCATGGAGGCTGTGCATTATGATTTCAAAAAAAACATGGGATTATAAGTATCGAACTAGACCAAATAACCCAAATTATATGGAGAATTTGAAGAAAACTGTATGTGAATATAATATTCTTCATATTTAAAAAAAACTGTCAACCTTTTTATGTTTATATTAAAATATTATAAATAATAAATAATAAACGTCTTAAAATGTATTTTTACTGTAATGAATTTTACTATACACTTATATACTAGAAGAACAGAACAGTCATTTTACCGTGGGTGCCATAAAAAGAACAGGGGCTCGCATGAAAAGAAAAAATTGACCATTTTAAAAAAAACATGGAATTTCTCAAAATGTGTCCGATGAATGATTTCAATTTTGGCTCAGAACATCTTCTAATATGTCCAAGAATACAACCATGAAATAATATCTTGGTTACTTTGACTTTTCATAATAAGTTGTTTAAGCTCACCGTGTATACTTCCCCTTTCCCAAAAAAGCATCTATGAATTATATGAATCATTATATAATATAATAATATAATACAATGGCGCTATTATAACTCTGACGAGTTTTATGGCCGAGCTTCTCTCCCAATTCGAGGTGTGCTTCTTTTTGTTTTTCCTACTAATTGGGTGGACCTACAGTTTTATGCCGGCTCCGAACGGCGAATGCATTTTTTGTGAGAAGGTTTTTCATGGCAGAAATACACTCGGAGGGTATGCCGCCCACTGCCGATAGGTGACCGCTGCTCTTAAAAAACCCAATAATTGGATTTTTACTAATTAGAAAAATTGGTTTGGTGTTTTGCTCGGACCGTGGTTTGAACCCGAGACTCTGGCATAGCAGGCGAGCACTCTACCCACTGCACCACAGCGGCCACATCAATCATTATAAAAACAAAATTTAAAAAAATACAACAAATACAAATACTTTTGCTGTTGAATCAAAGACGGAGATTCAACAGCCGAAAGTTGTTGATTTAACTACGGGTATTTTAAATACTTTTTGGTTGCTTGTTTTTCCGACAGGGTAGGAATATGACAAGGGATGACGGAAAATCGTTCCACAATACATCATACGGGTATTTTTTTCAGAGTACTGACGTGCAATGAAGTGTTTGGTTATGTGCGCACGCTTAACTTATTTCGATAAAAATATACATAATTACTAGTAAACCCGGCCACGCGATGCCGTGGCTTTCAATTACACTGTGCGACAATTTGAGGGTGGAAGACCACTTATTGCCACATTTGAAAATTTTTTGATATACCTTCATAGCTACTGCTTATTTTTATTTTCTGTGGACCTAGATTTTTTATAGATTTTGACCAAGGAGCCCCATAGTGAAGTTTAGTGCCGAATATTTTTCTAGACTATGGTAACCTTAAAGCGACCTACAAAAGGCCATTTGGTGCGCTCCTCCTTTCCTTTCTAGTTCTCTTTCTCTTCCCCTTTCCCCTTTATTTGCGCTTTATTTTCCCTTTATCCATTTTATTTTTCATATTTCCTCTTTCGCTTCCTGTCCTTCGCCATATCCGTCCCTTTCATTTTCCTCTTCCCTTTCCTTTTATTACCCATCTTCAGTGCTAGGCCTTGCATGACACTTCAAATTTTAAAATGAGATAAGCTGTAGCGTAAAAATGGATTATTGAACGGTGGCACCCTTTTTGTAAAAATTTTAATAAATTACTCATTTCCATGCCAAGTCCTTTCATATGACACCTCAAATTTAATAATCAAACAAACTATAGCGTAAAACTGAATTTTTGAACAGGTGGCAACCCTTTTTTAAAAATGTCTATTAAATTGCTCAATATCAGGTCAAGCCCCTTCATATGGTACCAAAAATTTTAAAATCAAACAAACTATACAGTAAAATTAAATTTTCAAACATCTGGCAACCCTTTTCAAAAAAAATTAAACCTTCCTGCACATCTACAGGTCAAGGCCTTTCATCTGACACCACATTTTCGAAAATCGGTATAATGGTGTAAAAGTTATGGTGTTTACAAAAAATCGCTTAGCGTAATATATATAAAGATATGTATGTACATGTACATACATATATAAATGCATGCAGAATATATTTTTTATTATTAATTATAATTTCCAGGCCTTATTTCGGAAGCCTTTAAATCTACTGTAATAATTCTTAAATAAGGCGTAAATTTTTTGCTGGGTATATACACACCTATGTATATAGATATGTATATTTGTATAGATATTTCTCTTTATAATTTTTCTCATGCCACTATTCTCCTTGCAGGCAATGGTGTTACCGCCTTTAGCTAAATGGCCATACGAAAATGGTTTTACATTTACAACGTGGTTTCGTCTCGATCCAATTAATTCGGTGAATATAGAGCGCGAGAAGCCCTACCTCTATTGGTAAGTATACATACACACAAATAGCAGTACAATATACATACTTAGTTATGTATCTATCACAATACAGCTTACAGAAATGCTGTTCAAAAGTAAAATTAAATTCCTTCATCCACAACATAAATACGTATGTGCCTTTACTTTTGAAACTGGCATAAATCCACTTTTGGAAAAAAATAAGTTAACAGCAGTTTTAGTTAGACATACATATCCTTAACCTGTATTTGTAAAAATTATCAAGATCTGATCATTATAACATATACTTATGTAGACAACTGATTGTTCAGATACATACATATATGGCTTTGCACTTTTATTTTATTATAGCAGCGAAAATAGTTTTAATATACATATCTGTAGCCGCAAATTAAAGAAGCCTTATATCATGTTCAGACATAAAAATTAATTAAGTCAATTGGGGTTGATTGAACATCTTTAGATTTGGTGTTCAGACATATTTAATTTACTTGGCCCATTTAACAGGTCGGCTCAAGATACATACACACATACACGCCGTGAGCTGAATATCAAACTCTCGTGACCTAAATGTCAAAATTGCAAGGAGGACGAAATAATTTGACATTCATCTCACAATTTTTACCAATCGTAAACACGAATGCATGTATAAAATAAGCAGAAATAAAAACAAATTTGATAGGTGATGAAGAAGAACAAGAATGCAGCTGATCTGACGAACCAACCTGTTTAGTGGACACTGACGCTAATCACATTTCTCTTTTCATGACATTTCATTTTACTTATGAAACAAGCCTTTTAACAGGGTTGCATGCAGAATTGTTCTTCATTAACAACTCATTAATTTCTAATGAAGCATTAACTTGGTCAATTTTTGTATGGTAAATTGAGAATCATTGGGCTTGAAAATTGAATGAAGGCTCTTAATGTTCAATTAAGGTTGTGTCTGAACATAACATTACTCGAGATAGTGCGAAATTGAGTTATTGTTATAGTGTTAATCTTTAAATCGAAGTAATAGTGAAAAAGTTATTAAGATATACAAATTATCCTAACTCAAATAGAAACATTTTGCATCAGTTAAAGTAACTTATCTTCACTTAAGTCTAGTTGAATTGTATGAAAATCACTTTATTAAAACATCCTCACTCGAGTTATGAGGGCACATTTATTTGTGTTTTCTGTTTATTAAAAACACTTAACTCGAGTTAAATGGAGATAAAAACCTTGTTGGAAAGAATTCAGTTCAATAAAAAAAAAAACTTAACTAGAGTTAATTCTGCTTTTCGTAAAAATTGTATTTAATAAAAGCACTAAAGTTATAAAAGTTAATTTTATCGCCATAAACTTTGCTTGAAGATTTCTCTTTCACGACTATTTCTTCTCCAACACTAAAAAGCCATTGTTGTAACTTTTAAAAATACGAATTGGTTCAATAGTTTAAGTTTTGACAAAGAAAGAAAGCGTGAGTAAAGAGTACTCATGAACATTGATGTGTAAACAGTTTCGAAATCGGATTTTTATTCCCTTCCCTTATTCCTTTAATTAAAATGCGACTATCGTTTTTAAAATTTTTTGTTGTCATTGTCACTGCTACTTTTTGTTGTTTTTGTTTGTTTTGTTGTCTGGTTTTTGATTTTTGATTTCTGATTTTGATTTGTTTTGCTCAGAAACATGCAAAATCATTCGGCTCCACGTTTGACCCATATCTCGGGACTCCATGTAGAAGACCTGCTCAAAACCTTTCATTTGATACCAATATTGCTCAGAAATATTCAAGGATCATCCGGAGACCCGGCCTAGGAATCATAAAGAATAGAGCTCTATATGAAAGCCCCACTCAACACCTTTCATTTGATACCAATATTGCTCAGAAACATTCAAGGATCATTCGGGTCCTCGTTTTGACCCATATCTGGAAACCCGGCCGAGGGGTCACAATTAAAAGAGCTTCATATCGAAGTCCTTCTCAAAACCTTTCATTCGATACCAATGTTGCTCAGAAACATGCAAGAATATCCGGGTCCTCGTTTTGACCCATATCTCGGGACCCGACCTAGGAAACATAAAGAATAGAGCTCCATGTAGAAGGCCTGCTCAAAACCTTTCATTTGATACCAATATTGCTCAGACAATTAGAGAGGTATGCATATCCATACATTTGCATACATGTTCGAACAGGTTGGTTCCTTATATTTTGCCTATTTGTCGCATTGTTGCAGAAAACAACCACAACAACAACTTCTCCTCGCTTTGTTGCTGTTGTTGTTGATATTTGCATTTGCACGGCTATGCATACAATCATTTGTAAATACATGTCTATCTACCTACCTACCACTGACAGTGCCAAGCGATTCACACGGACGCAGCAGTGCACTAACACAAAGGTCATTTACGTTTACGCGTAAACTTTACCTGTTTTTCGAAATTACTCGTAGCTACAGCAAAGATGTTTACACATCAAAAATCGATTCTTCTCCGTTCACCATATTCTGAGTTAAGCTACTTTAATTTAACGGCATAGATATGTAATGGCGTTTTCTTTTCTACGAAAAAATGTTGCCCTCCTATATCCCAATTATCGAATTACGTATCCTGACTTTCTAAAATATGGCTTAATTTGTAGATAAGGGTGCCCTCTTACTTAGTTAGAGGTCAATATTTGGTGAAAGGACCATACAAACTTACAAAATGGCTAAGAAAATCAAAAAGGGCAACATTATTTCGAGAAAAGAAAACGCCATAAGTTTACTCCATTAAAACCAGGACTTAATTCATTTTTTAACAATTTTTTATATTTTTTTTTTTTTGTTTTTTGAAAGTGGCATAAGTCCTTTTGGTGTAAGGAAACACGGTCAGTTATTAAAGAAAAAACCAAAAAATTCCTATTTCATGACAAGATGTAGTATATTTTAAGTGTCAAGAATAAAACTCGCACTTATTAACGGCTACCAATATTTTTGAATAAGTCCAAACGCAAAGCCGTCAATAATATCTCGTTACACCTAAAAATGGACTTATGTCACTTTCGAAAGTAGCGGCTCATATTTCTCTATTATCCTCTTGAACCATCATTTTATAGCTTTAACGTTCTAATATTGCCACTTTGTGGCTCATTATCACACCGTTTTATTTAATTAATCTGAATTATTGCCGCAATTCAGAATTC
The DNA here is from genome assembly GCA_960531455.1 of Urophora cardui. Taxonomy (NCBI): domain Eukaryota; kingdom Metazoa; phylum Arthropoda; class Insecta; order Diptera; family Tephritidae; genus Urophora; species Urophora cardui. The sequence continues at coordinate 116,668,966 of OY482671.1, forward strand.
ATTAATTCGTCTGAATTCGCTAGTCATTCAGCTTGCCATGACGTGCTCTCGGCCCACCTTTTTACTTTATTGGCAGTGATGCCACTTATCGAAAGGTGGAAAAGTTTGTGTATTAAACATTTTGACAGCGTATAATAAAATACGCCAGCCGTTTCTGCTTCGTGTTAATTGGCTCCACCAGGCTGACCAAGTCATTCTCTACATAATTTTTCCAACACAGTGAAGGTCTCTCACTCTCTCTCTCTCTCACTACCTTTCTCTACTCAGTAGAGTCTACTTCCACCGGTTTGTGACGATAGAAATACTTTCTAGCAGTGTTGGAAAATGACTCGTGCCTTTTCGGTCCTTTCGGAAGAATTTTGGCACTTATGCGTAATCGATCGATTTTCGGCATTATTTTGAGAAACTCAGTTCAACTTAAAAAATGCAAACACAAATTTATTTTTGGCTGACAAACTTTTCCAACAGTTTCCGTTGTTAACTTAAATGCAAAGGTATTTGATCCAATAGTTTCCGTTGTTAACTTAAATGCAAAGGTATTTGATTCAACAGTTTCCATTGTTAACTTAAAGGTAAGGATATTTGATCCAACTGACTGAAATACTTGCGAAAGTTTTGGATCAACAACGCTCGCACGTTTGAAACAACAAAGGAACACTTTTTGGCACATTTCAGCTGCTCAAAGTTGTTGATTTAACTGCATAGGCCTTTCGATTTAGAACGTTTTTTTTTGAGAGTACCTACAATAACACAACACTTCCTCTATTTTTTAAGCATTTACAAAATCTTACGACATCTACGTACATTGGCAAGAAGACATACATTTCAATATATACTTTATTCGTTTTTCACTTGCATTTTCTTTCGCAATTTTCTCACATCTCCTTTTACAGTTTTAAAACATCGAAAGGCGTTGGCTACACAGCACATTTTGTTGGTAATTGTCTGGTGCTTACATCGATGAAAGTCAAAGGCAAAGGTTTTCAACATTGTGTGAAATATGAATTTCAACCGCGAAAGGTGAGTGTAAAAATGGCGGAAGGGCGAAATGATGAAAGTTTATTTGGGTATTAGAAAGTATTTTAGCATATACCTACTATCTGCATATGCATATATATATATATATACTTATGCACATTGATACATACTGTAAATTATTCCAATTTAAGTGGTTATAATGTTTTGGCTTTTATCAGCATCTACTGCCTTGGGCAATACAAATGCCTCGTACAGCGATATACTTGTTACACACTTCAATAAATGCACTCTCATTTAAATTAATTGATACTTAATAAGTGTAACTTAGATACATCTCTTATTACCTTATTAATATTGTATGTACATAAGTGTGTCTACTTGTTTCAGTGACTTTTCGCATCAAATATTCGTTATTTATTGATGATAAGATTAAAATTGGACTAATTAAGCAGTGCCTTATTTTTCAGTCAGAAACATACAGTGTTGGAAAAAATAATAGGGACACGAGAAATATTTTACAATTCTCCATTTATTTCATTTTATGACCAAACAATAATTACTATATATTGATAGTTACACGGAGAGGACATGCTTCAATGACTCTGGGGTGGTTTTTGTATAATAATTTAATTTTTATAAACAAAAATAATGAAATGTATAATTTAAGTTGGAAAAAATAGTAGGGACAAACTTTAAATTCGATTGTTTTTTCAAATAATCTACAATATTACCGCTGCAGTTAGATTTAAACTAAAGTTTAATTGAAGCTCCTTCATTTTTTATAACTTCCTTACATCTTCGTGGCATAGGGTTGACCAAATCAGCGCAATTTGCAACCGGTATTAAGTACCAAGCTTCTATAATTTTTTTTCATAACTCTTGCTTATTTTTCAATTTTTGATCCGCCATCGTCTTCTTTAATATTCCCTACAGGGCTGAGGTACGACGTCTGTGAGGGCTACTCCAAAACAGCAGCTTTCTTACGTTCAAACCATGAGTTTTCGATTCTGGAGGCATGTTTGGGGTCATTGTCATGCGTATATCGCCATCTAATGATATCAAGGAGGGTTTAAATGATCCTGTTTTGAGTAGAACAATTCGCAAGAGACCTCGAGAAGTAGGACTAAGTGGAAAAAATCCCAGAAAAGCTCCGTATCTGGGAAAAAATAATGTAAGCCAACGAACTGAATTCGCTCAGAGGAACATGTTGCCGGACAACTTGAATAACGTTATTTAATCTGATGACACAAAAGTAAATTTGTTCGGCTCGGATGGCATAATGTTCGTTCAACGCCCGCAGAATGCAGAATTTCATCCCAGATACACCAGAAAGACTATCAAGCACGGTGGCGTCCTCTGAACGAATTCAGTTCGTTGGCTTACATTATTTTTTCTCAGATACGGAGCTTTTCTGGGATTTTTTCCACTTAGTCCTACTTCTCGAGGTCGCATGACAATAACCCCAAACATGCCTCCAGAATCGAAAACTCATGGTTTGAGCGTAAGAAAGCTGCTGTTTTGGAGTAGCCCTCACAGACGTCGTACCTCAGCCCTATAGGGAATATTAAAGAAGACGATGGCGGATCAAAAATGGAAAAATAAGCATGAGTTATGAAAAAAAATTAAAGAAGCTTGGTACTTAATACCGGTTGCAAATTGCGCTGATTTGGTCAACCCTATGCCACGAAGATGTAAGGAAGTTATAAAAAATGAAGGAGCTTCAATTAAACTTTAGTTTAAATCTAACTGCAGTAGTAATATTGTAGATTATTTGAAAAAACAATCGAATTTGAAGTTTGTCCCTATTATTTTTTCCAACTTAAATTATACATTTCATTATTTTTGTTTATAAAAATTAAATTATTATACAAAATCCACCCCAGAGTCATTGAAGTAAGTCCTCTCCGTGTAACTATCAATATATAGTAATTATATGGTCATAAAATGAAATAAATGGAGAGTTGTAAAATATTTCTCGTGTCCCTATTATTTTTTCCAACACTGTAAGTCGCCGTTTCTTGTAAGCAAGCAGAGCTTAGCGAATAACTTGGAAATCAAACAACAAAAACTAAGCTAGTTAGATTGGTTAGACGAGTTTAGCTGAAAGCGCTTCGCTGTTAGTCGACCTGAGAAATAAAATAATGAAGTTATTGTGAATAGAAAACCTTCACTGACATATAGGGATGGCAAAAAAAAATGAAATAACCGATTAATCGCTTTTTAGGTTAATCGAAAGCTTTCAATTATTAATTGCGAATAATTGTGGGGAACTAACCGATTATAATCGTTTTCCGATTACAATTATTCCTTAAAAAAAAATATGTATATACAATAAACGAAAAAAAAATGTCATTTATAAGGAAAAATCGTCAAAATGACGATAAAATCATCTATTCGGGAACTGGAGGGAACATTTATTGCGTTTTTTTGGATATACTCACAAAGTCGTAGGTAACCGAATGCGGACGCGGTTGAAAAGGCGGAAATTCTCAACTTCGATTATTTCCTTTCGATTATTTTCGACTTGAGAGGAAAAAAGTTAATCGAAAAAATAATCAAAAGGAAAAAACCGATACATTTTAACCGTTAACCGAAAGAAATTAACCGATTATAATCGTTTTTCCGGTTATTGTTGCCATCCCTACTGAGATAGCTGTTTGTAGCATAAACATCAACAAATCGTCTGCTTTTATGCATTCGCTATACCAGCGCACTCTACCGGTAATAAGCTCAACACAGCCGAACTCTGCTGGTGAATGACAAAAATCCGTATATCTGCCAGAAACACGAATGTGAAAATTATTTTAAGTGCGATGTCTGCTCTTTATCGGGTATATATTGATATAATAACAATTAATATTTGTATATATACTTATGTACATGCACGTACATATTATGTATGTATGTTTACACAATAATTTGTACAAATATTAATTGTTATTATATCAATATATACCCGATAAAGAGCAGACATCGCACTTAACCCTTTCGCGCCTACTGGGACAATATATCCCAGCTGCATTCAAAATCATATATCTTTTTGTTTTATTAATAAAAACCTCTATCTGAAATGTCACAATGAAAGATTTGGGTTTTGTTTATGATAAAAATCCCCCATCGCGTGTTTATCCTTTGCCATTTGGCAGCAATTGGCAAGTACTCTAGCAGATGTTAGGAAATTTCGCCGATTTTGCAGGACAAAAGCTGTCAAAAATATGGGTTTGCCGTTAGCCACGTTGTCTAAAGCAATATAGTATATAGATTTTGCCAATTTCTGCCTACATTCTACCTAAAACACTATAAAAAATACCAAAAAAGGCGAGTTTTATATAATTTCTCAAGTCTTGGGATATATTGTCCCAATATGTGTTTTATATGGGATTTATTTGTCCCAATACTGTTTTTAGCATATGTTGAAGAATATATAGCCAGCACGAAAGTTCCTATAATGAAGATTTTTTTACTTCTGGAAGCAACTTCATCTGAAGAGGAAAATATAAGAGAACCTGGTGAAGGTGACAGCGATGTTTTTCTGAATCCGTCGAAGAAGAAGAAGACGAAGTATGCGAAAATTCGGAAGAGGAAGATGAGCCATTTGAAGATGACGCAAATGAAACAGACCCCATTGCTACCTGGAACAACCTTATGGAAGACGTAAATTTTGAACCTAAATTTCAAGTACTTTTCGAGAACCCCAATTTCTGATAACTTTACCCCGGAGTTCTTCCGAGTTCAATGTTCTTAGAAAGTTTTTTGCAAAAATTGTGCGAATTTTCATTGCACAATGCACAAATCAGCGAATAAAAAATCAATAGAGAGAAGAAAACTAATAGGGCCCTAACTCAAAGTCTTTCTGGCACACTTGGAGAAAGGTTTATTACCAAATTAGCTAGTACTACCCCTGATAAGGAAGTAGTTATTGCATTCGAACGATTTTCACTTCAATATCATTAACGAAACACACTTCTTTTCTGGCCGTTGGAACATATATGCGGAATCGAAAGGAAACACCGGATTTCGAGTTCCGACAAGTACGTAGACAAAGCCAATTCCAAATAAGCTGGAATGGAAGTTCCTTGTAGTTTTCAACTGTCACAAACAAGTTATTTAGACAGAAAACAAAAGCATGGCAAAAATAAACTTTTTTTTTGGCTATTTTGGACTACAACCCTATAAAGGGCGGTGTAGACCTGGCCGATCAAAGATCAGCCGTAAATGATATCAACCGAAAATCCAAGAGGTGGTGGAAAAAGAGATTTTTCGAAACTCTGATGCTTTTCATTGTAATTGCTTAGTTTTTACATATTGACTGCTTTTCTCCCTATCATAAATCAGCAAATTATCGGCAAAAAATAAAATAAAACCGTTTTCTAAATAAATTTGCAAACTAAAAATTAATGTCCTTCTCAACATTTTGTGTTCATGCATCATATTGGGACATATTATCCCAGTATAAAACCTTATTGGGACAATATGTCCCAGGATAAAAAAGGACATAGGGATTTTTAAAGTATGCGGAACACATTATTTTAAGCATTATTGTAACGTTTTGAAAAGTCATGCCGAAAAAGTAGTCTGGGAACCGAAAAAAAACTCCGGCGCGAAAGGGTTAAAATAATTTTCACATTCGTGTTTCTGGCAGAAAACCGAGGATATAATACATTGTGGCAGGACTCTCTATCATCTCTTGTCAAGTTTGGTTTGAAGGCAAACCCCGATTTATGGCGATGATCCATCTTCAATGTATTTTCTTTTGCGTTCTGAGAACTATTAATTTTGAATTTATGAGAAAGAATTCAATTCGCTTTATAGATTTCGATATTACAGCGGGAAAATGGGTATTGTAGAACGTCTACATTATAACTCTTCAGTAGCATAGAAGACTATTGTTCGAAAGAATTTTAGTATTTACCCTTAGGAACAATATAATTCTAATAGAGCCAATATGTTCGAAAATATTTCAGAGAAATTTTAGCTTGTTCAGAATTAAGAGCTCCTCTAATCCAACTAGTTAAAGGTGTTATATAGTTACTTCAGTTGATTTAAATATTAAGCATGTCTCTTTTGAACTTTAAACTCTGCAAATTAATTTAAATGTCCATTTTTTTTGTATTCCTTTTCTTGAATTTGCAGTGGTACATGATTGCCATAGTGTACATATATAATCGTTGGACGAAAAGCGAAATAAAGTGCCTCGTTAATGGACAGCTGGCATCCAGTACCGAAATGGCGTGGCTGGTTTCAACAAACGACGTAAGTAACGAAAAGCATATATGATGTCTTTCGTATTAAGCGGTTACATGCCTATCAAATATTAAAAAAAAAATTTTTTTTTATAAAATACAATTTTTTTCTTTGGTTTTTTCGTTGTTCTTCTTTAGCCATTCGACAAGTGTTATATTGGCGCCACGCCCGAACTTGATGAGGAACGAGTCTTTTGTGGGCAAATGTCGGCAATATATTTGTTCAGTGAATCGCTGACAACGCAACAGATTTGTGCGATGCATCGTTTGGGGCCGGGTTATAAGGTGAGTGCATTTACTATAAATACAGACATTTTTTGTAACTGCAGTTAATAATATGTAGTTGCTATTAGTATGTATTTTATATTACATATAGTATAATTTATAAATAAATATTTGTCACCACACCAAAGTAGAAATTGAAGTAACTTTATATATATGTAGCAATCATGCATAAACATGCATAAATATATGTATTTAGATATTATTATAAATTGTGCTATTGCTCTTTTAATATAAATTTTTGTATCTCTCTAAACACGCTTCTAATCAAATTCATTCAATTGCTCTCACACGTTACTTTAATTTAATTTTTGTGTTTTTTATTTTTTTATTTTCTGCATTCACAAAAAAAAAAAAAAAAAAAAAAAAAAACAGTCACAATTTCGCTTCGACAACGAGTGCTATTTGAACCTGCCGGACAATCACAAACGGGTGAGTCAAAATAACACCAACACCACCAACAACAAATCGGCAACGGTGCTGCAGGCCGAACAAGAAATGCACGCCATCGATTGGACCGATGAGAAATTGGACTTGAGTGCCGCGTTTGCGAAAATACGTGCTGTGCTCTCAGCGCGAAATGCCTCTGCTTCTGCCAATGCAGTGCTTAATACTTTGGCTGGCGGTGGCAACTCTGCAATACAACCACCGTCGGCAGCGTCGTCCTCAACGGCAGCGGTAACAGTAACGACAAACGCCGGCATCGCTAGTGGAAGTAATGTTGGCGCAAATGCCAACATTGCTGGAGGAGGCGGTGCGTCGGCTGCCACAGGTGGCGGTGCAGGGGCAACGGGTGCAAACACAAACAACGCCAGCGACAACAGCGCCAGCAAAATCATCGCGGATCCTTTGTGTCATTTGCCAACCGGAAATACATCCTTTGGTATTTATTTGTTGTAGTTTATTGTTTTATTTAACTCTTATTTCCTGTTACTTTTTTGTTGTTAATTTTTGTGTACTTTTCAACAAAATTTTTTTTTTTTTTTGTTATAATATTATGTTTGTGTGTCTACCTTTTTGTATATTTTTTGTTTTCTTTTCTCTTCGTTTTTCTGTTTTTTTTTTTTTCTTTTTAGAACAATTGCGTCGCATTTCGTCGACCTCCGCTGCCGGTTCGGAGCTTAATTCCAGTGGATACTACTTCAGCCAGACCGATGAATTATATCAGCTTAAAGCTGTAAGCATTTTTATGTTTCTTATTTTATTATTTCTATATATTCTAGTTTTCTTCTACAGAAAAAATTTAAATTTTTTGTTTCACTTTACGTGTGGCGTTATTTGTTGTAATTATTTAAAATGTTCACTTTCTATTTGGGACACACACACATCATCCTCGCAATGCAACGCTGTTTTCGGCACACGAGGTTTTTTTATTTTAAATTAAAAATTACCAAAAATCGTTAACAAACCTTTTTTTTGTGAACTTTAAGAAAATATTTTACGTTAATTTTTTTTTTATAAAGTTTCATGCTTTTCTTGAAAGCAACAATGAAAGAAAAAAAAGAAATCCAGTCACACTTTCGTCCTCATATCCGGCAGAGATTTCTGTATGTAAATTTTTTTTTTTTTGCAATCAATCGCGTTTTATACTCTAATTCTCTTCTTCCAGCTCATTAGCTAAGAGTTGAACTCTGAAATTGCACTCAGCTCAAACTAATCTGCTTAAAGGCTTATAGTTAATTCCTGTCGAGTTTGCTAAATAATCATACACATAACCCTTAACCTCTTAAAAGTTAGCTTATACCAATTTTGTATTATGAATTCATGCATCATACTTCAGCTCAAGTATGGAACCAATTAAACTTAACTAGTACTTGAAGCGCGTAGAGCAGTGGAAGTGGTAATTCTAAAAAAGATTGTTTTGAAAATTAATTAATTTACAATGCAAAAACAATTGCTGCCACGCTACGCTCTCGCTGCCGTGCTCTCCGTGTAGACTGCTTAACGTGTGCATATTAACCCAGTAAACATATTAAATGTAATCATTGAATTTTATAATAAAAGAAATCGCCTAGAGTATGTTTCCAGAAATAGTTTAATATATGTTTATAAAAATACAGCTTATTCTTCTTCGTAATTGAACTCTATGCGAATAGACGCGTTACTATCACACCTGGGTAATATCAAGTACCAGTACGACTTGTGACAAGTACATTTTAAAGGAATTGTACTGATACTGGTACTGGCATTCCCAAAATTTTCAAGTACAAGTACAAGGAACTTTTTTCAATTCTTTTCAAGTACTTTCAATTACTTACAATCTTGAAACCAATATTTAAAAAAAAATTACAAAAATAAACGATATTTTATATTTTTTACATGTCGCTTGTAGTCCATATTATGATAATTTAACAAAATGCATTTGAAATTTAACATAAATAAATAATTAAATTTAATTTAAAACAAAAAAAAATAATTAAATATCTAGAAAAACTGTCGAAATTCGACAGTAGGCGCACTCTAGTTTTTTTAAATATTGGTTTCAACTTGGCGTTCCGTCGTCGATTGTAAGTAATTGAAAGTACTTGAAAAGAATTGAAAAATCGATTCAAGTACATTTTTAAATTCTTTTCAAGTACTTTCAATTATTTTCAAATACTTTGAAGTATTTGCTAAAACTTCAATTCTTTTTCAATTCCTTGTACTTGTACTTGAATATTCTAAAAGTACTTAGTACGGACTAATTACTTCAAGATCAAAATATAAAGTATTTAAGTACGTAATAGTCCAATTACTACTCAGTATTACCCAGGTATGATTACTATCTACTGCATACCCGGGCACCAGCGAATCGACGGAAATGAGAGGGCGGACGTGTTGGCGGCGCTAACTTAGCGCAACTGAATGTGGAAGCCGTTTTCTTCTATCTAAATTTCCAAAAATAGATCAGGCACTGATACGCTAAGGCGACACCATCATTCTGCAAGATCTCCAAACCATGCTTCGTTCAAATAGTACAAAAACCGCAAACAAACTACCTACTCTTCCTAGAGCAGATTGCAGACTGGCGGTCGGCATACTAACAGGGCGCTCTCTCACACCATCTCATGCGTTCAAAATGGGACTGATGCAGAGTCACGCGTGCACGGATGCAACGAACCGCATGCTGTCGGCACTCAGGCACGTCTTCTCTGTCAATGTTTAACTTTTAGCAGACTCCGCTTTAGTTACCTTGGTTCTGCACACTTATCTTCTCTAGAAGACATGGCGTATCGGAAAATACACAAAAAATTGTAACTTTCGTAGATATGCATTCTAAGATAAATATTAAGCCTCTGCAATGCGCTATTGACAACACTATGGACCATATCGTCGCTCCGGAAGAAGAAAGACGCATGCGAGTGATTTGTCGACAAAAAAGGCGCATTAAAAATATGTCGGGGAAGAAAGACGCTTTACAGAACATGTAGACGAAAATAGACGTATTAAAAAATATTTCGACGAACATAGACGCATTATAAAATATTTCGACGAAGAAAGGTAATGCCTTTGCATTAATGCATTAATATTGACAAAGAAAAATACAAAATCGAATACGTCTTTCTTCCCTAAAAATATTTAAATGCGTCTTTCTTTATAGTAAAAAAAAAATAAAGCGTCTTCCTTCGTTATCAAAAAAAAATAAAGAGTCTTTCTTTCGAAAAATATTTTTAATGCGTCTTTCTTTGAAAACAAAAAAGTTTGCGTCTTTCTTCCTCAACAAAACACTTTGCGTCTTTTTTCTTCTATAGCGACGATATGTGGTCTATGTGAGGTATCGCTGGAACTTAGCCAACGTAACCTAACCTAACCGATGTCGCTAATCGTTAAATCTCCGCTGATACCCGCCGTGAACATGTATCATCTCATCTGATATTGATGGACGATGCTTTGGCGGTTCAGGGTGGCGTGTACGTTGAGCGATTTGTAGAGCATGTTCTCGTTTTCGTCAAGAGAGGAATTTACTATTCAATTGCCAACCTTTTTCTTGTTAATTGGCGCAAACCATCTAGACGATTCTGGCCGAGTACAATAAAGTGCGATAGTCCTTTCTGTTTCGTGTTGCCTGATTCCAATTGGAAATACCAATAAAGAAGAGGCAGCCTTCCCTTGATCTTCCTGATCTTCCCAACGCAGTGGAGGTCTCCCTTTTTTGCTGCCTTTAGCCGGAGCTCATTCATCCACTCTCAGGACATGATCTGTCCAACGCAGCCACTGGATCTTTATTCGCTGACCAATGTCGATTGTTGCGTAAAGCTCATCATTAAATATCCGTAAATCTTCCGAATATTTTTTCTCTCGAAGACTTCAAGTTCCATCTCATCTGATTTTATATGTAGAGCACCATTTCGTGTTGCTCAAGAGAGCAAATTACTATGAAAATTTTAGTATAAAGTAACACTTGTTGGCAAAAGTGTTTCTTTGTTGAAGTCCGAACGATAAGACAGATATTAGATTAATGAAAATTGATACGAAAAACTTTACGTTAAAGACGAGAACGTACAAGAAATACGCTTTACTTGGGCCTTTGAGGTTGCAGGTCTCATGTCTTATTTTTAGCGAGTGCTTACTGGGTAAAAGTGTTGTTTCAATAAATCAAGTAGATGATTTGTTTAGTAGATTTTTCACTTTCCTTCGATTATTGAAATTATTAGAGCATGAAACTCACGCTTGCAATTAATTGAGTTGCTGCAAAGAAGGCGCGAGTGCAAAAATAGACTTTACAAACCAACATCAACAACAGCATGCCTGTCGAGAATTAAAAAAGAAAACAAGTAAGGAAGCCTAAGTTCGAGTGGAATCGAACATTAGATACTCAGCTGTATGCTTTCATTGTTTGTTTGCGTTTGATGGAAACACGGTGTAGGTACTTTATATAAATCGAGTGCTGCATAAAGTGGGCGTAGCCACGCCCATTTTCTAAATTTTTATCAGTCATCCAACTAAGCTTATGAATATTATTCTTTGTGCAAAATTTCATCCCTTTATGAGTTACAAAGATGTCACGTTACAAATTCCCAAAGGATGTTCCAGAAATATCTTTGTTAAAAAGTAGGCGTGGTCATAAACCGATTTCAATAAATTTTTGCGTGTCCATTAACACAAGTTATAAAAGTGTATAAACCAAGTTTCGTCATAATATCTCAATTATTTGTCGAGTTATGGGCTCCGAAATCTCGTTGATTCCTTTGTCTGAAAAGAGGCGGTGCCACGCCCATTTTCCGAAATTTTTCTATTTTTTGTTTCCCATCTATTGTAGAACTCATGCCACAAAATTTCAATGAATTATCTTTATATTTGACAAAGAGATCGCTTAAAATGTTTTTATTAGGCCACTTTATAATACCCATATATATAAGTGGGCGTGGTCGTCAACCGATTTCGCTAAAATTTTGAACATGTATTACTACAAGTAGTGAAAGTGTATACACCAAGTTTCGTCATAATATATCGATTATTTGTCGAGTTATGGGCTCAGAAATCTCGTATATTCCTGCTTCTAAGAGGAGGCGGTGCCACGCCCATTTTCCAAAATTTTTGTATTTTTTGTTATATGTCCATAGTTGGACACTTTCCATAAAATTTCAATGATATATCTTTATATTTGATAGAGATATCGCTTAAAATGTTTTTATTAGGTCACTTTATAAGACCCATATATAAAAGTGGTCGTGGTCGTCAACCGATTTTGGCAATTTTTCGTCAAAACATTTGCCTAAGTAAGTATATCACGCCTACCAAAATTCATCGATATATCTTCAACGGTTTCTGAGTTATGACTCATAAAACTCAATGTTTGCCCCTTAATAAGTGGGCGTGGCACCGCCCATTTTCCAAAATTTCATCATATTTCTTCATAAGGGCCTGAGCTCAATACGTGTGTGAAATTTTATCACTCTAGCTCTATTAGTGACTGAGATACAAAATTTCCGATTTTTACTATATTGGGGAGGTGGGCGTGGTCATGATCCGATTTCGCCCATTTTCAATACCATCCGTTCCTGTCTTGATACCAACTTACATTTCAAATTTCATCAAAATATCTCAATTTTTGCGCGAGTTATCGTGCGTACAGACGGACAGACGGACAGACGGACGGACGGACAGACGGACGGACGGACGGACATGGCTCAATCGATTTCTCTTTTCACCCTGATCATTTTGATATATATAAGTCTATATCTATCTCGATTATTTCATTCTGTTACAATCCACCGTTAGGAAATCAAAACTATAATACTCTGTGTACTAGTACAGCTGAGTATAAAAACAAAAACAGAAGGAAATCCAAATGCAACAAATACACATGTGTATCACACAAATCAAGTACATATTTATATATGTAAATATTTGATATGTGTTGTAGCCAGTGGCGGATCCACGGGGGGGTTTTGGGGGTTCAACCGCTCCCCCCCTTGTGGTTTATCATAGATCCCAAATTAATGCCTTTATATATTCTGCGCCCAAATTTCCCAAACTGATCAAGGAAAACTCTATCATTCCAAAAGCAATGGTTGGATGGGTTTAGCTGTCCAAAGGCAAAACTCGACATTTATTTTCATTTATTTTCAGATTATATTTTATATGCACATATCCACAAGGTGAAACAGGTACAATTGAATCAGTTCATTAAAATAGTTGTCCTTATAGGCAATAATAACATACAATTATAACTTATAGTTAAATAGAAAATACCCGAAATTTAGAGGAATTAAATCTAATACAATAAGCGCGTACCATATTGTCGGTTCTGTCAAACTTTCAGTCATGTTTCAATTTTCGAGGCTTTTTGAAAAATTCTTGAAGGACAAGAACTTCAATAAAATAAAAATTCTATTAAAAATATAAATATAACCAAAAAGTACTACATACATATATTCTTATTTATTTTGGCTTTAAATGCAAGGGTAAGTGAAATTGAAGATCAATTTGCCACCAATACCATACGATACTCATTCGCACGTACAAATGCAAAAATATACATACATACGTATGTACACTGAGAGAAAAGAAATATATGGAGGGGTCAAAGAAATTGTTTACCTATTTTGAACACTACTTTCTTTGTTTTGAGTAAATTTTCCTTAAAACATCTTAAAAGGTTTATAAAATATTGTTGTTACATGCGTTACAATGGTTTCATATACTTGTTTTGAAAAAATGCATACATTAAAATAATGAAAAATTCTTTAAGCGCCATTCCATTCCCAACTTTCCTTGTTTTGAAGACTTGATTTCTTTAATTTTGAGAAATTAAATTCCCATACAAATCCCCATGGCAACGAATTTGTTTGAATGTTTTTTTTATGTTTTTTCCACACTTTTGAGAAAATTTACACAAAAGAAAGAAAATTTTGTATTGGGACGCGTGTTCAAAATAAGGAAAATTATGTCTTTGATCGAGAGAAATTTTTTTTTTGAGTGTATAAGCACAATCCAATCAACCACCAAAAACAAGAATTAAAACGAGTATGAAGTTAAAATACTACAAGCGATTCATTCATAAAATTGAATTGTTTCAACAAAGGATAAAAAAAGTTTCAACAGAGCTTTTCATCAGATCAAGGTTTTTATAAAATTCTAAAATTTGCAGCCCGGCTCATTTTCAACCATCTTTGCAGTGGCGGTAGAGTATGAATAGAAATAATAACTAAATGTCAAAATGAATTTATTTTTCGCCGCGAAAAAACAAACGAATTCGAGCTTGAAGAATGATGGGAGGCAACTCGCGAAGTCATCATCTTTTTTTGACTAAACGATTTCCACCTCACTCGTCCAAAATACCGAATTTTCCCTCTTATACAATATACGTTCTTTGGTTGCACGTTTGAAAATTTAGAACACGCAGTAGCGACCTCGCGCTTCTAATTATATTATATATCATATAATAACTGCTACCCTTCACTAGGTGTCGCGCAGTGGTCAAGTTTATAATAAAGTAGCTTCAGAGCCATCTGAAGGCGTAACACCCGCATATGCCGGCCTTTTTAATTTATGAATTTATTAAATACATGTACGTTATACATGTTATTTAGAACTTCAATTGAAATCTCCTGCACTTTATGTGATGACATACATATTGTTAATTTGGAGGGTTTTGTGTTTGGTGTTTTTAAGGTGCGGGAAATGGCGCAACTAGTATATAGAATAATAATAGTAGGTGGTATTAGTCCATATTTTCACCAGCGTCTGCCCTTAAAAAACATCTTCCAAAAAAAGAAATTTTCAAAACCCCCCCTTGCCGAAATCCTGGATCCGCGCCTGGTTGTAGCTTTTCTTTTGTCTCAGTCAAGGGTGTTGTTGGGCATACCTACTATGTTGTCGATTCGGCGGATTGCAATGCAATCGAATGCTTAGCTTTCAGTGCGTTTTCATTTCATTGCACCGCAAAAGTTACATAAGCTTATATGTATGTATGTACGTCCTTCAGTTGGCCTCCGTCTGCGTACTTGAATGCGAAATTCATTTGAGTGGAAATCGTTGATTTAAATGTGTATGCACGTCATACATGCATTTGTACGTGGGGGATTTTAAGTTGTGAAGATGTTGCATACAGTCAGTGATGTGATACGTAGGGAAAATTCCCTACATGTAGGGATTTTAGTCGGAAAAAAGTGACCGTAGGGAAAGAAGGACAGATTTTTATAAAATAGCTAAATGTAGGGATTTTTCGGCAAAGTCAAATCAAAATTTCAATTCAACTTTTTTTCACTTTAACACTGACTGTCGATCTGAATAATGAAAATGCTGCGAAGACGAGTTAAATCGCGTACCCTTCAATGACGTAATAGGAGAGCGGATACCGTATAGTGAACTATCTAGTAACACGATACTTTTAATCAGGGCATCGGAGCAAACGATTTTTTTGCTCTGGCTACGCTCTTAGCTCCGAATTTTTTTTTCCCTTACGACCAAATAGATGGTATTTTGTTGGTATTTCGTTTGGCTTTTTCAATATAGATTGCTCGCTTACACCAACGCAAAACTGTATTTGACCATCTCCTTCACACAAACAACCTTGTAGAATACCAGAAAAAACGTAGTGTCATATGGGCTAAAGCAAAGTATTTGACGCAATAACTTTTTTTTTATTATTTTTTAGAGAATTGCTGTACCTATGATAGTATCAATGAAATGTTTCGTTCCCTTACATATTTATATGCCTACGTCTACCTACCTATATATCGCACGTTTTATTCAATAGGGATTTAACTAAAAAAAAAATTTTTTTTGGGAAACGCAAACAAATTTCAAAGAGTTTCCTTCTACGGCTAACTACAAAATCACTTTTATTTCCGCCATTTTTATCGTTTTGAGTATTTTATAAGACTAGACTCAAAGGCATGACCCAGTTATTGAAATATATGGCAAAACCCCAGAAATCAAAAATTTCGAGTTAAATCCCTATTGCATAAAACGTGCGATATATATGTTACATACAACGCATTAATACATATATTTTTTTATTATAATAATTGTCCAAAACAGTAAATCATCAGTATTTTATTGTAATTTTTTTTTTATTTCTTTGAGAGCCATACACAGTAGAACAGCCGATTTTCATTATTTAGTAAAAGAAAAAACGTTCATCTACTGCCGTGCGATTTCTTCATTGTTCTAGCATGGAAATAACTAAAAAAAAAAGTGTAGGGAATTACGTAGGGAAAATTTGAAACAAACGTAGGGAAAAGTAGGGATTTTTTTCTTGCTCTGTAGGGAATTTCCAAAAAAGTATCTACCATCACTGCATACAGTAAAGGTCGCGGTGCAAAAAATATATATTTTTAGATGATCAAACTTAAAGCAATTTTAAAGCAGAAGAATAACTTATTCGTAAAAGGAAATTATTTTTGAGAATTTAGTAGATCACTCTGCCGGCTTGTAAATACCTATCTGCGTCTTTGACGAACTACTAGTATAGCTACCTCTTAGATAAAATAGATGTGGGAATTTAAAATAGAGAGCGAATTTTTGAGATATAAATTCCAGGGACCCATAATAATCATTATTCATTATGTTTTCAGTGAAAAAAATCAAATACTTGCAAACATCGTAAAAGAGTATTGAGTTTGTGTATGTGCATATCTGAAAGAGCACTATCCGAAACCACTATGATCGAAAAATTTTAAGCGATATCCATAAAAATCAAAAATAATCATATTTTTTGAGTTTTATTTTTTTGATCAAAAATAAAACTTATTCCTTGAGTGATATATTTATCGATCAGAAATAATCATTATTTTTTGAGTTTTATTTTTTTGATCGAAAATAATACTTATTCCTTGAGTGATATATTTGTCGCTCAGAAATAATCATTATTCTTTGAGTTTTATTTTTTTGCTTAGGTCGAAAAACTCAAACTTTCTCTGAAGTGCTCTGGAACATAATTACTAAAAAATTCCCATCGATATAACTTCGTGAATGAGTGATATTTTTGATCGAAAAAAATAAAACTCACACAATAATGATTATTTCTGAACGATAAATATATCACTCAAGGAATAAGTGTTATTTCTGATCAAAAAAAATAAAACTCAAAAAATAATGATTATTTTTCATGAAATATAAAAAAAACTCAACATATAATGATTAAATGGCGATTTTTATTATAAAACTCATAATGATTACGGTCCCTCATAAATTCTAATTCCACAGTATTTAGGCGACCACTTCCCCACTAAAACCAAACTTCCATTAAATGTGCAATTCTATGTGCGATCAATACATGTATCCAAGTGCCAAACATTTGCCGGGTAGCTTATACGATGATATCGATGCGTTCTCTAATTTTGTATCGAAAATCTATCGAAATCTCATACAGACCAAAAAAAACGCAAAAATAAGCAAACATACAAACATTTAAGAAGAACAAGAAAGAGAAATGTTAAACTGAGTAACGATCAGCCGCGTGGAGACGGGTTATTTAGCGAGATGTTTCCATAGATGTTTCGCTGGCGAATCAAGTTACGCGGAGACGGGCTTTAAGATATGTACCAGCCAATCTTGAGCACTTCAACTTTTTCAAATATTTATGCACTTTTGCTTAACAATCACCATCTTTGGAAATCACAAACAATAGACAGAATAATGAACAATAGATGGATGATTGAAGAGAATAGAGATGAACAACAAGAGTGATTACATGCAAATATATATATATATATACATATATGTACTATGTATATACTTGAAGGGGTTTAAGGAAAAGGAAAAAGTGGAAAATCTTTTTTAAGCAAATACGTATCACAGTGGGGGCACCTCCATACAAACGCGGCCAAAAATAGTAATAATTGAGCTAGAAACTTTAAACTCGGAACTTAAGCTTTCTTGATTGAAGATAGTAAACTGTGAAAATTTGAACAAAATCGGCCCACAAATACACCCCCCTCCCATATAACGGTATTTTTGAAATTTCAATATTTTGTTAACTATTATAGCTAAAATGCTCAATTTTAATAAGAGCACACATTTTTTAGATATAAATAATATACAGTAATCATTTTGGAAAAAGCACAAAGTATTCCGTGGTTTTCAAATTAAAAATATATGCACTTTTGAGCATTTTATAAGCATTCATCATAAAATTTTCCTTCAAAAAAATCACATTTAAAAAAATTTTTATACCACAAATGAAACTATACTTTTCTAAAGGATTTCAGTGTGCTGAATCTGAATCTGAAGTCAGAATTTTCAAATTGGTTCTAGTTTTTGAGATATTCATGTCCAATTAGGCAAAAAACACGTTTTTGACTATATTCCCTGCTTAATATCTTGTATGTAATATTTTTTTATTCAAAATCAAATACACCGTTAGAAAGCATAAACCATCCCCCTGAATATGGCGTTTAAATTTTTCAGATATCTTTATTAGAATTGGAGAAATTGTTGTTTAAGTTTCATTAACTTGGCAAATTTTCCCCATACAAAATTATTAATACTTTTTGAAGCATACTTTTGGGGATTTTGTATGGGAAAAATGTATGAAAACTTAGAAAAACTCACTCCATAAAAAAGTTCATAAAACAAAAAAGCGCAAACGAATTTTTAAGATTTCTTCACCTGTTTATAAAGCACGTTTACTAGCACCAAATATTAAAAATTTGGAGAGGTCATATTTTGTATTTTTTTATACTCAGCTGTACTAGTACACAGAGTATTATAGTTTTGATTTCCTAACGGTGGATTGTAACAGAATGAAATAATCGAGATAGATATAGACTTATATATATCAAAATGATCAGGGTGAAAAGAGAAATCGATTGAGCCATGTCCGTCCGTCCGTCCGTCTGTCCGTCCGTCCGTCTGTCCGTCTGTACGCACGATAACTCGCGCAAAAATTGAGATATTTTGATGAAATTTGGAATGCAAGTTGGTATCAAGACAGGAACGGACGGTATTGAAAATGGGCGAAATCGGACCATGACCACGCCCACCTCCCCTATATAGTAAACATCGGAAATTTTGTATCTCAGTAACTAATAGAGCTGGAGTGATAAAATTTCACCCACGTATTGACCTCAGGCCCTTATGAAGAAATGTGGTGAAATTTTGGAAAATGGGCGGTGCCACGCCCACTTATTAAGGGGCAAACATTGAAAGTTTTATGAGTCATAACTCAAAAACCGTTGAAGGTATATCGATGAAATTTGGTAGGCGTGATATACTTACTTAGACAAATGTTTGGACGAAAAATTGCCAAAATCGGTTGACGACCACGCCCACTTTTATATATGGGTATTATAAAGTGGCCTAATAAAAACATTTTAAGCCATATCTCTGTCAAATATAAAGATATATCATTGAAATTTTATGGCAGGAGTCCAACTATGGACATAAAACAAAAAACACAAAAATTTTGGAAAATGGGCGTGGCACCGCCTCCTTTTAGGAGCAGGAATATACGAGATTTTGGAGCCCATATCTCGACAAATAATTGATATATTATGACGAAACTTGGTGTATACACTTTTATTACTTGTAGCAATACATGTTGAAAATTTTAGCGAAATCGGTTGACGACCACGCCCACTTTTATATATGGGTATTATAAAGTGGCCTAATAAAAACATTTTAAGCGATATCTTTGTCAAATATAAAGATAATTCATTGAAATTTTGTGGCATGAGTTCTACAATAGACTGGAAACAAAAAATAGAAAAATTTTGGAAAATGGGCGTGGATACGCCCACTTCATGCAGCACTCGCTTTATATAAAGTAAACCGTGTTTCCATCAAAGGCAAACAAACAATAAGCATACAGCTGAGTATCTAATGTTCGATTCCACTCGAACTTAGGCTTCCTTACTTGTTTTTATTTCATGTTGAAATTTTCCAATTTTTACACAATTTTTTTTTCTGTTCGAAAAGAAAAAGGCTGCAAAAAAATAATGATAACGCTGATAAAAAAAATTCTTTCATAATTTGAAAGTGTGAACCATTGCCTACAACACGGTGAACAAACTATTCGATTAGTCTCCTAAGAATAAGATTTTTCATAATGTCAAAAGTAGCCTAATTATTGCGTTTTGAAAAAGGCTCTTTTAGTCAAATGGGAAAAAGATTATTTAAGCGAAAAGCGCAGGTGGATTTCAAGAATTAAAATGCAGTTTGATTAAAAATATATCATTTCAAAACATATGAAAAAATTGGGGAGGTCATATTTTTTATTTTTTTTATTTTTTTGTTTAAAGTTGAGCAAAATTTTTTTTTACGACTTTTTTTGTCAATATTTGAAAGTTCATATAAATCTAAGAGTTACCGCTGGTTACAAAAGGCTTATTGTTTCTAAAAGGCCAAATCAATATCTATGTAATGATGTATCACTCGATTACATACGTTAATAATTGAATGAGTTACAGCATTTTGTATAAGGTGTAATTGTTGAGAAATAAAAGGACCTATTTTTTGCTCAGTTTTTAACACCCTGTACGGCTAAACAAAACGAGACTCAAAAAATTTTATATAAGCTTTTTTTTTACAAATTGTTATATCTGTCAATCACTTTCAAAAAAATTTGATTTGCTAATACTTTAATTTCGATTTTATTTTTGGCCGCTATCACCCAGTGTGCGTATGTGTATATGTATTACTTCTGTAAATTGTATAATACATATATTTTCATGTAAATATGTATTGGTACGAATACAATTAGCACGCTCATGCATCGCTTATGCACTTGAAAGCAATTAAGCACTTGAGTGCTCACCAGCTTTTCGGCTTTTTCTACTCGTCCCACAAATCCATAAGCACACAATGCATATATGTATTTATGTATGCATATCTACATACATATGTACATACATATCTACCCTGCAAAAACATCGTTAAGGCATAAGTAAGTTGCGTTGCTTGTCGTTATACGCTCATTCGCTATGCTCCGAACCAAGGATGCATCGCAAAATTAATATTATCGCTTACCGAAAAAAAGCAATCGTTTGCATTGAAACAATTCAGGTTTTTACCGTTTTGGCAATTATCAAAATAATTTCTATTCGCAAAATAACGACAATGAAAGGTTCTTTTCTTTACTTTCCAGCAAAACATTAACTAACATTTTTTGCTAATCTCTTTTAACGAAATTTGCGAGAGTAAAGTGGCATTTGCTCTCAGTGAGAGATGTTAGCCAAGTAGAAAAGGAAACATGAATTAGCAAATGTTAGTGACATACTCGTATCACCATTTAAACTTCATAACCGCCTAAGTTAGACTTTCATAACCGCCCAACTCTCCGACTTCAGAGGTGAAAAGTACATTAGAAAGAAATATAGAGCTTCCTAGAGACCAAATGTGTGGTATAAATTGATAGAGCTGCCAGGAGTTAAAATTTGGTAAATCTCAACTTTGGCATAGGTGGTCATGAAATTTTCACTTAGGCGGTTATGCAGTTTAAACGACGATATGATTGTTTGGCGCTTAAAAAAAGATAAAAGACACGCCCGAAAATTTAATAAAAAATTGAAATCATCATCAGAAAAGGAAAGTATGGGTTTAAATATTACCCTTTTAGCGTTCTATTGCCTTAGAAAAACAAATTTCGACTGACATACTGTCTCGAAAACGCTCCTCCAGGCTTTCAAGAAAGCTTCTCGAAATTCGAAAATTATGACGATAGCTCGGAACTACAATTTAAATGTACTGAAGTACACAATTCCTGGTATTTCGATTGGTTATAAACATCGTACCGTACCCCCCGGAACTACCGCCAAGCTTTCGTAGTATATGTACATATGTAAATGTATGATTATTCACATTTCAGCCTGAGTAGAATACATTTAAACAGCAACAGTTGAATATATTTAGCAAAAAATTAGAATTATGCAGCTAAACAGAAAACGTCTTTTACAATCGAAATACCACATATAAGCCCTTATTATAAGGAATGTGATATGCCTTATTTGCGATTGTGATTAAGCCTTGTAATAATATTTCTTCTCGGAGAGGGAGAGAGAGTGTAGTTATTATGGCCTGATGACATCAACGCAGGAAAATAAGCCTTTTTTCATACAACTTATGTCCCTTAAAAATTTTAAGCATTATTCTCTTAGCCTTATCGCATCTAAAGTAAGCCTTAAATAAGGCGTGAATTTTTTTTTGGAGGCTACACATTTCAATCAATTACGCATATTAATGTGAAAAAGTTACGCTACGCCGCAGCGCGCCGTGACTTGTTTTCCGCATTCTTTCAATCACGTTTTAACGTTTCAGAATGCATTGGTATGTTTGTATGTGTATAGGTACGCATCGTACATATTTTCAAACCATTAATGGAATATTTTTCAAGTGCTGAGCTTTAGCGAAGTTTGTGCGAATGGGAAATTTTATGAAATAAGAGAAAGTATGGAGCGCTAAACGAGAGATCGATATCAAAAATATAAGCTACTTAAATAATATACATACATACTTCGATTGCATTGAGCGCATTAACATGCTCTTTTGTGTGCTTAAAACTGGTAAAACTGCACCAGATCAAATTCAGATTCAACTGCTTTTAACCTCTCAGTTGGCGTATAAAAATTAAAACTTGCAAGCTGATTGATGATTATCTACTTACCGGTTTGCTCATGCGTTTGAAAAATTATTTAACTTTTAGCAATTTAAAAGCATTTCTGGCAAAAGGTTTTCCGCAAATGGTTTTTCGAAAATCTAAAATCGTAGGGGTTGGGCGCTAAAGATTTGTAATTTAACTCACAAGTGAACCTATTTTCTTACTATTCACCTTTCATATTGTTATTTTTTATTCTTATTAATTTTTTTTAAATTTTTTTTGTGAGTTTTTGCTTTCATTTAAAGACCTTTTTTGCTCCTGTACATAAGTATATGTTTTTTTTTATAACAAAAAAAATTGTCTTATTAGTTCATGCATTTCAAATTTCTCAATAAAAATTGAATGTAAAGCTAAAACACTCATCAATCAAATATTTATGTAACGCAAATGTATAGCAGCAGCGATAAAAAATTGTATTAACAAAACAGCAAAACACTACCAAAAAATATAATAAATAAATAAATAAATAAAATACATATGTACATGAGCAGCATTTCAAGCTGAGCAGAGCACCAAATTTCGCAAACGCACCGTCACTTTTTAACGCCTTAACGTCCAACAACGAAAGTGTCGTCCTGTGCTACATACATACATATGTACAAACACAAGCTACATACATATGTATTAAATATGTATGCAAATGTTTATGTGCAATAAATAATATTTTTTTTTTTAATTTCTTATATACCTACTACGTTCTAAACATATATTAATCAATACGTTTTTTATTTTTTTTTTTTTCAATTTCTTCTGGCAAATCCGTTTTTACCTCGCACACAACACAACAACAAACTTCGACATATCAAAAACTTGTACGCCCAAAATGCAAATACATACACAGGTACTATATGATGGTAAGCTATCGAATGCCATCGTTTTCATGTACAATCCAGTGGCAACCGATGGTCAACTGTGTTTACAATCGGCACCCAAAGGAAATGTTTCATATTTTGTACATACACCGCATGCACTTATGTTACAGGTGAGTTGGCAGGGAAGAAAATAACTAAAAGGAAATCAATTTGAAAATGCTTATAAAATATTCAGAATAAATACGCCAATAATTTTACTATAAGTTTTTCAAGTAACTACAGAACACATTTGTGCAACCAAAGTCGAAATTTCCAAATAGACATTTGTTTGAAGTCCGATAACAAATATGTATGTATCTACTTAGTACAATGTACCAAGAATATATATATGTATTAACTGAATTAGATGAGCTTTATGTCAACTTCTACAAATTGAAAACTGATTATACTCTTAGCACAATCATTATACTTGAAAACAGCGTTTTGTTTTTTTCGGATATCTTTATTAGAACTTGACATAAGTACTCGTATTATTAGTTTGGCAATATTTTCACCATACAAAGAAAAAATTAAAACTATTTGAAGCATATTTTTGGGCATTATTTGGCGGAAAATTTTATCAATAATATACATACGTATGCACAATATTTTAAAAATTTTTAGGACGTTAAGGCTGTAGTTACACACTCAATACACTGCACGTTAAACTCAATTGGTGGCATTCAAGTGCTATTTCCATTATTCTCGCAATTGGATATGGCGCATGAGGGTATAAGCGATATAAAACGCGATCCAACGTTATGGTGAGTTTATATATATTATGTACATATGTATGCACGTTTACAGTAACACTGCTTTTCTGTTTTCGTTAACGATTTTGATATCGATAGCGAGTTCGATTTTGATTTCAAATTCGGTTTCAGTTTTGATTTTGATTTTGATTCCAAATTTCGATTTTGAATATCAAATCCGATTTTGAATTTTTAATTTGATTTCCATTTTGATAGTGTGAGCGATTTGAATTTCGAATTGCGATTTTGATTTTCGAATTCGCTTTTGAACTTAACATTCAAATTTTGATTTCGAACTCGGTTTCAGTTTTGATTTTGATTCCAAATTTTGATTTTGATTTTCGATTCTAAATTTCGAATTTCGATTTTCAATAGCGAATCCGATTTTGAATTTTAAATTCTCATATTTTGATTTCCATTTCGATAGTGTGAGCGATTTGAATTTCGAATTGCTATTTTGATTTTCGAATTCGCTTTTGAACTTAACATTCAAATTATGATTTCGAATTCGGTTTCAGGTTTGATTTTGATTCCAAATTTTGATTTTGATTTTCGATTCTAAATTTCGAATTTCGATTTTGAATATCGAATCCGATTTTGAATTTGAAATTCTCATGTTTTCATTTTTATTTCCATTTCGATAGCGATTTCAATTTCTAATTACGATTTTAAATTTCGAATTTGATTTTGTATTATAAATTCAAATTTTATTTCGAATTCGCATTCGGTTTCAGTTGCGATTTTGATTCCAAATTTTGATTTAGATTTTCGATTTTAAATTTCAATGTTAAATTTTGATTTCGAAATTCGAATCCTTATTTCAAATTTCGATTTTGAATTAAAAATTCTGATTTGGATTTTCATTTTTAATTCCATTTCGAATTGCGACTATGAATTTCCATTTCGCAAACTCATTTACGTTTATGCTTTCCATAATCGATTTTGATGACGAATTCGTTTGTGATTTCGTTGCAAATTCAGTACACACACACACCCACACATTGCAATCTGCATTATGTTGTACACTTCTTTTATCTTGGAATTTTCTACGCTCTTTTCAGTTCCAAACTATTGGGTTTCATTTGTGAATTAGTCGAAACATCACAAACCGTACAACAACATATGATACAGAATCGTGGATTCCTAGTCATTTCGTTTATGTTGCAACGTTCATCGCGTGAACATTTAACTTTGGAAGTTTTGGGTTCATTTCTGAATTTAACCAAATATCTGGTCACGTGCTTATCGGCAAACAGTGATTTATTGCTAAAGCAGGTGAGTTTTGTGAATACTCCAATTGAGTTAACATAAAAAATATGGCAAATATTTAAAAAAAAAATACTTAATCTGAGCAATAATTTGTGAGTTAATGTTTTATGTATGATGCATAATGTATGTTAATGAGCATAAATTACGTGGTTTTTGTATTGCAGTTTCAAAATATTTTTTGTTTTTATTTTGTTTTTATAAGACAAAAATTTTATTTTGATGAAAATTGCATACTTTTATTTTTAAAAAAGAAGAAAACTCAATGCGTTTAGTTGTTGGCATGTAAAAAGTGAATACATCGCACGCTAAATCATAAAGCGACACAACTCAAAATTCAAAAATTTGCAGTAGACCAAAAGAAAAAAAACTTGTCTTTACCAGCAATGATATTTAATTTTCAGTCAAAAGAGACACTGATGGTAAAATATTTTTTGTCAATCGCGAGAGATATGTATGTATGTTATTTGCATATGTTTCTGAAAAAAAAAAAACCGATTTTAAAAGATTTTGAGTTCTGCCACTTTATGATTTAGGATGTGATATGTATGTATGTATATTTTTGTTTCGCATATAAGCAATTTATTTTAACCCTTTCGGTTATTCTATCCCGTACGGCATAGTCACTTTTAGAAAATTTTTTTTTTAAATTCCTTTTGATTATTCATAACAAACCCTTTAACAGTAAATAAAATGCAAATATAGATTTTTAAGGTCAAAAAGAAAAAAGAAGTTCCGAAAGGGTTAATTAAATTTTAAGCGTCTATAAATTTAACGCGTAAAATAATAAGATAAAATTTATTAAAATTTATACTTTAATGCAAACCTTACATAGCTTTATAAATGTATATATTTTAACATTTTATTTAAGTATGTAGGTATGTATGTATGCAAATCGTAAAAAATCAGCATGTTGTAATTATTTTATATATTCAATAATTCCATTGTAAATTTATGCTACATATGTATATAAAAAGTATTGTTTATATTATGCTTTACTTACATACTTTCATTTCATTTTCTATATCTTTCTTTTCTCTCTGCTTTCATTTCAACGTTCTCTTTCATTTTTAATGTTCATTGTACATAAATGTTTGCAGTTAAGCGTGGCCTTGCGATTTCCGTATAAAAAAGTAAACATAATTTGGCTTTATTAAAATGTTTATGTTATGCTACATACCTAAACAAAAATTAGCGCGCAAATATTTTGCCGCTAAACACAAATATGTATATGTACATAAATGCATATGTACATACAAAAATATAATATTTGTGAATATACTTATTGCTAAGCACCGTGGCGTATGAGTAATATTTATTGCATACATTATTGATTGGCATCGTTATTATATGTATGTATGTACTTACCTTACCAACGCTTACACATCCTTCTCTATGTTCTTTATTTGGAGGAATCTACTTTTTTTGTTCGTTTTTAATCTGCAATACTGTGGCACACAAATTAAGGGTTGTAGCTTGCGGGGGAATACATACCACACAACACGAAAGTCCACTATCCATCTAGTGAAACCCCAAACGATTTTGCTTCATTTGGTGCAAATTTTTTTTTATTGCCATTTTAAATATGCGAAATTTTGTTTAGATATATTATAGTTCTACTTAGTCACATAACGGCAGTATGGTGTTACGCATGAAATAATCGGGATAGATATGGACTCATACATATCTAAATGATCAGGACGGAAAAGGAAATCGATTGAGCCATGTCCGTCCGTCCGTATGTTCAACTTGCGTAAAAATCTAAGTATTGCGATGAAATTTGGTATACAGATTCCTATCCAGATTGGGACGGTTGGCATTGAAAATGAGCGAAATCGCATGATAACCACGCCCACTTCCCCCATATAGCATATTTCGAAAATCACGCAAAATGTGATAACACAGTCATTAACAAAGATAGAGTGATGAAATTCCATTCAAACAGTGGCCTCATCGATCAATTTAGAGCACATTGACACTTGCAAACAATACTGTACTAAATCAACTTAGCAAGTTTTCCTGTTTTTGGTGGTTTCAAGTATTACATATGTATCTTGATTTGGATGCCGGCACAATTTGGTGTCAATCGGGCAATCCAAT
Organism: Urophora cardui; assembly: GCA_960531455.1. Classification (NCBI taxonomy): domain Eukaryota; kingdom Metazoa; phylum Arthropoda; class Insecta; order Diptera; family Tephritidae; genus Urophora; species Urophora cardui. The sequence continues at coordinate 116,696,462 of OY482671.1, forward strand.
CAAAAGTTATAAGCAAAAGTGTACCCACAATCAGACTTGGGCATTATTCGAATAAATTTTTATTTAGATAAATTCCCTACGAATAAATTATTCGGAAATTTATTTTTTATTTCAAATAATAAATAAAAACTCAGGGTACAACAAAAAAAAAACAACTGAGTAATAGTAATAGTTATTTTTAACAATAAACAAAAAAAATTTGTTTCTGTTGAAATATTCGATTTTATAAACGTAAAAAGCATACAAAGTCCATTTCGTTTCAACTGTTATCAAAAAAAATTAACAAAATTTTTTTTGTTTTGATAATGATCAAAACAATTATTTCAAAAAAATATAGTTTCAAATTTAAACGAAAAAATTGACCTTTCAATAATTTCGTTTTCTATGAAGAAAAGAAATTTTACATATGTTTGTATGTATGTACATACGTACATGAATAAAAACGAATACAATTTTTGTTAATTTTTTTGATATCAACGAAACAAAATTATTCTGATTAAAGGTTTATTGATAATTTTTGAAACGAAAAAATTTTGTTTCTGATAATTAGCCAAACAAAATAATTTTTGAATATTTTTTATTGATATTTTTGAAACAAAATTATTTTGTTCATTTCGTTGAGCAGCCTTGATTTCAAATAATAAATAAAAACTCAGCGTACAAAAAAAAAAAACAACTGAGTAATAAAAAAAAAATTTTGTTTAGTTGTTTTTTTGTTTGTTTGTTAGTTTGTTTTTACATATTTAAATGAAAATTTTCTATTACTGGTTTCTGAATAAACGAAATTATTTATTATTCAAATAAAAATAAAAAAATTTATTCATCTATTATTCGTTATTCGAATAAATTTTGCCCAACTCTGCCCACAATACAACTCGAGATTTTTACAGAATACAAACATTGAAATCTTATCATGAAAAATAACGTACATATGTAGCAAGTTTACATTTTTTCATACGGTTTTATGTAAAGTGTACCCTAAGTTAGATGATATCGAGTTTTGGTATTGATCTTTCGATCTAAATAGAAGTTCCAAGCGAAGGTATACTTAGCATACAACTAAAGTTTCATATCGATTTTAAACTTTAAGAGCTTCCGCTGCAAAACACAGTTTTCAGGCTTTGTGCAGTATTGTATGGAAGCGTCGATATGTGGGTAAATATATTATATTATATTATATTTTGTCTGATCAGACTCCTAGTGACCTTGTGGCCGCTGTGGTGTAGTCGGTAGAATGCTGTCCTGCTATGCCAGAGGTCTCGAATTCTAACCCCAGTCCGGACAAACACCAAAAAAATTTTTCTAATTAATTAAACCCCAATTATTGGGTTTTGAGAAATAGCGGTCACCTCTTGGCAGTGGTCGTCAGACCCTCCGAGTTTATTTCTGCCATGAAAAAGCTTCTCAAAAAAAAAATGCATTCGGAGCCGTCATAAAACTGTAGGTCCACTCAATTTGTAGGAAAAACAAAAAGTTAAGGAGCACGCCTCGAATTAGGAGAGAAGCTCGGCCATAAAACTCACCGGAGTTATTAACGGTCAATGTATTATTATTAAAACTCCTAGTGAAATTTTATTGCGAATAATTTTCTAGAGCATGTTAACCCTACAATGGCCTTAAAAAAACTATTTATTTCGGAAAAGGGGTCTTATCGACCTCTTCATGGACGTGTTAGAGGGTTTAAGTATTCTACGAAATTAAAGCTCGTGCAATTTTACTATACTTCTCTTAAGAACACATTTCAATACGATACGCATTTTAACCCATTTTTCCTTTATTTAAAAATTAAAAATTACTCGCAAATATAAAATGGTAAAACCAAAAAAAAAATGTGACCATATGACGCTAAACGGTTTGGAGGTATTACTAACTATATGGATAGCAGCCTTTCATGCTGTGTAGGCGTTATCGCACCCCTAAAAGTGTTGTTGCACAGTGTAATCAGTTTCTGCGTTCGCACTGCAATTCAAACGCTCTATTTGTGAGTTGCATAGTGAATCTGCAAAGCCTCTTCACTAAACTACAGCTCTTTTTTTACTGTTGTTTTCGTTAAAGCATGTGCTATTTTAAGTTTCTTTTTGTTGGGTTTTCAATGTTCTTGCCCGCCCACAATTTACATACTTGCAAAAAAAAAACCTTAGAACTTTTAGCGATACACACTTCATCTTGATAACTTAACTAATTTCCACTCTTACAATATCTCTTTCCCTTTTCTACTTGTACACTTTTTTCTATTTGAATGCTTTACACCATCGCCATCAAAAATAAAATTCGATTTTGTCTACTCAAAATTGAAATGCTCACTATCGCTTACTACATCACGCTTCATGCTTCATCTTGGCAACGCAAAAACACAAAAAATTATCGGCTGCTCTTAAAAAAAAAATCGAAAACAAATATGCAAATATGTAACCACTTCAATTATTTATTTTTAAATCTTTATTTCGGTTTTCAACAAAACCTTAAAAAAAATACGCGGAACATGAACAAACCTTATAACTTTGCGCAAACTATCCACCACTCAGTTCTATCAGGTGAAGAAAAAAAAAGTTTATTTATTTTCTAAGCTTAGGTACTGGTTTTTTATACTCAGCTGTACTAGTACACAGAGTATTATAGTTTTAATCACATAACGGTGAATTGTAACAGAATGAAATAATCGAGATAGATATAGATGAAAATGATCAGGGTGAAAAGAGAAATCGATTGAGCCATGTCCGTCCGTCCGTCTGTCCGTCTGTAAACACTCTAACTAGCGCAAAAATTTAGATATTTTGATGAAATTTGAATGCAAGTTGGTATCGAGACTGGGACGGTTGGTATTGAAAATGGGCGAAATCGGACCATGACCACGCCCACTTTTCCTATATAGAAAAAATCGGAAATTTGGTATCTCAGCCACTAGAGCGATGAAATTTTACCCACATACTGAGCTCAGGCGCCTATGAAGAAATTTGATGAAATTTTGGAAAATGGGCGGTGCCACGCCCACTTATTAAGGTCAAACATTGAAAGTTTTATATGCCATAACTCAGAAACCGTTGAAGATATATCGATGAAATTTGGTACGCATGATTTACATACCTAGGCAAACATTTTGAAGGAAAATTGTTAAAATCGGTTGACGGCCACGCCCACTTTTATATATAGGAACTATAAAGTGACCTAATAAAAACATTTTAAGCGATATCTCTGTCAAATTTAAAGAAAACTACGGACATAAAACATAAAAATTTTGGAAAATGGGCGTGGCACCGCCTCTTTTTAGAAGCAAAAATATACGAAATTTCGGAGCCCAAAACTCGACAAATAATTGAGATATTATGACGAAACTTGGTGTGTACATTTTTTTAAAACTTGTGTTAATAGACACTAGTGGTAATACATGTTCAAAATTTTCGCGAAATCAGTTGACGACCACGCCCACTTTTATATATGGGTATTATAAAGTGTCCCAATAAAAACATTTTAAGCTATATCTCTGTCAAATATAAAGATATATCATTGAAATTTTATGGCAGGAGTCCAACTGCGGACATAAAACTAAAAACACAAAAATTTTGGGAAAATGGGCGTGGCACCGCCTCTTTTTAGAAGCAGGAATATACGAGATTTCTGAGCCCATAACTCGACAAGTAAATGAGATATTATGACGAAACTTGGTGTGTGCACTTTTGTTACTTGTGGTAATACATGTTCAAAATTTTAGCAAAATCGGTTGACGACCACGCCCTTTTTTATATATAGGAACTATAAAGTGACCTAACAAAAACATTTTAAGCGATATCTTTGTCAAATACGAAGATAATTCATTGAAATTTTGTGGCATGAGTTCCACAATAGACCGGAAACAAAAAATAGAAAAATTTTGGAAAATGGGCGTGGCACCGCCTCTTTTTAGACAAAGGAATATACGAGATTTCTTAGCCTATAACTCGAAAAGTAATTGAGATATTATGACGAAGCTGGGTTTATACACTTGTATAACTTGTGTTAATAGGCACGCAGAAATTTATTGAGATCGGTTAATGACCACGCCTACTTTTTAACAAAGATATTTCTGGAACACCCTTTGGGAATTTGTAACGTGACATCTTTGTAACTGGAAGTCATAAAGGAATGAAATTTTGCACAAAAAATAATATTCATATGCTTAGTTTGATGACTGATAAAAATTTTGAAAATGGGCGTGGCTATGCCCACTTTATGCAGCACTCGCTTTATATAAAGTACCTACAACGTGTTTTCCATCAAACGCAAACAAACAATGAAAACATACAGCTGAGTATCTAATGTTCGATTCCACTCGAACTTTGGCTTCCTTACTTGTTTTGTCTAATTTTTATCTACGAAACGAGCTTTGAGACTTTAAATGATTTAATTTGATTTTCATGACAACAAGGTTTAGGCTGTTGTTATTGTTATTATTATTGTTATCGTTGTTGTAAGTATTACATTGTAATTTAGTTAAGGCTTATTGCGCTATATTAAACTAAATTTCTTATATAAATAATTTTTTCCCACATTTAAGGTTTGAAAGCTCGCTTAAAGCACAAAAAAAAACGAAAACGTTTATATAAATTGTATATGTTATTTATACTTCAAAATTATGCGTTTAGATGTATAGATATAAAATTAGTTAATTGCTATGTATAATATTTGTATGTACCTATGTACATATATATGTAGTTAGTTTCACTATTACATTGTTGCAGCAGTATTTTCAGTAGTTTTTCAAAAGTTCCCTGTATGTATGTATCTATATTAAAATTAATTTGGCTACAAAAACTAACGCAAAAACTTTTCCGCAATTGTTGTAGTTAGTGCTTTTTGTTGTTTTCTACAGCAATTTTAAAAATCTTTGAATTGGAAATTTATATAACAAAACGTAATTATAATAGACGAAAAAATGATGAGGATCTTAATAGATATATTTATATATGTACCTACACAAAAAAAAACTATATTGATGTCACATCCATATCTATATTGTCGTACCATACGAAAACTAGCATATTTAAAATTTCTGACGCAAGCTAGCAATAATAAAATTCTGTACGAAAAGTAGCACATTTGACTTTTGGCCGACGAAAAGTAACAGTAATTATATACTGTTTTACGTTAAAATTGTTGTTGTTTAAACGAAATTGATAGTTTTCGTCAGCCAAAAGTCGAACTTGTTACTTTTCGTCAGCCACAAAAAAATCGTATACTAGTTTTGGTATGGTACGATGATATATACATATATGGATAATCCTGTCTGATCCATAAACTATAGATGCCATATCCATATTTTTTATATATTACAATTTTTTTTGATATGATACCCGTTATAGTTTATGGATCAGACAGGATTATCCATATATGTATGTATATGGAGGTGACATCAATATAGCTTTCTCCGTGTAATATATATGTATGTATGTACATTGGGGGTACGCATATAAATTACTAAAGATTACCTCTGTGCATAAAAAATAAAAAAAATAAAATTAAAAAAATCCTAGCTGATAAACTTATCAGCCCTCCAAAAAATCGTACGTATGGATAGATATAAATTTTTTTTCTTGTGCAAAATCCTAACAAAAAATGCATTCGCCGTTCGTTGCCGGCATAAAACTGTAGGTCCACCCAATTAGTAGGAAAAAACCCAAAGAGCACACCTCGAATTGGGAGTGAAGTTCGGTCATAAAACTCGTCAGAGTTATAATAGCGCCAGTGTACTGTATTATAACAAACGTATGTAAGTATATGTGTAGGGTTTCTTACGACTTCCTAATCTTACTAATATTATAAATGTGAATGTAGCGATGTTTGGATGTTTGGATGTCCAGACGTTTGCTTTTGTTCCTCAAAAACGTGAGAATGGCAAGACGGATTTTGTTGAAATTTGGCACGCATACAGGTTATAGTCTGGAAGGAAGTATAGGCTATTTTTTGTTTTTAATTTTGGGGGTTCCGACCCTGCCAAGGACCGTTACTTTTCGATATATTTTTATTCCATATAACTATGAGTATACTGGAACTATACTTATGATATTTCGCATATAGGTATAGAAAGATCGTACAATATAGGTATCAAACGAAAGCGGAAGGTCCCAGGTTTCATTTGGACTTCGATATGTTTCGATAAATTAATCGATAACTGAATTATAGGTGAAAATGTTATTTCCCAAAAGCATTAAAATTACACCACAATATGGGTATCAAACGAAAGGGGAAGGCCCCAGGTTTCATTTGGACTTCGATATATTTCGATAAATTGATCGATAACTGAGTTATCGGTGAAAATGTTATTGCCCAAAAGCATTAAAATTACACTACAATATGGGTATCAAACGAAAGGGGAAGGTCCCAGGTTTCATTTGGACTTCGATATGTTTCGATAAATTAATCGATAACTGAGTTATCGGTGAAAATGTGATTGCCCAAAAACCTTAAACTTGCCCTACAATATGGGTATCAAACGAAAGGGGATGGCCCCAGGTTTCAATTGGACTTTGATATATTTCGATAAATTTATCGATAACTGAGTTATCGGTGAAAATGTAATTGCCCAAAAACCTTAAACTTGCCCTACAATATGGGTATCAAACGAAAGGGGAAGGTCCCAGGTTTCATTTGGACTTCGATCTGTCTCGATAAATTTATCGATAACTGAGTTATCGGTGAAAATGTTATTGCCCAAAAGCATAAAAATTACACTACAATATGGGTATCAAACGAAAGGGGAAGGCCCCAGGTTTCATTTGTACTTCGATATATTTCGATAAATTGATCGATAACTGAGTTATCGGTGAAAATGTTATTGCCCAAAAGCAATAAAATTACACTACAATATGGGTATCAAACGAAAGGGGAAGGTCCCAGGTTTCATTTGGACTTCGATATGTTTCGATAAATTAATCGATAACTGAGTTATCGGTGAAAATGTAATTGCCCAAAAACCTTAAACTTGCCCTACAATATGGGTATCAAACGAAAGGGGAAGGTCCCAGGTTTCATTTGGACTTCGATCTGTCTCGATAAATTTATCGATAACTGAGTTATCGGTGAAAATGTTATTGCCCAAAAGCATAAAAATTACACTACAATATGGGTATCAAACGAAAGGGGAAGGCCCCAGGTTTCATTTGTACTTCGATATGTGTTGATAAATTAATCGATAACTGAGTTATCGGTGAAAATGTTATTGCCCAAAAGCATAAAAATTACACTACAATATGGGTATCAAACGAAAGGGGAAGGTCCCAGGTTTCATTTGGACTTCGATATGTTTCGATAAATTAATCGATAACTGAGTTATCGGTGAAAATGTGATTGCCCAAAAACATTAAACTTGCCCTACAATATGGGTATCAAACGAAAGGGGAAGGCCCCAGGTTTCATTTGTACTTCGATATATTTCGATAAATTGATCGATAACTGAGTTATCGGTGAAAATGTTATTGCCCAAAAGCAATAAAATTACACTACAATATGGGTATCAAACGAAAGGGGAAGGTCCCAGGTTTCATTTGGACTTCGATATGTTTCGATAAATTAATCGATAACTGAGTTATCGGTGAAAATGTAATTGCCCAAAAACATTAAAATTACACTACAATATGGGTATCAAACGAAAGGGGAAGGCCCCAGGTTTCATTTGTACTTCGATATATTTCGATAAATTGATCGATAACTGAGTTATCGGTGAAAATGTTATTGCCCAAAAGCAATAAAATTACACTACAATAGGGGTATCAAACGAAAGGGGAAGGTCCCAGGTTTCATTTGTACTTCGATATGTTTCGATAAATTTATCGATAACTGAGTTATCGGTGAAAATGTTATTGCCCAAAAGCATAAAAATTACACTACAATATGGGTATCAAACGAAAGGGGAAGGCCCCAGGTTTCATTTGTACTTCGATATATTTCGATAAATTGATCGATAACTGAGTTATCGGTGAAAATGTTATTGCCCAAAAGCAATAAAATTACACTACAATATGGGTATCAAACGAAAGGGGAAGGTCCCAGGTTTCATTTGGACTTCGATATGTTTCGATAAATTAATCGATAACTGAGTTATCGGTGAAAATGTGATTGCCCAAAAACATTAAACTTGCCCTACAATATGGGTATCAAACGAAAGGGGATGACCCCAGGTTTCAATTAGACTTCGATATATTTCGATAAATTTATCGAAAACCGAGTCATCGGTGAAAATGTAATTGCCCAAAAACCTTAAACTTGCCCTACAATATGGGTATCAAACGAAAGGGGAGGCCCCAGGCTTCATTTGGACTTCGATATGTTTCGATAGATTTAACGATAACTGAGTTATCGGTGAAAATGTAATTGCCCAAAAACATTAAAATTGCACTACAATATGGGTATCAAACGAAAGAGGATGGCCCCAGGTTTCATTTGGACTTCGATAAATTTATCGATGACTGAGTTATCGGTGAAAATGTGATTGCCCAAAAACCTTAAAATTACACTATAATATGGGTATCAAACGAAAGCGGATGACCCCAGGTTTCATTTGGACTTCGATATATATCGATAAATTTATCGATAACTGGACTTCGACAAACTGAATGTTGAAAGGGGACTTCGTAGGTGCGGACAAGACCGCGGGTAAAGACTAGTCTTTATATATATTACGCTAAGCGATTTTTTGTAAGCACCATAACTTTTACACCGTTATACCGATTTTCGATAATGTGGTGTCAGATGAAAGGGCTTGACCTGTAGATGTGCAGGAAGGTTTAATTTTTTTGAAAAGGGTTGCCAGATGTTTGAAAATTTAATTTTACTGTATAGTTTGTTTGATTTTAAAATTTTTGGCACCATATGAAAGGGCCTGACCTGATATTAAGTAATTTAATAAAAATTTTACAAAAAGGGTTGCCACCTGTTCAAAAATTCAGTTTTACGCTATAGTTTGTTTGATTTTTAAATTTGAGGTGTCATATGAAAGGACTTGGCATGGAAATGAGTAATTTATTAAAGTTTTTACAAAAAGGGTACTACCTGTTCCAAAAGCCATTTTAACCCTACAGTTTATCTTATCTTTATATATATTACGCTAAGCGATTTTTTGTAAGCACCATAACTTTTACACCGTTATACCGATTTTCGAAAATGTGGTGTCAGATGAAAGGGCTTGACCTGTAGATGTGCAGGAAGGTTTAATTTTTTTGAAAAGGGTTGCCAGATGTTTGAAAATTTAATTTTACTGTATAGTTTGTTTGATTTTAAAATTTTTGGCACCATATGAAAGGGCCTGACCTGATATTAAGTAATTTAATAAAAATTTTACAAAAAGGGTTGCCACCTGTTCAAAAATTCAGTTTTATGCTATAGTTTGTTTGATTTTTAAATTTGAGGTGTCATATGAAAGGACTTGGCATGGAAATGAGTAATTTATTAAAGTTTTTACAAAAAGGGTACCACCTGTTCCAAAAGCCATTTTAACCCTACAGTTTATCTTATCTTTATATATATTACGCTAAGCGATTTTTTGTAAGCACCATAACTTTTACACCGTTATACCGATTTTCGAAAATGTGGTGTCAGATGAAAGGGCTTGACCTGTAGATGTGCAGGAAGGTTTATTTTTTTTAAAAAGGGTTGCCAGATGTTTGAAAATTTAATTTTACTGTATAGTTTGTTTGATTTTAAAATTTTTGGTACCATATGAAGGGGCTTGACCTGATATTGAGCAATTTAATAGAAATTTTTCAAAAAGGGTTGCCATCTGTTCAAAGATTCAGTTTTACGCTATAGTTTGTTTGATTTTTCAATTTGAGGTGGCATATGAAAGGGCTTGGCATGGAAATGAGTAATTTATTAAAATTTTTACAAAAAGGGTGCCATCTGTTCAATAATCCATTTTTACGCTACAGTTTATCTCATTTTTAAATTTGAAGTGTCATGCATGGCCTAGCACTGAAGATAGTTAATAAAAGGAGAGGGAAGAAGAAAATGAAAGGGACGGATATGGCGAAGGACAGAAGCGAAAGAGCAAATATGAAAAATAAAATGGATAAAGGGAAAATAAAGCGCAAATAAAGGGGAAAGGGGAAGAGAAAGAGAACTAGAAAGAAAAGGAGGAGCGCGCCAAATGGCTTTTTGTAGGTCGCTTTAAGGTTACCATAGTCTAGAAAAATATTCGGCACAAAACTTCACTATGGGGCTCCTTGGTCAAAATCTATGTATAAAAAATCTAGGTCCACAGAAAATAAAAATAACCAGTAGCTATGAAGTTATATCAAAAAATTTTCAGGTGTGGCAATAAGTGGTCTTCCACCCTCAAATTGTCGCACAGTGTAATTGAAAGCCACAGCATCGCGTGGTCGGGTTTACTAGTAAATTTTATTTAACGACTGGACACACATAAAACTTTTTGTCGACTAAGTATACAATTCACAATGCAAAATTGAATATCTTTAAAAGCTTTCGTAAGGTCACGAAAATAAAGATAAATGCGCAAAAGGAATACTTAAAAAAATGAGCAAATACTTCAAAGGACTTTTATATGGAAATGCTCACATATGTACATACATACATACATATATAAATAAAGGCTTGTGCTCATCAATTAATACCCATGGCGTGCGCGTTGTTGTATTTTTGAGAAATTTGTTTTTTTATTTATGTATTTATTTATTTATTCATTTTATATTTCTTTACTTATGTATGTCCCTTAACGGTATTCATATATAAATTTATATTTACATATATGTATAAATAAGTATTAAGCGCAAATACCTGCTGTCTGAATTGATGACAGCCGAAGTTTTTACACGTAATGCATATGTATACATATATACATACATACATGCATACATATATGTACATTAGGGTGGGTCAATTTGTATGGGCGGAACCTAAGCCATAGTGTTCCTAGCAAATTCGGATTCTGCATTAAATTCTATGAAAAAAAGTCTTCTAGAGCATGCCTCTAAAATCAATTTTGAGCTTGCCCATTTTCGATTGAAGTTTATGTAGAATTGTTTTAAGTATAGCAACCCATACTCTTTTAAATTCAGCCAGTAATTTTAACGCTATCGCTTTACTTTCTTTTTCATTTTGTTTGTCACTTTAAACACGTTTAATAATGTATAAAAAGTTGGATTTCGCTGTTGTGGTTTTGTTGAAAAAAAAGCATGTTTCTAAACAACTTCCACTCGTTTAAACGCAAAATGAAAATATCCAAATTCCACGTATCACGGTATAGGGAGGGAAAAAAAGTTGAAAATGTTCCCCCCTAGTTTGAACACTTACCTTATGAGGTTTTCAAAAAAAAAATTTTAATTTTTTTGTCACCCTGTAAAAACAGCGAAATTTGTTTTTTTCTATAATTTCTATATTTTACGTTCGATTTTCAAAAGTGATACATTTTTAGAAAGGTATTCACCAAGGCAATATTTCATCCATAGAAACTTTTAGCTCATCATTCCAAGTTCAGCTTTTATTCTATATTTACTAAAACCAACACCCTGTATTTGAAAAAAAAAATCGTTTCCTGAAAACTAAAAAAAAAATAATATTTACCTGCATATAATGAGGAAATAAATGTAATGCATTATTGCTAAGTCTTTCATTGGCTCTAATTTGCTGTAATGTTCTCGGCTACTTAGTTTAGCGAATATATAACCTAGGCGTTCCTCGTCGGCAACTTCTGTACAAGAATCACTTACTACGTGGACAAATCGCTCAGTATTTTGAGAATGGCATAGAAAATCTAAGTAAATTAATAGGTTATAATTAGTATAATTGGTATCAATCACTGCTGTTTGGAAATATTAACCAGGTATTTTTATAACATCATTAGAATTTTGTAGTTCCTGCAAGTGCGTATCAGAATAAAATTGCAAGCATATGGCTCTGTAATTCTAAATGACCTCCAATCGATCATTTAAGTGTACGATGTACTATATAGCTTCCCTACTCTGCTCTGCTCTAACCTGCTCTGAACTTTTTTATGTTCATTAAACAGACCTAATATTAATAAGTAATACTCTTTTTACTCATATAATGATGTCAAAATTATATTCAAGGCTATATTTACTTTATTCAAAATTTTTTTTTTTAATACAGGGTGTTGGTTTTAAATAAATTTGAATAAAAGCTAAAGTTGGTGTCGCACGTTAATGGCTTATATGGAGGAAATATGAAACGGGTTAAACCCTTTACAAAAATGTATTGCTTGTTGAAATCAAAAACCAAATAGAAAAGTTATAAGCAAAAAACGAATTTCGCTGTTTTTACAGGGTGCCGAAAAAAAATTTTTTTCCATTTTTGAAATCTCCAACAAGTAAACATTCGAACCAGGGGGGAACATTTTAAACTTTTTTTGGCGATACGCTCTATTGCACATACTTATTAACCCTCGAGTACTCGCGCCTCGTAGAGTAACACGGATTCTCGCGCATGAGCATTTTGCTCACTCGCTCTTGTAATGTAATTTTTTAATGCATTTACATTGTTAAACATTTCCTTTTTGTCGTAGAAATATTACTAACTAATTGTTTTTGAAAAAGCATATTTATTTAAAGAATTCACCTTTTAAAATTTTAGTAAATCAATCGAATAAAACATAAAATGGCCATTTCACATTTCCCAAGTAGTACATTAACAAAAATATTTATTGAAAGAAGAAATAACTAAATAAAATTATAAAATCAGTCTGCGTTATGATTCACATTAATTTTGCTTTCGAAGCAAAATGAGCACGTGTATATTACATGTTCCTCGCAGAGTAATTTTGCACATAAATTTCACCCTCTGTTTTGAACGCCTATTTTTACTCCTGAGGAACAGCTCGCAAAGGCCAGGCCTTTTAGTATACTCACTTATGTTGTCCTCCTTCTCCAAACTATCGGCGGATTGTTCAGAGGTAGTGTTGTGATCACTTTTTTCTGTTTCGCCATCACTTTGTTCAAATAATTCATTTTCGTCAATGTCTAAGCCTTCGTCATATAACACTTCTTCCAACCAAGAAGCAAGTTGTGAAGAGGCCCTACTACAATGACGTCTGCGTTCCATTTCAATACTATTTGCAAATACAAATGAAAGTATTGGAAAAATAATAAATATCAGCGTTAAACCCTAGGTTTCCAGCAAAAAAGATTAACATAAAATACTTACATCGTTTCTCGCGCAATGAGCAAAATGCCGCTCTCAAAAAACAATATCCCATCTGAAGCTGTGGTGGTGCACTAATGGAAAGAAATATTCGTCAAAGTGTGAATCACAACCATTTGCGAAGGTACTCAACACATCAAGTGCCACAAATTCTTAGAACATAGAAATTTCGCGAAATAAAAAATTGCTTGAGCAAAATGCTCATAGCGCGAGTGCTCGAGGGTTAAAAAAAAAAAAAAAAAATAATAATAAATCCTTCAATGGCCTCACTTATTAGTTTCACTTAAAATATTAACAAAACCAAAGCAATTTTGTTCTACTTTGTACACAATAAAATTTGCTTAAATTCAACCTTCATCTTCATCCAACACCAGTCAAGCTAAAATTGAGTTATGTATGTTTGTATGTATGCACATTTACCCTGCAAAAATTCCGAGTACTCCATTCGCTAATCCATGGAGTGCTCGCTGTGGACCAACCGAGTACTCCATAACCTGTCACATTTCATACAAAAAATATGGTCCAATTAACATTGCATGTCGATGCAGATGCACGAATCGGTAGTTTGGGCTATTTTAATGATCACTTTGAAACTACTCCAACCTACCACAAATGGACCAGATAATTCAATGATTTTTGCAGGGTAATATCACTTCCTTACACATACAAACCCATTTTACACACACATATATTAAGTTTTTGACCTGCGGTCACATTATCTCAATTATAACCATCAATGTTGTCAAAGTCGTTTTATAATATAATTTTCGGAAAAAACATAATAATTTCCACAACAAAATGAGCATATAAACAGGGTTGCCAATAAGAAAATTATTTCCTACCAAACACCAACCAAAATGGCTTTAAATCTAGCAAATTTCTTTTACACAAAATGTGACATTAAAGCCACCTTATCTATCCATTTACGTCTGTGTTATTATTTTAGTTTTAATTAAATTTACCCCTTAACCGATTTAACGCCTGATTCTTTGCTATGGAAACATACACACACAATATAATGGCCAAGATATTGTTGCTTAAATGTCTTTAGTCAAAACTAAGAGGACTGACTAAAAGGAAGACACTATTCAATTTTGAACTGGAGCATTATTGAAGTAAATTTCTTCATTGATTGCTGCTCGCTTTCCCCGCTGTCATTCATTCCTCTTTAACCTTTCTCCACACTCTTACATATGTACATGATAGAGATGACCGATCACGTGATTTTTTAGGAGCGGAGTGATTCGTGACTGTGACTTTTTAGTCACTGTGATTTTAATCAGTGACAGTGACTTTTAGGGCTCCTGACAGAAACCAAGACTTTTATTCACTTTTTAATAAAAGTAAATAAACGTGTTTAATCGAATTATATTTTTCAAGTACAGTAATAATAACCAAGCTTGTCCAGATGCTTTTTTAGTGTGAAATAAAAGTTTTTCCTAAAAAAAACAAAAGAAAAATTCATATAAATTGGAAAATAACTGCATTGTACTTAGTTCCCTAAAAATAGTAAAAAGTAAAGTGGTGACTAGAGAGGGGATGGTGGGAAATTAAAAAAAAAAAACTCTGAATTATTAAAGCGCTGCGTAAACATTTGTTTTTTTTTTTTCTTGTTTCTTTCGATGTTATTTTTCTGTACTTTTCAGTGTTATTATTTAACTGTTTTCGTATGAATTTTTTATTATAAGTTTTGTAGCGCTTAACGCGTTTTTAATTACAAAACTTTTCGCCACTTCTCGTTTATGCCACGCCACCCATTTGCTTAGAGCAATAACTCATGCGAAAATTTATCTGAGTTGTAAGTGCAACAACATCTACTAGATACATATTTACATATGTATATGTATGTAGATGCACTTAATATTAAATTCTGTTTTATAAGTTTTTTTTGATGTTTTTTGCTAACATAATCGTTTATTTAGTGCGCCCCGTAATGACTTGTTCTTTCCATGGTTGTTCTGAATTTATGCATTTTTCGGCCTTATTTCGGCTTGGTAACATAATTTGCTTTCCTGGTGAAATGAAGAATCTGTTACTTTAAAACCCTTTTCGTATTCTGGCAGCAGGAAAATTAAGTTACAATCTCAATATGTGGTAACAATTATCGTAACATCTTATGGAAGTGTTTTGACAACGTTACCATTTTTGCCAGAATACCACTTGAAATGATGGTAACAATTTTCAGCAACAGAAATTGGCAGTAAAGTAATTTTGCGGTAACGCTCAGAATAGGACTGTTTGTCTCAAAATTTATGTACATACAGTGGCTCTCAGAAGTATTTTGCATAATTCATTTATTAAGAAAACGTTAGAAATTCGCCTTTTTTTCGAATTCTTTTGCAAATTTTTTTAATATGGCATTATTAGGGATGGCAACAATAACCGGAAAAACGATTATAATCGGTTAATTTCTTTCGGTTAACGGTTAAAATGTATCGTTTTTTCCTTTTGATTATTTTTTCGATTAACCTTTTTCCTCTCAAGTCGAAAATAATCGAAAGGAAACAATCGAAGTTGAGATTCGGTTACCTACGGTTTTGTGAGTATATCCAAAAAACCGCAATAAATGTTCCCTTCAGTTCCCGAATAGACGTTTCCCGCTTAACTGCGGTATTCACGGGGCATTGGGCTATTGGTACCCACGCGGCCCATTTGCGATTGGATCACAACACTCAGTGTCGCAGCTGTAATCTTCCTGGAACGGAGGAGACGGTGGAGCACCTGCTATGCGAATGTCCTTCGCACTGCCTAGGCAGATTGAAATTCCTTGGAAAACCCTTTTTCGACGACCTATCTGAACTCAAGGACGTCAGGCCTGAGGGGCTTCTTAGATATCTGAACACAACAGGAGGTGATATCCATGTTTACGCTATTCTTCTGGTTTTTGGTTCTTTTGTCACGAGTCGTGGTATCAAAACGGCGCTCCGGCGCTAATTGGAGTCTGTGGGACTCGCCACTCTAGCCAACCTAACCAACCAAAAGAATAGACGATTTTATCGTCAATTTGACGATTTTTCTAAGCAATGATGATTTTTTCTAAATATATATTTTTTTAAGGAATAATTGTAATCGAAAAACGGTTATAATCGGTTAGTTCCCCACAATTATTCGCGATTAATAACCGAACGCTTTCGATTAACCTAAAAATCGGTTAATCGGATATTTCATTTTTTTTGCTATCCCTAGGTATTATAGCTGAATCTTCATACTACAAAAACACATTCATTAAAGAACCAAAATGCATTTCATCTTTTTCATAAAATTAAAGAAACGAAAAAGTCATACATTTTTGCTCACAAAAGTATTTTGCGTATTGGTAATTTTGGTGAATAAATGCATCTACAACATGCTTAATATTTTTTATGATATTCGTTCGTTTTCGAAATGGCTTCCAGGAGTCTAGTGATAGATTCTGCTAATTTTTGGCAAAATTTCCGGAGGTATTTTGTCCCATTCCGCGGTCAAACCCGCATTTGGGTTATTTCTTGGGGAAATCTTCGATTTGCTCACATGGTCTTCAAGATAGGATCACAAATTTTGAATGGTTCTAACATCGGAGCTTTGAGCACAAACTTGGACTTATAACACCAATTTTGCACAAAAACCAACCGGTTCCATGTTTTAGCCCGTACATACATATGTATCTATCTATATACGTATATGAAATTGTAGGGAGGTTTTATGTGAGGAAATGGCTCAAAATCTACTGAATCGATTTTTGTCAAATTTTGACAGTTTTCTCTTCGGAGAGGACTTCTCTCCACATAGGCTATATTTTTTCTCTCTAGATGTGACTGGATCCGCTATATTTGCAAAATCTGTATTTATGATAAGATTCTGTTCGTTTTTGGCACTTATGTTTTTTTTATGTAATGCAGAACTCGGTTACAAAAAATAAAGTCGCCAGAGAATTTAGATCATATTTAATTTCAGTATCTCAACCTCTTCGCGATATACATATAGGCCAATATATGAACCCAGATGGCCCCGAATTATGTTTGAGCAATACTAGTATGAAATTATTAATTAAGGTTTTCATGTATAATTCATGCTATGTGGATATCTCAATTGGTTCCTGAGATACCTGAACCGATTCAAAGGTATGTGGACCCGATTGGCCACGGAATTGATCGGGAACTGGAGAGAAGGAGAGAGAGTCAGAGAGCGTAGTATAAGGAAGGAAGAGATAGAGGGAACGGGAGATGGAGCGTGCTAAGAGAATTCATAGGTAGTGACATAGAGTGATTTGTGGCAGCGAAGCAGGACGGGGTTTTACTTGTCTTAAATAATTTTTTACTGCACTGATATCATTTCTGAAAGTGCTGCAAGCATTTGACGAATTTTTTTTTTTGCAATTCGATGAACGTTTTTCAGCTCATCAAATTCGAAAAGACAAGAAATAAATATAAATTTTTATATATGTACTTCTGTATGTATAAGCAGATTTGTACATATTTATGTAGATAAAATATACGTATATAAATAGTTTTTAGTATATACATATCTTTATGCATATATTATCTATTTAACTATGTACATATGTATAACTTTTGGAGCCTCAAAGAGTTTTGAGTTGTAAAATAAAGAAAAGCCAAAAAACATACAAAAACCATTATATCCGTACGTATGTGTATACATATGTATGTACCTATAACAAACAATTGACATTATTTAACTTTTTATTTCTTCTTTTTTACATGTTTTGGTAAACAAAACTTTTCATTTGTGATTGCTGTATTGCTGCATGCGTTGATATCAAAAAATAAAATAAAAATTATCATAACTACAAAATTAATCGAATGTCGTTCGTTTACGTTGCGTTGCATGGCCTTGCGATTGATTTAACGATTTATCGATTTAATGTTATCCGCCAAATCCAATGTGTAAATCCAAAAACCAAATAACAAAAATAAAAATCCTCGTTAAAACTCCTGGTATTGTCGTTACGTTCCTACGTTCGTTTGTTCGTTGTTTTATGCATCTAAACAATATCTAATGATATTTAATCAACAATGAAAATAAATTCTACTATTACATGTATGTATAAATTGATTTTTTTAAATACATTTCCTATTATTATACATATATGTATATTATATTACTTATTCATATGTACTAAATATACATATATACTTAAATACTTACATATGTATATTGGAGCAAAACAAAAAAAAAAACGTCTCCATTAACGTATTCAATAAATTTTTTAATTGAAATTCCATACATTTATCTACTATCGCTAATCTTCACTTTAAATCTTCTTCCATTCTTCTCGATTTGCGCATGTGTGTGTGTGTGTGTTGCAGCTGTTCTGTTTCTCCTTTCTAACGTGGCAGCTGCTCGATCATGTGCTGTTCAATCCGGCGCTGTGGATTTATACGCCAGCGAATGTACAGGCACGCCTGTACTCATATCTGGCTACCGAATTCCTCAGCGATACGCAGATTTATAGCAATGTGCGACGTGTTAGCACCGTTTTACAGACAGTGCACACCTTGAAATATTATTATTGGGTTGTGAATCCGCGTGCGAAGAGTGGCATCATACCAAAAGGATTGGGTAAGTGAAATTGGCAAATCATATAAAAGTAGAGTGGGCGTGTAGAACTTTGTTGAAAACATATCGTCGCTCCCAACGAAGACTAGCACGGTTCATTGTTCGCATGGAAGACTAGCACACTTCGTTGATTGCGTGGAAGACTAGCACACTTCGTTGTTCGCGTGGAAGACTAGCATACTTCAGTTCTCTGCGTGGAAGACTAGCACACTTCGTTGTTCGCGTGGAAGACTAGCATGCTTCAGTTCTCTGCGTGGAAGACTAGCATACTTCAGTTCTCTGCGTGGAAGACTAGCATGCTTCACTTGTTTGGGTGGAAACTAACATACTTCTGTTTGTTAGAAATAAGCTTAGGGGTTAAGCACATAAGGAGGATTGTCCGAGGAGTGAAAGATATTTTATAAGTGCAAGAACAATAATTCATACTGCAATAAAACTTTAAACAGGAACCAAACTATATGAAAAGTATATGAGTTTCAAATATTCCTAGACTTGTACTTGGCCTACTTTTAAGTATGTGCATAGGTTGTGCAAATAAAACCTGGATTTCGCATCAAATAAAACACCGCATTAGTTATTGCTCGGAACTCTATATTTATATATATGTAGATATGACTAGTGCTTTTGTACTACACAAAAAGTGTGCACAATGTTTTTAAAAAAATAGAACCGTGCTAGTCTTCGTTGGGAGCGACGATATATAAATATAGAGTTCCGAGTAATAACTAACGATACTTTTCATATAGATTGGCTGAAGGTTCCTGTTTAAAGTTTTATTGCAGTATGAATTATTGTTCTTGCACTTACTTATAAAATATCTTTCACTCCTCGGACAATCCTCCTTATGTGCTTAACCCCTAAGCTTATTTCTATCAAACAGAAGTATGTTAGTTTCCACCCAAACAAGTGAAGCATGCTAGTCTTCCACGCAGAGAACTGAAGTATGCTAGTCTTCCACGCAGAGAACTGCAGCATGCTAGTCTTCCACGCGAACAACGAAGTGTGCTAGTCTTCCACGCGAACAACGAAGTGTGTTAGTCTTCCACGCGAACAACGAACCGTGCTAGTCTTCCACGCTAACTGAACCGTGCTAGTCTTCGTTGAGAGCGACGATATTTGATTATAACTTCTTAATTTCAAACCACTACAATATAAAGTTTTGGAAACTGCAAAAATTATTGATTTCAATTTTATTAATGAAGCCTTTTTTGTTCTTTCTCTAACTTGCTACTCACACACAGATGGTCCACGCCCAGCACAAAAGGATATTTTAGCAATACGCGCTTATATTTTACTGTTTTTAAAACAATTGATTATGATTGGTAATGGCGTCAAAGAGGATGAATTGCAAAGCATTTTAAATTATTTGACGACCATGCATGAGGTAATAATTGAATGAAAAAAAAAAATAAATAAATAAAAATCAATTCCTAAGTTAATACACACCATACCCTAGCGCAGACATCGGTGTGTAAAACACACGGTAATATACGGATAACACGCACTTACTCCTACAGCATAGACCGGCAAAAGTGTCCCGCATGGGCAAATGGGAAACATTATACATATTTTAACCAATTTCGCTCAAATCGGTCTGCGCTCTCAGATGCACATTCTCTCAGAATTTTGCCGAACTATGTCCTACAGCAAATATGTTGGTATATATGAATGGAGCATTGCAGATTTTACCGATATTTCTTAGCTTTCGCTCTCTCTGTCTCCCTTTTTCCACATTCAGAGAAGAGCGAATGAGCATAAAAAAAACTGAGAAAAAAAAAATAAGTGCAAAAAATACAAAATCATGATTGCTAGTAAAAATATTACGTAAAAAAATTTAAATAAAACAACCGCCCCCAACACACAATCATTTACAATCGTCGAGAGACTGCTCGAGTAGCACTTGGAAAAGCGAGCATATCAAACACAAACTAAATGAGATAGAAGAAAATTCTTTCCTATACGTATACCTAGTAATAATAGTAGGAACTTAGCCAAGTTTGAGCGAAATCCGTGACATAAAATTTTTTACCTCCTACACTTGGTGCATTTTGCCCCAGGATGGATAAACATGCACAGTTTGAAAGTGCAATATCTCAGTGAAGGAACGATATATTTGGGCAAACTCAATGGCAGTTGAAAGATTGAAATATATACTTCAAGGGCCGGTTTCACCATCTCCCGTTAAGCACTTAGTCGGAGATTTTTGCCCGGCTAAGCAATTTAGTTGACAGGTCGCCATACAATTTACGTCAAACTAACCAGCGGTTAAATTAACCGGAGATGGTGAAACCGACCCTAAGCAACTGTTCTTAGCTTTTTGATCGATGGAAGAATGTTGATGCAACACTACGTCAAAAATAGCACAGAAACAGCAAATTTATCATCTTATTCATCTTTAGGCTAGGATATCTCGGAAACTATATGCACCACAAGCAAGTAGATATTCTGAAGCAGAAGATTCTACTTTAGAAAAGTGTTATTTTATAGTTCTTAGTCAAAAATTGTGGAATTTGGATATTTTCATTTTGCGTTTAAACGAGTAGAAGTTGATTAGAAATATACTTTTTTTTTTCAACAAAACCACAATGGCGAAATCCAACTTTTATACACACTATTAAAAGTGTTTAAAGTGACAAACAAAATGAAAAAGGGCGTAAAGTAGTGCTGGAAAACCATCGATAGTGGTCCCATCGATGGACCATCGATAGTTTTAAAGGCAGCCATCGATAGTATCGATGGTTTAATATATGTACGTAGGTGGCCCGTTAAAGGGAAATGTGGTACTCAAACATTTCATGCATATATACATACATACATATGCATGCATGTATGTATGTACTTACGTTCCTATATTTAAAAGAAAAATATAAATTTTTATTTGAAACATATTATAAAATTAATAGAAAACCAAAGTTTATGTAAAAAGTTCAATACAAAAAATAAGTCAATATATATTAAAAGTAAGAATACTACATACACACATTTGTACGTATACAGTTGTCCACAAAATAATAGAAGAACCGAAATCAAAACCTTAATTGCTCAATTCTCAATAAAAAAACCGTTTTATTTGCAAGTTTTTTTCATAAAATTATTCACTAGTCTTTTATTTATATACTCACAGCCCACATATTCCAATCAAGTACCTTAAAATTATAAATCTCAGTTTTTTTGATTTTTTTTTAACAGAGGTTGTAGTTATGTACCAAGTAAAATACTATCGATGGTTAAAAAAAAACCATCGATTATCGCTATGGCATCGGCCCCATCGATAGTTCAATCGATGGTTTTCCAGCACTAGTGTAAAGCGACAACGTTAAAACTACTAATTCAATTTAAAAGGGTTGCTGTACTTAAAACGATTCTACATAAACTTAAATCGAAAATGGGCAAGCATGCTCACGCATATGTGTTTACATACCTACAAAAAAACATATATACGTATGTAGGAAACATACACGCATTGCTTGATCCACCTGCTAGAATGGCAAACCGAGTGATACTAAGCACTTTGTTCGGTTTTAATTCAGACATACTGTGTAACCTAAATCAAACGCAAGTCGTCAATTTAACGCACGCACGCAAATTTTTCATATGCGTTGAACCGAAATTGACTTGCGTGCGTGTTCAGATAAAGAAATAGAAAAATACAGAATATCAGAGAAAATCTTGTTATTTTGTGGAATATGTACCTAACAGACACGATATCAAAAGCAAGTGTCAATTTTTTTGCAAACAATCACCCACAATGCTTAATTTCAACTGTCACGCAAAACAAAAATTGGGCGTCGAATTTGCTTTTTACGCACGCCGTTCAATTTCGGTTACTCCCATACAAGTTGTATGGGCATGAGAAATTTTTGACAGTAAATTGACGGCGTGCGTTTGATTTAGGTTACACAGATAGGCAGCCCATATCACAATTGTGGGAAGTCAATTCACACGTATTCTTAAAGCCCGTCTCCACATAACTTGTTTCACCAAAGAAACATGTAGCAAAACATCTCGCTAAATAACCCGTCTCCACGTGGCTGATCGTGATTCAGTTTAACATTTCTCTTTCTTGCTCTTCTTAAATGTTTGTACGTTTGCTTATTTTTGCGCTTTTGTTTTGGTCTGTGTGAGATTTCGATAGATTTTCGATACAAAATTAGAGAAGACATCGATATCATCGAGGTTGGCAAGATGATTCAGAATGAAACAGTGTTTCAATCTTCACTCGCTCTCAGAAATTTTGTATGGAAATTGGCGAGTTTCGGCACTGGTTTCCGTGTCGAAACAAGATTGAGAGAGAAAATGGAGAAAAAAAGAGCGAAACACGTTATGTGGAGACACGGTATTACTCTCTTCATCAGTCGTTTGCCAACTGGCGAACGAAAAGCATTGCGCCTGACTATGTCGCTTCGTGGTTGAACGCAAGCATTGACTTTATACGGGTAATGTATGTATGTCCACAAATAAAATGCCCGGCGAGAAATTTTATATGATGGAAATGCCTTCGACGATATGCAATGCCCTTTTTGCTATAAAGTATTTAAAAATAATACAAATGATTATGCACTACAAAAGCATTGCGAAGTATTTCAGAAAGAGTTTTTGTACTCTTATTTGGATGACTTTTGTATTCCAAACACTCTGTTTTAGCCAACTACCCTTTAATTTTTTTCAGAAGAGATACTTTTTTTTTCATTAAAAAGTTCTTTTCCTTTCAAAAGCAAAAAACAAAAACAACAAAAAATCAAAAATGTCTGTTCTACCTATACGTATGTATATTCCACTTGAAGCGGATCAATTTCCTACTGGGGTGCGCATGCGGAGAACTGCCCAGCAAAAATCTGGTCATCGCTATTACCTGTCAGGCATGATAGAAGGCCTTGCAATGGAACATCTGGCGAGTTCATCACTTCTTTCACGCATTGCCAGTAATGCAGAGTGAATGAGCTTCCATTACCCATTCCACGTAATGCAAAGTAGAATGGAGCGCGAAAAATGAACTGGAATAAATACCAGTAGAAATTTCCATCATGCCTTACATTTTTCGCCTTCTTTCTCTGCTTCCCTGTAAGGTATTCTTTATTCGATTCACTAGAATCCTTGCGGTATTGCCTGATTTATTCGTTCAGCGGCAATGCAGTGGGCAAGTCCTTCCCTCCAATGACAAGCCCATGCTAATGTCAGGCATTATGTCAGCGAATGCGGAAGCGATTGCCAGGGTTTTTCTGGATTACCCTCTTAATTCCACGGTCATCGAGTTTTTTGGTGGGTGGTTTTGTTCTCACCAACACAACCTCATTTCAGATTTTGCCGACCACTGTTTTAATTATTGCGCTCGCATGAAACTCACGTATTAAATACGTGTGCGAAGCTTGTTCTCAGCATTTCGGAGTGTGAGAGGAATTCCGAAAAGTTCTGAACTATTTTTATTAGTTAACTCAAATTCAACTTTAGTTCAGAACTCGAACGATGAATCCGCCTTTAATGCAGAATCCGAATTTGCTAGGAACACTATGGCTGAGAAAATTGACCCAGCCTTATGCACATACATATCGCACCCTAAATTATAAAGTGACACAACTCAAAATTTTTTGAAATCGAGTTTTTTGCATAAACAAGTGCACAGAACATACATATCTCTAGCGGTCGACAAGAAAAAACTTTTCAATAAGTGTCTCTTTTGACCGAAAAATTACCATTTTACCGGGCCTTTTGCCATACGATTGCTTGTAAAGAAAACAAGTTTTTTGGCTCTCCTGAAAATTTTGGAATTTTGAGTTGTGTCACTTTATGATTTAGGGTGCGATATATACATACATACTCAATACAAGCCAAAAACCAATGCTGAATACCTATTTTTTTTTTTAAATATATTTCCTTTTACAGGATGAAAATCTTCATGACGTTTTGCAAATGTTAATTTCGCTTATGTCCGAACATCCCAGCTCCATGGTACCTGCTTTCGATGTGAAATATGGCGTTCGCAGCATTTTCAAATTATTAGCTGCCGAAAGTCAATTGATACGCTTACAGGCATTGAAATTGCTTGGTTTCTTTTTGTCGCGCAGCACATACAAGTAAGTATAATAAATATTGCAGTTTTTACAAAACATACCTACCTACATATGTGCATGCATTCAATAAATCTACGCCATGTCCTTCCAGCAGCCAACCAGCTGGCTGTAAAGAGACTTTACTAAAAAACATATGAATTATTACTTTGTAATGCAAATTATTAAATAACTTACATATTTATCTTCTTTAAAAACGTAATAACTTTATTCCTTTCATTCTTTATTTATTTCTCTATTTTCATTTTCTTTTCTCCACCATATTCGCCAATGTCTACCATCTTATTGTTGCCATTTGTTTGCTCGCCTGTTCACTTGACCGCCATCTCTGCCATCTCTCTATGCTCTGCTATAGACGAAAATATGATGTTATGTCGCCGCACAATTTATATACGTTATTATCGGAACGTCTATTACTATACGAGGAATCATTGTCCCTGCCAACATATAATATACTTTACGAAATTATGACAGAACATATATCACAACAAATTTTATATACCAGACATCCGGAAGCGGAAAGTCACTATCGTTTGGAGAATCCAAGTAAGTGTTTTGTGAGAGATGAAAGAAAATATTCATACCAACATTTGTCGAACTATACACGGTGGGCAGGAAGCGACGATAGGTTGCATAAAAATGTCGACAAAAAAGGAAAGTGGGGTTGTGTTATGTGATGTTTATAGATGAAACATCCGTTGAAATTAAAATCCGAGCTGCTCCGTTTTCAAGGATATCCAAATTTTTTGTTTTTTTTTTTTTGAAAGAATCAAATATTATTGAAATCGAAAATTCGCCAAAGTCCAAATTTGCCGATTTCAGTACATTATCTGGTAGCTAAAGGATGCAAGAAAAGGTATTAAAAAGAAAACAGGACACCTGTGGTGGAAAAATCCAATGTGAGGAGGACCTAAAATATAACCACTGAAATATAAAATAACACAAAAGTACCCACTCTAATTTGCGTATAACTCCTAAAATGTTAACTCTACATGAAAATTCCTTATAATATGTTTCATTCAGAATAAATAAAGGAATATTTCTTTAATATACAATTTGGATGTACCTGCAGTGCTTAATGTACTTTGGTGCATCTAAAGTGAAAATTTCAAAAAAAGTACTTTTTTTATGGTGCTATTTTGAGTTAAAATATTTTGCTAGTTTACGTAAATATTTTAATCTAATGATCCAATTCTCATTCTTACATATTTATGCGTTAATATTAAAAAGAATTAGGGCTGAAATACGCGCTAGCTGTGCACGGTGGGCGGTAAGCAATAATAGGTTGCATGAAAATATCGAAAAAACTTTGGACTTTGGCTTAATTTGTGATTATTATATCCTGTGGTCTTTTGCGTTATTTGTACAAAGATTTTGTCTGAGGGGACCCCTATGGCGAATAATTTTCTAGAACACTTTAACCCTCTATCTGCATTGTTAATTGCTATTTTCCACATGTTCTCCCAAACAAGGGTTAAAAACAGCCATTTGCGTGGGCGCAAGAGGGTTAAATTCTACCACAAAGAATTCCTTATTAAATTCTGTAGAAGAAATCCGAGCTCAAAAACTTCATTTGAGGTCATTTTTTATAAGATATTTTCGATAAAGTAATTGCACCTCCAGCTAAAACCATAAAACTTTAATCGGGTTTACCACGTTATCCCCAAAATCAAAATCCCCAAATCAAAATCCCCAAATCAAAATCCCCAAAATTAAATTCCCCAAAATCAAAATCCTTAAAATCAAAATCCCCAAACACAAAATCCCCATATTCTGTGTGAAATAAATTAAAATTAGGTTAGAAATCGCGGCGATTTTTAACCTAATTTTAATTTATTTCACACAGAATATGAGAATTCTACATTGGACATTATTTCTCAAACTGAAACTCATAAGATATATATAAGGTATACGTGATGATTTCACAAATGTTTATTAATAAATTCATCTCAATAACTTATGATTACATATTTGCATACATACATAACATAAATAAATACAAACTTCGTTGATTATCAAGTAAGCAATGGGAAATTAAATTACGGTTATTACGCTCAAAAAATTTACATACATATGCCCAGGTGCAGAGAAAATCAAAATTTTATACTGAATCCAAATGTGAAATTAAAATTAAAATCGAGCCGTTTTCATAGAAATTTAGCTGCATAAATGGAAGAGTTATTATTCAAAAATATAATTTGATTGCAGGATATATCTTTGTGATTAATTAACCTGGCCTAATGTTCATACATTCTTATATACGTAAATACGTATGTATGTACATCCCTGCAAAAATCATTGCATTATATGGGGTCTGGTACGATATGTCGAAAATTTTTATGTCAAATCTAAATATGCCGAATAAAAAAAGACCGAAAAAAAATGTCGAAGCAAAAAATACCGAATTTTAATCATGTAAAAATTTGGAAAAATTTCTAATATATCATTAAATAAAAAAAGCACAACTTATGGAAGCTCGAATTTTACACATCAATAATAAAAAATAAAAAAAATAACTCTCAGCCGGCAGAATTCTCTTCCCTGAGTAATATCTATGGCCCGGTCCACAGTGCTTTTGCGCAGAACAGTTTTCTGCGTTGGCGGCCTTCGGCCGCGCTTATAAAATATAACCCTGGGCTACGCCATCCGTCCGGACGTGTGCCCTAACCGTGGCTACCGCCACGGTGATGTCCTTCTGCGTAGTACACCCTTCAGCGGCGGCGATAAAAATGTAAGTATACAAATTTCGACCTTTTTCGGTAATTTTCCTCATTTCGACATTTTTTAATTCGGTCAAAAATGTATTCGGTATAATAAGTACTCGGTTGGTCCATAGCGAGCACTCCATGGATTAGCGAATGGAGTACTCCGAATTTTTGCAGGGATATATATGTATTTTATATGTATGTATACATATGTATGTTATTACGTTTCAGAGCTCAGATAAGACTCGGCATGCGGTTTTTTAAATATGATCTTCAATGTTGTTTATTTAGTCATCTTTTGGGGATTTTGTGACGCTATCCCCGAAAAAATGTGGCCGCTGTGGTGCAGTGGGTAGAGTGCTCGCCCGCTATGCCAGAGGTCACGGGTTCAAACCACGGTCCGAGCCAAACACCAAAAGAATTTTTCTAATTAGTAAAAATCCAATTATTGGGTTTTTTAAGAGCAGCGGTCACCTCTCGGCAGTGGGTGGCATACCCTCCGAGTGTATTTCTGCCATGAAAAAGCTTCTCACAAAAAATGCATTCGCCATTCGGAGCCGGCATAAAACTGTAGGTCCACCCAATTAGTAGGAAAAATAAAAAGGAGCACACCTCGAATTGGGAGAGAAGCTCGGCCATAAAACTCGTCAGAGTTATAATAGCGCCATTGTATTATATTATTATTATCCCCGAAAAAATGTGGGGATTTCGTGTTTTTGGGGATTTTGATTTTAAGGATTTTGATTTTGGGGATTTTGATTTTGGGGATTTTTTTTTTGGGGATTTTGTGCGTTGGGGATTTTGTTTTTTTTTTGGGGATTATGTGGCACTCCCACTTTAATCCCCTCTAAAAAAAAACTCAGACCGTCAGGACTAGTACTCTGTTCGACAAAGTTGGTTTGGGAGACGTTATCTTTCATAATTAATAGCGTTTGTTCGTGTTGAGTAAAATTTTTGTAAATTTGTTGTTATTTTTCTATTGCCATTTTAAATTGCAAAATTTTGTTTCAGTAATTTTTAAATAAGTGTTAAAATACATATCGTGTAGAAATATGTTGTTAGAAAAATGTATAGTAAACTTGCACAGGTCTTAATTTCGTAGAATACTTGGGGCATATAACACTTCCACTAAGTGGTCGTTTTAACCCCTTTTTAAAGAGTCCGAAAAAATAATATTTCGAAGGCCGATAGAAGGTTAAAGTGTTCCACGAAATTATTCGCCATAAAATGTTAATTGTGCTGCCCTCAGAAAAAATTTTTGCACAAAGACCAAAATTAACAAAATTCCATTTTCTTCTCTTATTTTTCCCCTCTTACAAATGTTAGTGGTTCTCAAAATCATCGCCACACTCATACGCCAATCCAAACAAACCGAATCGCTTATCGAAGTCAAAAAGCTCTTCCTCTCCGACATGACCCTCCTGTGCAATAGTAATCGTGAAAATCGACGTACCGTACTCCAGATGTCCGTGTGGCAAGAATGGCTCATAGCCATGGCCTACATACATCCGAAGAATACCGAAGAACAAAAAATTTCCGATATGGTATATTCACTATTTCGCATGCTATTACATCATGCGATTAAGTATGAGTACGGAGGATGGCGAGTGTGGGTCGATACCCTCGCCATTGTACACTCGAAGGTGTCATACGAAGAGTTCAAGCTGCAATTCGCCCAAATGTACGAACATTACGAACGTCAACGTACCGATAACATAACCGATCCAGCGCTGCGGCAAGCGCGTCCCATCAGTACGATAAGCGGTTGGGAGCGGGAGGAGCAACAACAGCAACAACACCAGCATCATCACACGCAACATAATCAACATCCGCAGCAGATTGAGCATGCGCATGCGCACCAACAGAATCATCGGCCACAAGCGGCGCTACCAGCACCATCGGCAGCGCAAGTTAAAGGTGCCGAATCGGAGGGCTCCCTGGATGATATACCGCCAGTGGCGGAGGAGGAGGAAGTGGCGCACGTGATTATGGAGGAAATTGTGTTAGAGGAAGTGACGGAATTGGCCGAATTGTCAGCAAATAATGCCACAACATGTGGCTGCGCAACCGATGAAAAAACATCTGGTGAAACATCCGCTGCGCCGCCGTCGCCAGCTTCTAACGTCGTGGATATGGATCTGGCAAAGCCAAAAATATCTAATATTTCTGATGTATACAATGAGCACATCAAATCGGAAGTGATAGTTACAAGCATAGTCGAGTCGCCCGCTGTCGCTGTGACCTGCAACGGTGGCGCCTCAAGCTCATCGACAGCGGCAAGCGCCAGCAGTACACCGGCGAAGACCAACGGCGGTCAAGAGGCGCTCTCAAAAGCACTTAACCTCAATGCAGAAGATCTTGACGAAATTGAGTTGGCCACAGCAAAACTCGCAGCCGGCACGACAACAGCCGATGCGGAACTTGTACAGCAGGTGCTTCAGAGCTCAGAAAAGGTGCTAATGGATTGCAAAATCGTGGCCGATGAAATGCATGAAGAAACACCGTCAGTGCTCAAAGACGAAGAGATCGAGCTGGCAGTGAATGAGGTGGTGCAGGGAGTGCTCAGCAATGAAAGGAAGCAAGGCACGGGGACGACGGCGACGAAAGAGTCAACCGCGACGGCAAGCGAAGCGACAAATGAAGAGGACGACAATGTCACATTGTTGAATACAAAGAATTTGCTAAATAACAATGCTGATGACGATGAACTCTACAAGACAAAAACAAAATCCAAAACATTCAGTGACAAGAGTGACACAACACAAATCAAAGAAGTGAACGCGAACAGCGAAGCAAATGAAAACACGAACGAAACAATCACAGACAAAAAGGAAAGCAAACAACTGGCGACGGACTTACACACCCAGGCGCAAATAATTGAAACGCAACAAAAGACTGAAGATAATAATAAAGATAAAAGTTCAGATGCGTATGATGAAAATAACATAAACAACAACAACAACAATGCAAACACTGTAAGCACACCCATTGACGAGCAGAAAACGTCTAAATTGGCAATCGTGGTTGCCAACGAGCACGAACATGACCTCATGGATGTTAGTTCTTCCCTCTCGACAACTGTTGAGACCACCGAGGAAATATCCTCACTCAGTCCCGAAACCACAGTGTCAAGTGCATCCATTAACGAAGAGAATTTACTCGGCCCAACTGAGGCGGCGCCGCCGTTAGCGACAGCGGCAGACATAAACGTTGAGACAATGGTGAAGGATATTGTTGATAACCTCATAGACAAAGTAATAGACGCAGCAGCAAGTGACAAGGCGGCCGACAAAGGTGGCAAGGCGGTTGAGGCGGCGCGCAAGGAGACAAACAACAATGAAATTGTGGATAAAGCGACAGCGACCACGACGACGAAGGAAGCGAGCGAAGAGGTCACAGTTGCAGAAACGGCTAAAGAGATTGTTGAAGATGTGCTCACGTCAGCGCTAAATAAGGCTGTTACACAGCAGCAGCAAATAGCGACGACAAAAGGAGCAAAGTTGAGAGAAGATGAAAACATTTCCATAATAGAACAAAGAAATGAAACAAATGCTGACATTGTGCAAACAGTGGTGGATGATTTGTTGGAGCAAACAGCGAGGGCCATTGAAGCAGCAGAAGGTGGTACTGCGGTGAAGGTGGTGCCAGTCACTGAAGCTCCGCTGATGGCGCCCGCGGAAGAAATTGCGCAAGAAAAATCATTAATGGCTGCTGCGGCTACCGTGCCAATTATGAAAGAGGTCGACTCAACTACACAAACAACGCCAAAGAATCAACCGCATGAGTTGAGCGCCGCCACAGACAACCAGCCGCTGGAGGATGTTGGCGAAGGCGCGGAAAGTGTGGAAGATGTAGTGATAGAAGAGTTAATAGAACAAGCGGAGGAGGAGACACAAACTTCAAAAGAAGAAGAAGAAGAGGAGCTGCAAGATGATTTGTCTGGAGTAGCAGAAGAAGAACGGCAAAATGCTAAGCACACCAGCGCCGCCAGTACACAAGTGGAGAATAATCATTTCGGTAAGTATGTATACATAAGTAAGTATGTGAATGAGTTTAAGGAATATACATACATATGTGAACTGAGTTTCTGTAACTGAACTCTATCAATGTTATCGACTGAGTGACGTCATAATGACGTCAATCGATAGATTCTCACTTGCTTTTTAGGTGGTGACAAAGTGTGGAACGTATTAATATGACGTTGTTTTGATCGACAAATTTTGTTACAGAAACTCACTTCTGACAGCATATAGAGAAAGGTACCTAAACAATTTTTTTTTCTTTTCTTTAATGTGGGTAACATCCTGAGCATCGAATGTGACCGATCGATAGGTGATTCGATTTTTTATTATACCTTTCATGGGAATGAAATGGTATTATAACTTTGTACCGAAACACGAATGGTGAAAGTACCAGAAGGAGGCGTGGAAGACCTACCAAAATATATACGAATATGATCAGGATCATGAGCTGAGTCGATTAAGCCATGTCCGTCTGTCTGTCTGTCTGTTTGATCGCAACCTAGTCCCTTAGTTTTTGAGATATCTGTTTGAAATTCGGAATGTGAATATATATTTAGGAGAAGCTGATCATTTGTCGGAATCGGCCGAATCGGACCACTATAACATATAACTGCTTTACAACCGATTGTTCAGATATGGACATTTTGGGGTATAACTTCTCCATTTGAACAGCTACGGGAATGAAACTTTGAAGTATTTGTACACATATGGACCCAAATAATGTCATCAAAATTTATCAAGATCGGACCACTATAACATATAGCTGCCATACAACCAATTGTTCAGATACGGACATTTTGGGTTATAAATTCTCCATTTAAATCATGAAACTTTTTTTCTACTGAATCTTTGCATAAATACCTCACAGAATTGAAAGTATAAAATAAACAATTTCGGACTATGCAACTTTTCATTTCCCCATTCATGAAAGGTATGAAGTGTTCGGTACGGCCGAAGACAGCCGCGCTCTTGCTTGTTTTTCTTTGTCAATATTAATGCTAATGCGTCTTTTTTCGCAGTTAATAATGCTAATGCGTCTTTCTTCGTCGAAATATTTTATAATGCGTCTCTGTTCGTCGAAATAATTTTTAATGCGTCTATCTTCGTCGACATGTTTTGTAAAGCGTCTTTCTTCCCCGACATATTTTTAATGCGCCTTTTTTCGTCGACAAATTACTGACATGCGTCTTTCTTCTTCCGGAGCGACGATATGTAGATTTCCATTATCTAACATATACACTCAGAGAAAAGTTGCGGACTAAATTCAAGCTGCGCCGTACTTGATTGAAGAATTACAGAAACTAAAGAAAAATAAATTAAATTTAAGTTTGCACAGGCTTAAAACAAGATAAAAAACTGAAAAAGCTTGATTCTAGTACAATATTCTTGATTCAGAACGATATTCTCAATATTAGTATAAGCATTCTTAAAATAAGATTGGGCAGGCTTGAATCACTCGTGGGTTGTGCTCAAAATAAGTTTACATAAGCTTTTTCAAAACTGCACGCTCTTAATAAAATATTTATAAAAAACTAGCTGACCCGGCAGACGTTGTTCTGCTAAAACTTATTCCTATGAAGCCTAAAGAAAAGTCTTTGATTACCGTATTGCTAACCATTATCTTAGAGTCCATCTTAATGACTGCGAATAACAAAAAATTCTCTATTCTCTGAATAAAAGTTATAGTTATATTCGCCGCGACAAACCTACTTCCCCCGATCCCTATCACTATCTCAATCCCTATCCCTATCACTATCTCAATCCCTATCCCTATCCCTATCCCTATCCCTATCCTTATCCTTATCCCTATCCACATCCCTATCCCTATCCCTATCCCTATCCCTATCCTTATCACTATCCCCATCCCTATCTCTATCCCTATCCTTATGCCTATGCCTATGCCTATGCCTATCCATATCCCTATCCCTATCCCTATCCCTATCCCTATCCCTATCCCTATCCCTATCCCTATCCCTATCCCTATCCCTATCCCTATCCCTATCCCTATCCCTATCCCTATCCCTATCCCTATCAATATCCCTATCCCTATCCCTATGCCTATCCCTATCCCTATGCCTATCCCTATCCCAATCCCTATCCCTATCCCTACCCCTATCCCTATAGCTACCTACCTTTACCTTACCGGGACCGTCCATCACCATCCGGGCCCACTAATTTAGCCATCTCTGGGAAACAGCCTTAGAAATCACAATGAAGATAGCTGTATGTGGAAGCCTGCTCAACGCTTTTCATTTTCTACCAATATCGCTCGAAAACATTCAGGGGTTATCCGGGTCCACGCTTTGACCCAAATCTTGGATTTGATACCAATATCGCTCAGAAACTTTCCAGGGTCACTCGGTCCCACGTTTTAACCCATATCTGGGAACCCGGCCTAGGTATCGCAATAAAAATAACTTTATGTTGAAGGCCTGTTAAACACCTTTCATTTGATACCAATATTGCTCGAAGGCTTGGTGGATCGATCTGGGTCCTCATTTAGGCCTGTATTCCGGGAAGCTCCCAATTTTTCGAAATTCTATATACCCTACTATGTGCACTAACACCACATGAATCTACTGTGAAAATTTCATAAAGAACGGTTGGTTACTTTGGGAATTTATAGAGGACACACGTCCACAGATGCACACATACGCACATACACACCGATTTTTCCAATTTTCGGACTTTTCCGGAGGGATTTTCCAAAATTTTCTTCCGTACGAACCATCTCCTCGAGAATACGAACAATTGACAAAAAGTTTTACAGAAATCGGCCCAGCCGTTCTCATCTGATGAGGTTAGTAACATTTTTTACACCATTTTTATATATATAGATATCGTTCTCAAAATAAGAATACATTCTCGATTTTAGCATTTTCAAGGTTAGCAGACTTTTATGACGTATTCGGCTTGTTTCAATCCCCTTCGACTTAAATTTAGCTAGTTTTTTCCCAGAGTGTAAACATGAATATTCGTCTGTTTGTTCGGCTGGGGTTATCCGCCAAACTATTGATTGGATAGGAATAAAATTTGGTCAATCTATTACGTGCATATCGAGCCATAACCGCCGAATTGACGTAACCAGCATATACAATTTTTTAGAGGAAAACGTTTTCTTCTGCAAATATCTACGTAAGTGAACAACGCATTCCAGTGAAATTTTGTATGATGATTTAATCCACTTTTGGTACATAATGCAGCAAAACTTCGTTACAATGTGTAGCTTATTTGCGTAGATATTTACAAAAGAAAACGTTCTCCTCTAAAAATTTGCATATGCTGGTTATGTCAATCCGGCGGTTATGGCTCGATATGCAGGACGGATATAACATAGTGAAATTATTCTAAAGTAAGGGAACGTGGCTCCACCAATATTAACCCGGAAAGTTCATTTGAATTCTTTACCTCAGCCAAATTTCAAGATATAGTCCAAAATGTGGATCCAGGAAACCTTGAGATATTTTTGAGCGATACTGGTATCAAATAGGGATGGGGATAATGATAGGGATTGGGATAGGGATAGGGAAGTAGGGTAGGGTTAATAAGGTTTTTATCGGCGACCGCGACGCGCTGGGTATTAACTAGTGTTAAATAATTTTAGTTTAGAAAAACTAGTGCAATTTTCGAAGTTCCACAAGAGTTTGTTGAAAAAAAATTATTAAAAATAATTACTATAGGATATACCCAATTACTAGTGTTTCATTTTTTGGTCTGCCATTCGTATGAAAAATCGCCAATCAAAACTAAACTAACCTACAAATTTCGATTTGCAAGATTTAGTTTTTGCTCGAGTTTCATTTCGAAATCCTTTACAAATGAAACATCGTGTCATTCTTATAAAAAAAGCACAAAGCTGATAAATTGGCAAATCTGTTTAAGTATTTAACGCATCATCTATTCCAAAAGCAACTTGCTTCTACACATGAGTACTCCACTCTCAAAAGTCGCTATGTGAATTTCTCATGTTAAGCCACAAATTAGAAAAAACCACTACGGCCTCAAGCTCTATTTTATTTGAATATTTTTTGTTATTACCTGAAAGCTTAGCTTATAAGGAATTTAGGGATATAAAAAAATTAAACCGCAATATGACAGATTTTTTCAAATTCAATTCAAAAATATTTCACATAGCTAGTTTTGAGACAGTATTTTTTCAAAGTATAAATAAAACATAGAGACTTTTTAGAGTGTATAAATGAAACATAGAGGCTTTTGAAGGAGTTTTTTTATTTAATGTTTTTTTTTTTCATAATACGGAAGGATTTTACAGTAAATTTTTAATGGACATTGTACACCTTTAAATACTGGTACACAATCCATCAAAAACTCAATATCGAAAAAAACTTCACTAGAGACTCTTGAGAGTGGACTACTCACATCACTCAAGTATGTACCGCATGTAATGAGATACGAGTTTTGCGGCACTCGATACGGCAAATTAAGTGGGCCAAAGAAATAAAAACAGAAAAAAAAAACAAACATATCGCTATTACTTTTCTCCCACTTCAAGCTTCGGCATTTTGCTTGCCACAAAATTAGATAAATCCGCTAGCTGTCAATTGTAAGCTGACTGAAATTGCAATGTAGTAATTAGATCTGAGTCACTACCGCGCGTTCAACGATTCTTTCATGCACAATGCACACACACGAACGAATGAACATTTGGCACACCCGGCGTAGTAAATTATTTCCGCAAAATGTAACGGCACGCATATAAACTTTGTAGGGATTTACTGACACTTGAAAAAAAAAAAATAAAGAAAAAAAAACGAAAACGCCAAAGCTTCGGCAAATACAAATAAAAGTTGCCAAGGACTACAACTGCTGCGCTCAGCATTTTGCTCAACTTCTTTTGCCTCTTCTCTTTCACTGCTGCACTCGTGTGTTTGCTGCTTGCTTTGTTTTTATCTTTTTGTTTTTGTGGATTATGCCACAAATTTCGCCATATCCTTTTCCGTTTGCTATTTCTCGGTCTGCATCATTTTTGATTACCAACTGTCGTTAATTGTGTGAAGGGTCAAAGAGTGAGTGAAGGTTGGCTGAGATTAGTTTTAGTCGCTTTATTAAAATTAACAAATTAAACGAGTTGGAAACGTGGGAGTTTCTGGTGAGCTTTTAAAAATTGTAATGTCCAAGGTAGCATTTATGAAATAAAGCTGGTAAGGCTTATGTGTGTTGTTATTCCGATGTGGTTTTGATCTGGGAATTTATTTGAGTTTGAGTTTGTTTTTAATTTTTATTTCGAGATTTACTTCGATTTCGGATTTCAATTTGTATGTCGAATTCTATTTTGATTTCAATTTCTTTTTTTATTTTCAATTTTTATTTATATTCCGAATTAGGTTTCGATTTTTGATACCGAATTGGAGTTTTGATTAAGATACTGGATTACGATTACTATTTTCTATAGAAAAAAAGTCGATTTACATTTCAAACTCGACTTCGATTTTGATTTCGATTTCGATTTCCATTTTGAATTCCTTTTCTTTAAGTACTGAATTATGATTACTGTTTTTTATAGAAAAAAATTTCGATTTCTATTTCGATTTCCATTTTGAATCCTCGATTCGAATTTTGATATCGGAATTCGATTTTTGATTACGATTTAGAATTGGTTTTCGTTAGGTACTGGATTCGCATTACCGTTTTCATATCGAATTAAACTTCGATTTTTGATTTCGAAATTCGATTTTTCATTACGATTTTGATTTCTATTTCGCTTTCGATTTCCATTTTGAATTCCTTTTGTTTAAGTACTGGATTATGATTCCAGTTTTCATATCGAATTAAATTTCTATTTCGATATCAACTTCGATTTTTGATATCGGAATTCGATTTTTGATTACGATTTAGAATTGGTTTTCGTTAGGTACTGGATTCGCATTACCGTTTTCATATCGAATTAAATTTCGATTTCGAAATCGACTTCGATTTTTGATTTCAAAATTCGATTTTTCTTTACGATTTTTAATTCGTTTTCGTTAGGTACTGGATAACGATTACTATTTTCATATCGAGTTAAATTTCGATTTCCATTTCGAACTCGACTTCGAGTTTTGATTTCGAAATTCGTTTTTTGAATATGATTTGGAATACGTTTTCCTTTGGTGCTGTATAAGAATTACTGTTTTCATATTGAATTAAATTTTCTTTCGATTTGGAAATCGACTTTGTTTTTAGATTTCGAAAATTGATTTTTTATTACGATTTTGGAACGATTTTTCTTCATACCACTAAACACTCTTTATCTCCCTCAGAAAACAAACATCCACACTCGCTACACAAACAGCAGCAGCAACAACATCAAAATCAGCATCCACAACAATCACAACAACAACAACAACGTTCAAAATCTGGTTCAACGCGTCCAATGTTTAGCCCGGGTCCAACCCGGCCACCATTCCGCATACCGGAATTCAAATGGTCCTACATCCATCAGCGTCTGCTATCCGATGTACTGTTCTCCCTCGAAACCGATATACAAGTTTGGCGCAGTCATTCGACAAAAAGTGTTTTAGATTTTGTCAATTCAAGTGAGAATGCCATATTTGTGGTGAATACGGTTCATCTGATATCTCAGTTAGCGGATAATTTGATTATTGCTTGTGGCGGTTTACTGCCACTTTTAGCAAGTGCCACATCACCAAATGTAAGTATAAGAGGGAGACGAAGGCGAGCATAACAGAAATATAGTAAATAGTGAAACAAACATAAAAAAATAATCTTAATATAAAGATAACGTGTGGAAATATGCGTAACTGACTTTAAAGCATTGTTGGGTTTAAATTACGGGTACGCCGGTAATATTGGCAACATCAACTGTACATATTTTATTTACTAATTTTTTCCTTTTTTGTTTTTTTTTTTACTTTTCTTTCTTATTCCACAGTCCGAGTTGGATGTGTTGGAACCCACACAAGGTATGCCACTTGAGGTGGCCGTCTCCTTTCTACAACGTCTCGTCAATATGGCGGACGTGTTAATATTTGCCACTTCGTTGAATTTCGGCGAGCTGGAAGCGGAGAAGAATATGTCTAGCGGCGGAATTTTGCGCCAATGCTTGCGTCTAGTTTGTACGTGTGCGGTGCGAAATTGCTTGGAGTGCAAGGAACGAACACGTTATAATGTCGGAGCGATGGCGCGCGATTTGCCTGGGGCAGCACATTTGCAGGCGCTGATACGTGGCGCACAAGCGTCGCCCAAGGTAAGCGAGTGAGAAACAAAAACAAAATGGCAAATTAAAAGAAAATATGTATTGAAATAAATTGAAATAATAAAAAAAATAACAACAAATTAAAAACAGCAAAACTAACAATGAGCTTGTGCTACTAAATTATCGGTGGCGCATTTCCTTTTATCGCCAAAATCTGGGTATAAATATGAACCTAACTCACTGTGCACGGTAAAGTGAAAACGAAAATTAGAAAAATCGAAAACTAAAGAAAACTCTCAACATTGAAAGTGTTTGCTTTCCATTAATCCACACAACACATCGAGCGCAGTTGCAATTTCCACCCATTTTTTGTTCTCTTGACTTGATAGCCGTTAAATGTTTTGTGCTTCTACATAGTAGTGCTCTTTGCTGTGGTTTGTGCATTGCCGCACCATTGCCGATTATACATATACATACATACATACGTATGCACAAATAATTGTGCATGAATGCATTTATGTACTATGCATATAATGTATTAATCCATGTACACAAGTGCATACATACATGCGTCTGTTTGTGTACTTGGTTGGCATACTCTCAAGTTATCAATAAAAGCTGCCGTCGAATGCACGCATTGCCATTGCAGCAAAAAAAAAAAAAAGAACAGCAACAGCAACAGCTGCTTCAAATATCCTTGCTGCTTGCTGTGCACACAGAGTGACTTGCCTTTTGGCATTTTAGCTCCCAAAGTGGAATACATTTTTAATGTTTTCACTGTTTCTTTTGCTGCCGCCGCCTGCAAATTTACTATGTTTCTTATTTCATGACTTTTTGTTTTGTGTTTTTTTTTTCTTCTTCTTTGCTTTCAGAATATTGTTGAGTCAATAACAGGTCAATTATCCCCAGTCAAGGATCCTGAGAAGTTGCTGCAGGACATGGATGTAAATCGTTTGCGTGCCGTTATTTATAGAGATGTGGTACGTGTGCGCATTGCTTAAAATGCAACGTCTTTTTTTGCAGTATTTTAATATTTTTCTTTTATTGATGGATTGATTTATTGAACAAGTTTGAAAAGGTTAAATTTATTTTTAGAACAAATCACAAAATTTGCTTTTCAAGTCAATGAAGTGAACGTAAATTTAATTAACTTTTTTCTAAGCCATTAATAAAATAAGTGAGTTTATATTATGGAATTTTAGTTTTTAAGTGTTCTCTTTACATAGCAATAACGATAACCATAACGATAAACATAAACATAAACTTAACCATAATCGTAAACTTATCCATTAACGCTATCATTACCATTACCAATATCATTAAAATTACAATTACAACTACCAGCACCATTGTCATTAATACCATTACAATTCCCACTACAATTATAATTACCATTGTCATTATCATTACAATTCCCACAACAATTATAATTACCATTTCTTTTATCATTACAATTAGCACTACCATTGTCATTATTTCCTTTGCAATTACCATTATAATTACAACAACCATTAATATTACCCTACAATTACATTTACCATCAATTACTATAACAGTTAAAATTACCTTTACAAATTAACATTACCATTAACTTTGCCATTACAATTACAATTACTTTTAGAATTACAAGTACCTTTCTTATTACTATTATAATAATAATTACTGTTACCAATACTATTCCTATTACAATTACCACTAACATTACCCTTGCCATTATTAACATTACAGTTACCATTACAGTTCGTCGCCCGGATAAATTAGTGTCGTATGTGAATTTTGGGCCGAATTGAGTTAATAATACAGTTATACTAAACTAATCAAGATCTTTCGAATGACGTTATCCGTTTTTTGCTATCTCCTTTAGTTTAAGAGACATTGAGCAGAATTTTTTCGTTTGTGCAAGGTCGCAATCGATTTCGTCTAATTTCCAATGTGCTTTTAATTGCTGTCAATTATTTAATTTATTTACTTTTATGAGAAACCAAATACAATATTTAACTAATTTTAAAAATCTTTAATTTAGTTCAAATTGGGAACATATTTTGTCGTACGTCATACAAATTTCCTGCAAAAATGTTGCTAAAGGTAACATACGACAAAATTTTACTGAAGAAAATCCTTTATAAATTCCAAAATAATAAACAATATATAACAAAATTAAAATAATTTAAGAATTTTGTGGCCTAGTAGTGTTCTGCCAGACTTTGGAGAAAAACTAATCAGAAGTTTTGGAGAAATACAATTCCAAACTTCAAACCTGTTTTCCCAAAAGTCTTCAAATGCAACATACGACATTAATTTATCCGGGCGACGAGTTATAATTATCATTACCGTTACAATTACTATTACCACTACTACTACCATTACTATTACCATTACAATTATAATTAGTATTACCATTCCAACTACCATTACACAGCTACCATTACAACTACAATTATCATTACCATTACAATTACTATAACCACTACCATTACCATTCTCGTTAATATCATTACAATAACAATTAGCATACCCATTACAATTACCACTACCATTACCATTACCTTTATCATTACCATGATTGCTTTAAATATCGAAGAAATTTATTAATCGCAAAACTCCCCTCATTTTTTTCAGGAGGAAACTAAGCAAGCACAATTCCTTTCGCTTGCCATCGTTTATTTCATTTCTGTGTTGATGGTGTCCAAGTATCGTGATATATTGGAACCACCAGCAGAGCCGCAAGTTCAACGCCAATCACCTGTGATGCAGCGCTCGGCAGCCGGTATGTTTTTTTAGTTACTTTACTTATTTCTTTGTTTTATA
Organism: Urophora cardui; assembly: GCA_960531455.1. Taxonomy (NCBI): domain Eukaryota; kingdom Metazoa; phylum Arthropoda; class Insecta; order Diptera; family Tephritidae; genus Urophora; species Urophora cardui. Next base: position 116,737,914 of record OY482671.1, read on the forward strand.
CTGCTAAGCATTTGTAGTGTTACAAAGAAATTACAACATACATATATTTTGTACTTCCTTTTTAGTATATTGTTTGTTTTCCTTTCGAATTCGTTACCATTAGTTTAATTTTTTTTATAACCAAAATGCACCGAAATTTTATTCACAATTTATTTTTATGGCCCTAGAAAAAATATAAACAACTAACAATCAACTAACAACAAAAAGTCTAGTAGACATTTATTTCTCTTTTTTACTAATACCCAAAGCATTGCAAAAAATTTCACAGTTTTTTAATTATTTTTCGATGAGGGTAGCTATTAAACATTTTTAAATTATTATTACTATTTATTTTATTATTATTAGTTGTCATTAATATTTTTTCTTTGAGTTATGTAAATAAATTAATTCATAGTGCTGTCATAGCCGTGAATAGGAGGAATTTATTTAAATCTTTTTTAGTTAGGGTATATACTCATGCAAATTGATAAGAAGCTGATTAATGTATCAACTTATTTGACATACACACTTTAAATATTATAATTTATATGAGTATATACCTAATATTTTGCTTACAATATGTAATCCTTTTGTTTCCATAAATAATGTTGCCCTCTTGAATGCATTGGTCGTCCTTGTTTTGTTTGACCTTTATTTACGTACCTTTCGTGAATATGAACTATATGTTCGGCACAGTCAAAGTCAGCCATGGCATTTAATGCTTGAGTTTTTGATTTCGCGGTCTGCAGTCAGTTTGTTGTAAACAAAAAATTCTAAATCTCGATTTAATTTACATATATTGATTTTTTAGTGTTTTTTATCTCTTTTATTTTTGTTTTTGTTTTTTTTTTAATCCAGACACTTACCTTTGACTGCCAGTATTGCTAATCGTAATTTCCCAAATGTTGTTTCTCTCTTTTTCTTATTCTTTAATTTTGTTTCACGCTGCTTTGTTCGGATTTTTGTAATAAAAAACATATATGAAAATATATTTGATGCATTTGATCCACGAAATTGAATTTTGAATGACACCACCACATCCAACATTCATAAAAAACAAAAAAAAAATATATATATATACGTTTCTATATACGTAAAACCTTACAATAAGTATTGCATATAAAAATATATGTTACGCATAAAAATTAAAAAATACCACTGTATATAACTTAAAACAAAAACAAACGGAAAACCCTTGTGACGTGTTGTGTATTTGTATATTGTTGTGTGACTCATCGCAAAATATTTCACGTTCCGTATTACGTCATAACCATTACCATTACCATTATCATTACCACTATTATTACATTACAATTACCATTCCTATTACCATTACCATTACCATTACCATTACCATTACCATTACCATTACCATTACCATTGCCATTACCATTACCATTACCATTACCATTACCATTACAATTACTATTACCTTTACCATTACCATTGCCATTACCATTACCATTCCTATTACCATTACCATTACCATTACCATTACTATTACCATTACCATTACTATTACTATTACCATTACCATACTATTATCATTACCATTAACATTACCATTACCATTACCATTACCATTACCATTACCATTATCATTACCATTACCATTATCATCACCATTACCATTACCAATACCAATACCAAAAAAAATACATAAATTGCGATTATTTTCGCCAACACCAAACACCACCCACTCCTGCTTATTCACTCCTTTCGCCGTGCAAATTAGAAGCCACAGGCCGTCCCCTCTTTCCCCAGTGGTCACATCATGTGTACCCACAATTCCTGCCTAATAATATGCCTTCGGCAATTTCAACGACATCAACATCGAATATGCAGCAGCAACAACAACAGCAATCGCAAACATCAATGCATCAGCACTATTACAATAAGCAACAACAGCAACAAATCCCCTCACCGCCACACCCGCATCAACAACAACAACAAAAGGCGCTGCAGCACAATTATACGCACCACTATAATGTCATGCAACAACAACAACAACAACAACAACAACAACAACAACAGCAGCAGCAGTTTACACAGCACCAACACCAACATCCACATCAAACAGCCTACTATAACGAACAACAACAACAATTGCATAATCACACGATCAGCATAGGCAACAACAACACCGGCGACAGCAGCAGCAATGGCAATCATAATTACGCCGGCAATATTTCACCGCCGTTAGCCTCACAGTCAACAAGTTCCTCGGCCTCGTCAGCGGCCACCTCTCAACCGGCATCGTCTTCGTCGTTGTCCAGTTTGGTTTCACAGCCAGCGGCGACACGTCATCACCAGCAGCAACAGCAGCAGCACCAACACCAGCGACATCATGCCCAAAAACATTACTACCATCAACAGCAACAACAACAACAACAGCAGCCGTCACTACCGCAGCAATATCAGCAACATTATGGCATGATGAATGGCATCGGCAATCAAATGGTTAATGGCGGAGGCGGTGCTGGTGTGGGTAGTGTCATTAAGAATGCTGCTCATAATCAAAATCTAGCAACTAACGGCCATCAGCAAAATTTTGTTGGTAATGCCAGCGATATGAATGGCGGCAGCGCCTACCACCACTCGCACCAGTACATGCGGCCGAGCGGTGTTATGATGAATGGCGTCGGCGGCGGCGGCGCTGCAGTCGATTACGCAACGCACACACATGCCAACAGTGATGTAAGCAATAACGGTACACTTACGCTAAACAGTAACAATAATAACAACAACAACAATTGCGTTGGTGTCGGTGGTGTCGGTATTGGCGTGGCTGGTAGTGTTAATGCAGCAAATAATGTCGGTGTCGTGGTTGGCGGTGGTGGTGGTGGTGCGGGTAGTGGTGTGTCATCCGCATTGCCCCACCGAAATAATGGATTGAACAACAACAATTACCGTTATAATGGACGCAACCAAATCGGAATCGGAACAGGTAGTGGCTAAATATGCATACATATGTGGCTTAAGTAAATAGACGTTGCGAAATTTTCAAGTAGCAAGCAAAACTTCAAGAGCATCTACATATGTACATATTCAATTCATTTTCTTCACAGTCGTTTTTTCATGATAGTTCTATAATTGTGTGTATGTATGTTTGATTGTCTTTACATATGTAAGTATGTATGTACCTATGAGCGCGTATGTATTCGGTTTGCAATTACACGGTATCCTTTGTGTTTTATTAATTATCATCATCATAAGTTAGATTAGTTTTGAGTGACAGCTACTATACACAAGTGTAGGAGTAATTAAACATTTTCTTGAAGGCCGAAAATTTACTGTATTCACGGATCATAAACCTTTAACACAAATTCTTAATTCAAAAACAGATAAATCACCTCGACAAATTAGACATCTCGAATATATTGCACAATTCACAAGTGACATTCAATACATTTCTGGAAAAGATAATATAGTTGCTGATACTCTTTCACGAATTCCAGATATAAACACAATTTCTTCTCAAGATATACATTTACAAACATTATATGAAGAACAACAAAAAGATAAAAGTTTACATGAAATTATTTCTAACAAAAATTCTAAAAATAATTTAAAACAAATAAATATACCAGTCCTTAATCTTAACATTTGGTGTGACATTACTCAACAACCTTTTAGACCATTTGTTCCAAATTCAATGAGCAGAATTATTTTTGATAAAATTCATTCATTATCACATCCAAGTTTTCGAACAACGACGTTTAATTCAATCAACATATTATTGGCCTAATATGCGTAAAGAAATTAAAAATTGGACTTCAACTTATATCAGTTGTCAAAAATCTAAAATTTCGAAACATACAAAAGCTATTGTAGAAAAAATTAGTATACCTAATGGGCGATTTGAACATATACATATGGACCTTGTTGGCCCATTACCTATGTCAAGAGAAAATCGTTTCATTTTAACTATAATTGATAGAAATACACGCTGGCCAGAAGCTTATCCAATTAAAGATATTTCTACTTCTACAATTGCAACAACTTTTGTTCAAAATTATATTCATCGTTTTGGCATTCCACTTAAAATAACTGTCGATAAAGGATCTCAATTCACATCAAAATTATTCACTGAATTAACTAAATTGATAGGATCACATAAAATTCATACTTCTCCTTATCATCCTCAATCAAATGGAATGATTGAAAGGTTTCACAGAACTTTGAAAACTGCTATTACAGCTTCAGGAGATTCGTACACTGGTCTGATATTCTTCCTTGGATTCTACTAGGACTTCGTACTTCTATTAAGGAAGATTTGAAATGCTCTCCTGCGGAATTAGTATATGGTCAAATTCTTAGATTACCAGGTGAATTAGTTATTTCAAATAATAATAATAACAATGAAAATGATAATTCAATTGAGATGATTACTAAATTAAGAGAATATTTTTCACATATCAGATCGAAAGTTTTACATCACAATAAAGAATATTCTTTTATTCCAAAAAATTTAAAATCTTGTGAATATGTCGTTCTTAAAGTTATTCACAAATCTAATTTACAACCACCTTATGAAGGACCATTCAAAGTTATATCTAAACATGAAAAAGTGTTTAAAATTCAATATGGAAATAATATTAAAACAGTTTCCATAGATTTACTTAAACCTGCAAATATTATCCACGACTCTACACAAAATACTAATACATTTACACTTTCTAATAACAAAAAGAAAATAACATTCAATATTAATTAATATACTTTTTATTGGAGGGGGAGTATATGTAGGAGTTACTTTGTTAAGTAATTACTTTCAATTATTTGTTAAATACTTTATCTTTTATTCATTGAAATTTTGGTATATCAAAAAATAAAAATTATATTATTAGATTTTCAATTTTCATCAAGAAAACATTTATTTAATTTATAAATAAAATAGTATAAAATATACCATACAACAAGCATACTCGGGCGCCTGTTCCAAATACCCCCCTTATCCAAATCATCATGTGGCTCCCACAAATTTTAGCATTCTCTTAGACTCCACTGATCCCTGAAAGAACAAGTTGTCATATATTTCAATCGCCTTCTCCAAAGTGCGCAACCATCGCACAGAAGATGTTTTACAGCTTACCGTTCCTCTTCGTTCTCACGCGCCTTGCAGTTGTAGAGGTTGTAGCGAGTACTCTGCTGTTGCGCTTATGCTCAGCTCTCACCCTTTGGCCTGTCTGTTAAAAGTGAGTGATATTTAGTTTGCATCTAATGAGTAAGAGCTGCCTTGTTGATCGTATGACGTTACGCTCTCGTCATTTACGTTTTGCATGATTACAAGTGTCACGATCTCATTACCTTTCACTCGCTTGTTTAAGGTAAAATCAGACCTGGGTAATACTGATAGTAGTAGTAATTGAACTATTACGTACTTAAATACTTTATATTTTGATCCTGAAGTGATTAGTCCGTACTAAGTACATTCAGAATATTCAAGTACAAGTACAAGGAATTGAAAAATAATTGAAGTTTTAGCAAATACTTCAAAGTATTTGAAAAGAATTAAAAGTACTTGGAAAGAATTAAAAATGTACTTGAATCGATTTTTCAATTCTTTTCAAGTACTTTCAATTACTTACAATCGACGACGGAACGTCAAGTTGAAACCAATATTTAAAAAATACTATAGTGCGCCTACTGTCGAATTTCGATAGTTTTTCTAGATATTTAGGATTAAGATACGTTATATTTTTTCTTATAATTTCATTTATTTTTTTTTTTTAATTTTTTTTTGTTTTAAATTAAATTTAATTATTTATTTGTGTTAAATTTCAAATGCATTCTGTTAAATAAACATAATATGGACTACAAGCGATATGTAAAAAATATAAAATATCGTTGTAATTTTTTTTTTAAATACTGGTTTCAAGATTGTAAGTAATTGAAAATACTTGAAAAGAATTGGAAAATCGATTCAAATACATTTTTCAATTATTTTCAAGTATTTTCAATTCTTTTCAAATACTTTGAAGTATTTGCTAAAACTTCAATTATTTTGTAATTACTTGTACTTGTACTTGAAAATTTTGGGAATGCCAGTACCAGTACCAGTACAATTACTGTAAAATGTACTTGATACAAGTCGTACTGGTACTTAATATTACCAAGGTCTGGGTAGAATTACTTCTATAAGAGATTGCTGATAACGAGCGTCTCTCCTAGACCCTTTCAGCAGTGTGAAAGTGGAGCGAATGCCCCGCTTCTAACAAGTTCAACCACCATCTAGTCACCTAGAGACGTGCCCAGTGATAACGTTGAGAGATTTGTGGCAGTGCTACATATCTTTGAAAATGGAGACGTAGACCTGACTTAGACTTCCTTTGTTTTCAAGGATTCTGCCGTTAAGTGTAGCGGGCAGGCGGTAGGTATTACAAGTCATTATTTTTAAATCGATACTGAAAGTATTGGCATATGTAGATTTATTTACTCATTTGTTTTATAGAATGAAATGTTGTAGTTGCGATTTAAACTTCTCCTACATCAACGAATCGCTCTCTTTCTCTTTCTGTCAATGAATTAGAAAACTTTATATGTATGTATGTATATCGCACTGTTACCTACTTAAAAATAGTTACCTATCTATATTTATTGGTAACTATGTATGTTTTGAGAATTCATTTGTTTTTTGTTTTGTTGTGATCGATTCAATTTGTGTTACGAGTACGGTTTTTAAAAAAATATGTTCTATAGTTTATAAATATAAACTTAATTATTATACGTACATATTGCTGTTTAAAGTTGCAATTTCCCTTCCATTTGCCACTCAATCAAATGTGACTTTTTGTTTCGTGTTTGTGGTTTGTTTGTTTCTGTTGGCATTTCATTTTTAAACAACTTGGACGCCAACAGCGAGTGCCCACAAAAATCAATTTATTGTTTTCCGTAATATTTTTCTTTTCACTTAAGTCACTCAACTTGTAATTGTACTATACATACATATATATCACAAGAAAAGAAGTTTTTAGTTTGTTTTAATAGAGTTTTTCGATTAATTTCAACTTCTATTATCTACGTATTTCTGTTCCTTGTTGTTTTGTGATTTTATTTTTTGTTATTTCTTCCTTGTCAGTTATACGCTTTCAGCATTTCGCCTTTCTTTTCAGGTTTCACTTTTTCACAAAGTTTTTTTTTTATTTCCTTTTGTTTCATCCAAAAAAGCTACCTTCCTTCCATCTTAATTATCACCGTTTCCATCACGCTACTGACTACTACACTCTTGTTTTGTTTGTTTTTTTTTTTTCAATTTCTATTTTCGCACAATCCACAACTTGCGAGCACAAATGAAACTAATTTTTTTTTGGCAAAATAGATAACAAAAAGCCAAAGTAATTGCAGTGCATGACATTTTTTGTTTGTTTTTTTTTTTTTTTTTTTTTGCACAAAATTTTTCTTTTGAATTAGTTTTGCAGTTTATCTTATTTATAATTCCGTCTGAGCAAAAAAGCGTTGCTAAAGCATAGGTAGCTTGAGAATTTTATTTTAAACTTATGTTAAAAATGAATGTGTGATGTACTCAACAATGATTTCGAAAACAAATATTTAATAAGAGTGTTGCAGGTAGAGAATCTTATTTAATTGGGTTAGTTAAACTGTTTAAGCTTTTTTGTCATATCTTATATTATAAATGTGAAATGGAAATTGTGTTTAAACTCAATTGGCGAGAAAACCGCTGAACGGATTCTCACGAAACTTTGCACACCTAGGTATTTTCACCCGGTAATTGCTATAGGCATATTTTTAATCTGATAAAAAGTCAGGGATGGGCACCTCCCATACAAAATTTTCCTTTTTTGTCGTAATATCTCTTGAAATATTTGTACTAGAATAATGAAAATTTTTGTGAAGAAATAATACAAAAATATATACTCAACGGATAAACAATTTAGGTCTTGGTAAAGCAGGGATGGGCACTCTCCTCCCATATAAACTGAAATTTTCACATCGAATATCTCTGGAAATATTTGTAGTAGGGTACTGAAAACTGGTGTGAGGGCATATGAGATAACTATGTATTAAACGGGAAAAACACTAGGTCTTGGTAAAGCAGGGATGGGCACCTCCCATACAAACTGAAACTTTCACAGCGAATATCTCTGGATATATTTGTAGTAGGGTACTGAAAACTGGTGTAAGGGCATGTGAGATAACTATGTATTAAACGGGTAAAACTGCTAGGTCTTGGTAAAGCAGGGATGGGCACCTCCCATACAAACTGAAATTTTCACATCGAATATCTCTGGAAATATTTGTAGTAGGGTACTGAAAATTGGTGTGAGGGCATGTGAGATAACTATGTATTAAACGGGTAAAAACGCTAGGTCTTGGTAAAGCAGGGATGGGCACCTCCCATACAAACAGAAACTTTCACAGCGAATATCTCTGGAAATATTTGTAGTAGGGTACTGAAAACTGGTGTGAGGGCATGTGAGATAACTATATATTAAACGGGAAAAACACTAGGTCTTGGTAAAGCAGGGATGGGCACCTCCCATACAAACTGAAATTTTCACATCGAATATCTCTGGAAATATTTGTAGTAGGGTACTGAAAATTGGTGTGAGGGCATGTGAGATAACTATGTATTAAACGGGTGAAAACGCTAGGTCTTGGTAAAGCAGGGATGGGCCCCTCCCATACAAACTGAAATTTTCACATCGAATATCTCTGGAAATATTTGTAGTAGGGTACTAAAAATTGGTGTGAGGGCATGTGAGATAACTATGTATTAAACGGGTAAAAACGCTAGGTCTTGGTAAAGCAGGGATGGGAACCTCGCATACAAACTGAAACTTTCACAGCGAATATCTCTGGAAATATTTGTAGTAGGGTACTGAAAACTGGTGTGAGGGCATGTGAGATAACTATGTATTAAACGGGTAAAACTGCTAGGTCTTGGTAAAGCAGGGATGGGCACCTCCCATACAAACTGAAATTTTCACATCGAATATCTCTGGAAATATTTGTAGTAGGGTACTGAAAATTGGTGTGAGGGCATGTGAGATAACTATGTATTAAACGGGTAAAAACGCTAGGTCTTGGTAAAGCAGGGATGGGCACCTCCCATACAAACTGAAACTTTCACAGCGAATATCTCTGGAAATATTTGTAGTAGGGTACTGAAAACTGGTGTGAGGGCATGTGAGATAACTATATATTAAACGGGAAAAACACTAGGTCTTGGTAAAGCAGGGATGGGCACCTCCCATACAAACTGAAATTTTCACATCGAATATCTCTGGAAATATTTGTAGTAGGGTACTGAAAATTGGTGTGAGGGCATGTGAGATAACTATGTATTAAACGGGTGAAAACGCTAGGTCTTGGTAAAGCAGGGATGGGCCCCTCCCATACAAACTGAAATTTTCACATCGAATATCTCTGGAAATATTTGTAGTAGGGTACTAAAAATTGGTGTGAGGGCATGTGAGATAACTATGTATTAAACGGGTAAAAACGCTAGGTCTTGGTAAAGCAGGGATGGGCACTTCCCATACAAACTGAAATTTTCACATCGAATATCTCTGGAAATATTTGTAGTAGGGTACTGAAAATTGGTGTGAGGGCATGTGAGATAACTATGTATTAAACGGGTAAAAACGCAAGGTCTTGGTAAAGCAGGGATGGGCACCTCCCATACAAACTGAAATTTTCACATCGAATATCTCTGGAAATATTTGTAGTAGGGTACTGAAAAATGGTGTGAGGTTATGTCAGATAACTATATATTAAACGGGGAAAACACTAGGTCTTGGTAAATCAGGGATGGGCACCTCGCATACAAACTGAAATTTTCACAGCGAATATCTCTAGAAATATTTGTAGTAGGGTTCTGAAGACTGGTGTGAGGGCATGTGAGATAACTATGTATTAAACGGGTAAAAATGCTAGGTCTTGGTAAAGCAGGGATGGGCACCTCCCATACAAACTGAAACTTTCACAGCGAATATCTCTGGAAATATTTGTAGTAGGGTACTGAAAAATGGTGTGAGGGCATGTCAGATAACTATATATTAAACGGGGAAAACACTAGGTCTTGGTAAATCAGGGATGGGCACCTCGCATACAAACTGAAATTTTCACAGCGAATATCTCTAGAAATATTTGTAGTAGGGTTCTGAAGACTGGTGTGAGGGCATGTGAGATAACTATGTATTAAACGGGTAAAAATGCTAGGTCTTGGTAAAGCAGGGATGGGCACCTCCCATACAAACTGAAACTTTCACAGCGAATATCTCTGGAAATATTTGTAGTAGGGTACTGAAAAATGGTGTGAGGTCATGTCAGATAACTATATATTAAACGGGGAAAACACTAGGTCTTGGTAAATCAGGGATGGGCACCTCGCATACAAACTGAAATTTTCACAGCGAATATCTCTAGAAATATTTGTAGTAGGGTTCTGAAGACTGGTGTGAGGGCATGTGGGATAACTATGTATTAAACGGGTAAAAATGCTAGGTCTTGGTAAAGCAGGGATGGGCACCTCCCATACAAACTGAAACTTTCACAGCGAATATCTCTGGAAATATTTGTAGTAGGGTACTGAAAACTGGTGTGAGGGCATGTGAGATAACTATGTATTAAACGGGTAAAAACGCTAGGTCTTGGTAAAGCAGGGATGGGCACCTCCCATACAGACTGAGATATTAACAGCGAAAATCTCTTGAAATATTTATAGTAGGGTACTGAAAATTGTTGTTGGACATATGAGATAATTACGTACTCAACGGACAAAAAAAAATAAGAAAACTATCTTTGACGTCAAGAATGATATTTTTCTATGTAACTTTTTTGGACTAACTCAATATGCTAATATTTTTAAAAGCACGTGGTGTGAAACCCGCGGGTAACCTCTAGTGTATACAATAAAGATGCGTGAAAACACACACAAATACATATGTTTATAGCGCACACATTCTAGGCGGCTATAAAACAGTTTAACGCTATATAAAAGTTACAGCATATTATTCGCTCTCATCATCGTTCTTCACTCTCCCCAACGCTATTCGACACCGAATCACATGCCAAACCACGCAGAAATACATACAAGATTTTCAGAGCGCAGCGCATACGATTGAGAACTAACACACGAATTACGCTAAAAGGAAGGAAGAACAAGAATTAGAGCTCTGACAATCTGTACGAATAATTTCTTACATTGGGTAGTCCACTTTCAAACGGAGCTATGTTAAATTTGTTCCATTTTGAGTTTTTGAAAACAGTATTTAAAGGTGTATAATGTCCATTAAGGATTTATTGAAAAATCCTTCCATATTTAAAAAAAAAAAAAAAAAAAAAAGAGCATTAAATACGAAGCCACTCTCAAAAGTCTCTATCCTGAAAAAAGTTACTCATACGCTTAGGCATACATTGGTGTAATTCTCATCTGTTTCAATTTCAAAATAAAAAAAAAATGGTATATCTGCTATTTCAAAACTAGCTAATTATGTGAAATATTTGCAAATTTCCGTTTAATTTTTGATACCATTAAATTATTTATGGGTTAAGCTTTCATGAAATAACAAAAATCAAATAGCGTTAGTGGGTTTTTTATGGTTATCTTTTTGAGATAACGGTAATTTTGTGTTTTGTTCGTTACCATTTCATTCGAAAATTTATTGTGATAATCAAGAAAACAAAAAATTACCATTATCTCAAAAACCTAACTATAAAAAAAAATTAAAAAAAAAATTGTTTCGAGCTCATACCTGAATTTCAGCTGTACTAGCGCACAGAGAATTATAATTTTAATCACATAACGGTGGATTGTAACAGGATGAAATAATCGAGATAGATATACACTTACATATATATATTAAAATGATCAGGGTGAGAAGAGAAATCGATTGAGCCATGTCCGTCCGTCCGTCCGTCTGTCCGTCTGTAAACACTCTAACTCGCGCAAAAATTGAGATATTTTGATAAAATTTGGAATGCAAGTTGGTAACGAGACTGGCACGGTTGGTATTGAAAACGGGCAAAATCGGACCATGACCACGCCCGCTTTTCCTATATAGAAAAAAATCGGAAATTTGGTATCTCAGTCACTATTAAAGCTAGAGTGATGAAATTTTACCCACGTGTTGAGCTCAGGCCTTTATGAAGAAATTTGATGAAATTTTGGAAAATGGGCGGTGCCACGCCGAAATTTGGTACGCGTAATGCACCGACTTAGCAAATGTTTGAACAACAAATTGCCAAAATCGGTTAGGACTACGCTCAGTTTTATATAAGGCAACTATGAAGTGGCCTAATAAAAACATTTTAAGCGATATCTTTTTCAAATATAAAGATATATCGTTGAAATTTTGTGGCATGAGTCCAACTACGGACATAAAACAAAAAAACAAAAAAAGTTTGGAAAATTGGCGTGGCAATGCCTCTTTTTAGACAAAGGAATCTACGAGATTTTGAAGCCCATAACTCGACAAATAACTGAGATATTATAAAGAAACTGGGTTTATACACTTTTATAACTTGTTTTAATAGATACGCAAAAATTTATTGAGATCGGTTATAACCACGCCTTTGGGAATTTGTAACGTGACATCTTTGTAACTATAAGTCATAAAGGAATGAAATTTTGCACAGAGAATAATATTCATATGCTTAATTGGATGACATAAAAATTTTGAAAATGGGCGTTAGGGTGGGGCGATTCACTAACCTATATCGCGCCATCGAAATTCGGATTCCTCTCATTTTTCTGAGTAGAAAACTCCTCCACGCCATTTGTCTAAAATTAATTTTGACGTTCCGGAATTTGTTTTTAGGACCAAGACGGATTTTTGAAAATAAAAATTGGGCAAAAATCGACAAAAAAATATCCAAGCCAATGTGCACATCGAATTGAAGCAGAATTTTATGCTGAATCCAGATATGAAATCGAACTAAAATCGGATAATCCGTTTTCGAGATATAGCCTGATTTCCGGTTATGGAGGATAAATGCCGAAAATCGCATATTTTCGCGATTATCTCTTGCTGTGTACAATATATCTTAAATTTTTTTGCAAATTTCTTAAAGATAGGTCAATACAATATATGAGCAACATTTTAAAGTATTAATTTATCTTCCGGTATAGGAAAACTAGAATGCAGTCTTTTTTCCTTAGCCCATAATCGCGGTATGGGATCTCCATGTTATAGTCATCCGATATCGATGATTTTCGCTGACAGTGCTTTGTGTACAATAAATGCTCCAAATCCAAAATTTCAGAATTTTAACTGCATAAAATGAAGAGTTATTCCCTAATACATAGACTTATGCTGCTTGAAAACTGTTTTTTGCTTCCAATAGTACCCTATGGCGTATGAGTAACCTTGAGTTTTTTTAGAGTTGAATAAAGCAAAAAAACAAGTCACAAACAGTATACGTCTACATTTTAGGGTATAACTCTTAAATTTTTGCAGCCAAAATTCTGAAATTTTGAATTTGTAGCACTTATTGTACACAAAGCGCTGGCAGCGAAAATCATTGATATCGGATGACTATAACATGGAGATCCCATACCGCGATTTTGGGCTAAGGAAAAAGGAGTGCATTCTAGTTTTCCTATACCGGAAGATAAATTAATACTTTAAAATGTTGCTCATATATTGTATTGACCTATCTTTAAGAAATTTGCAAAAAAAATTTAAGATATATTGTACACAGCAAGAGATAATCGCGAAAATATGCGGTTTTCGGCATTTATCCTCCATAACCGGAAATCAGGCTATATCTCGAAAACGGATTATCCGATTTTAATTCTGATTTCACATCTGGATTCAGCATAAAATTCTGCTTCAATTCGATGTGCATATTGGCCCGGTTATTTTTTTTGTTGATTTTTGCCCAATTTTATTTTCAAAACTCCGTCTTGGCCCATAAAACGCAAATTCCGGAACGTCAAAATTAATTTTAGATAAATGTCGTGGAGGAGTTTTCTACTCAGAAAAATGAGAGGTATCCGAATTTCTATGGCGCGGTATCGATTAATTTCCCTCCATACAAATCGCCCCACCCTAATGGGCGTAGCTACGCCCACTTTATGCAGCACTCGCTTTATATAAAATACACCGTATTTCCATCAAACGCAAAATAATAATGAAAGCATACAGCTGAGTATCTTATGTTCGATTCCACTCGAACTTAAGCTTGGTTACTTGTTTTTAATTATTTGAAGCCTAGTACTGGTTAAAGCACTGCCGATGGCACACAGCCATATTAAGAATGCAGTGTTAATATGAAAAATTCACATAGCCCTACTTGAAAGCGGACTGCTCAATTATTTGGAAAGTCAATTACATATGTATCTTAATAAATTAGTTAAAATATATGGCATCAAATTAATTATCAACATTCGTAGGTGATCTTATTTAGTAGATATGATTCATTGGTAATTCAAAAGTCTTGTTGTAACTAAATTTGCTAGATTTGCTAGATTACACTGAGAAAGAAGTACTATTTTCACATGTAAAAAGAATCAACCAGATTTTTGGTAAATTTTGTATTATGATTTTTTTTATATTCAAATCAAAATCTTGAAAAAATTAACTATGTAATGTTTAACTGAACTCACACTTACTCCATATGGACCAATTTTGGGTTATTTTTTTGTTTCTAAAACTATAAATTTTATTTTAAACAAAACTCTGGTTGATTTCATTTTTAATATAAAAATAGTACTATTAACCAATTTTTGGTTGATTCTTTTCTCAGTGTAAAAATTTAAATATACAAATTACTTTATACACTAAATAATTATATAGTCACCTCGGAAAGCTGCTTAATTGCTTGCAATGTCTCTAAGACTATGTATCTACTTACTACATACATACATACATATAGAGAATACAGATTAAAAACACATAAATTTTGCATATATGCATAAACACTTTTAAATTTATTATACTCAGAAATAATATTTCAAATTAATGCAAATGCAAATGCATATGTTATTTGCCCATGCGCGTTCGTTGAAGTGTCACATGCAAGTTTGTTTAGTGAGAGCGACGTGCTTGCTGAGTGCTAAAATTTACTTTTGTTGATATGAACATAAATGCATTTTCTTGAAAATGTTGATGGCAGCACAAAATCCACACGAGTGCCCGAGGCAAAGCAAGCAAAGCGTAAATTAGGTATGCACTGCAATTCCAAACACAACAAAAAATAAAAGAATGCATTTTTAAGCTGCAAAATTCAAATTTCATATACTGAAAAGCTCAAAAAGCTGTAAGTGGAAAAATGTTATGCAATGGTTTGGCTTGTATTTACTCATATGGCATCACCTTTATACTACTTAAGCAAACAAAAAATAATTTACGTTTACTTACTCTCAAAATTGCTTGGTTGGGTGTGTGTGTGTGGGGGCGTATTAGTAATGCTTTGCTGCATTGTGTACTAAGTATATTAAGTATTTCGTACCGTGAAAAGTTGCGTTAAATGGAACCAGCCTTTAAGCCAGTCTTTAAGCCAAAATCGTCCCCCCGACGCCGCAATGTATGCTTCGCTTTTCCACACAAGTACATGCTCAAAGATCACGTTGCCGTCTAATGTATTTTGTTTTGGTACACTTCTTATGTGGGAATACTTAAGCTAATACGATAAAGAGAATTATTCGCTGACAGATATAAACAAACTAGCTGTACCCGGCCAAGCTTTGCTTTGGCCCACTTTCTATTATAGGTACTTGAAACGAAAAACGGCACACTTTAAAATATGTTGGAAGTATCTAGAAACCGAAATTATCTTGGGCTGCAAATCTCAGCACAATTCAGATAAGTTTAAAAAACGTGAAGGAAAAAATTGATATTTTCAATAGTTTGCCCTCTTCATGTTCTTATCCCATTTTTCTTCGTATTAGTCTCCAACTGCCTTTCCCTCTACTTTTCTCTTTCTCTTTCCCTTTCCATTTATCTTTCCTTTCATTTCCGTTTCCTTTTTCCTTTCCCATCATATTTCCGCTTTCCTTTCTCTACCGCTCTCTCTTACCTCTCCTTTTCTGCCTTTCTCCTTTTTATTTCCCCCTCTTATTCCTTCTCTAATTCCCTGTCTTACTGACTCTCCCCATCCTCTTCATTCCATTTTTATTATATTTTCCCTCTCCTTTTCTGTTCCTTTGCCTTCGCCTTTCCCAGTCTCATTACTCTTCCCCTTTCCCTAGGGAACTGGGTTTAGAATAACATACCCTGCATTCCAATTCTCAGTTGATACCATCATTGCTTAAAAGCATTCCGTGGCGTCCGAATCGTCTCTTTTACCCATAATTGGGTATCGGGACTAAGAATCACTATGAAAATATCTCTATATAGCAGACCCGGTCAACACTTTCATTTTATAACAGTATTGCTCAGAATCATCACGGGCACATCCGGGTCCATTTATTGACCCACATCTGGGAATTTGAACTAGGAACCATAATGGGTACGGTATCTGGAGACTTGACCAAGAAATCGTAATGGATACGGCCCTGCATGAGTCCGCTCAACACCTTCCATTTGGTACCAATATCCCTAAGATATATCCCGGTGTTATCCGGCTCCACATATTGACCCATACCTTGGGATCCCACCTAGGAATCGTCATGCGCCGTGAGTAAATAACAATATCGCTGAGAATTTATCCGGGGCCATCCGAATCCACATTTTGACCCACATCTGGGGACCTGACCTAGGAATCATAATGAGTTTATCTCTATGTAAAAGCCCTGCCTTTCAGTTGAAACCAATATCGTTCAGAAATTTTCCGGGGCCACCCCGGTCCACGTTTTGACCCACATATAGGGACCAGACCTAGGAGTCATAATCAGTTCATCTCTGTGTAAAGGCCCCGCTCAGCACTTTTCATTTGGTACCAATATCCCTGAGAAATATCCCGGTGTTATCCGGGTCCGTATGTTGACCCACCCACATAGTTCTGTGCTGAAGTCCACATCAAGACTTCATTTGATAACAATATCGCTCAGAAACATTCGAGGGTCATCCGGCTCCACGTTTTGACCCATGTCTGGAGACCCGACCTAGGAATCACAATAAGTACTATTCTATGTAAATTCTCTGCTCATTTCCTACCTTTCATTTGATACCAATATTCAGGGGAAAGCCAGGTCCACGTTTTGACCTTTTGACCTATATCTCGGGAATCGACTTCCGGATTTGAAAAAAAAAATATGTATATAAACCATCTAGGGCAAGGTGCTAAGCTGGTGTGTAAATTTGGTCAAAATCCCTCCACGCGTTTGGGCGAAAGCCGGCGACAAAGAAATGGGCTTGATTTATATATATGTATATATATATAGATAATAATAATTTAAACCGCTTTGCATAAGGAAAACGCATGTAACACGTGTCATTAGGATTTATTTACTTACTTACTGAATTTCCGCTTCACCATCGAAATGATTTTGACTCAGTCCAATAAAGTGCGCCATTCGATTCTGTTTCGCTCTACCTGGCGCCAATTGGGAATACGAAGGGAGGGAAGGTCATTATCCACCTCAGCTTTCCAACGCAGTTGAGGTCTCCCTTTTCTTCTGCCTTTAGCGGGATCGATAGAAATACTTTCTGGGCCTGATCGCCTTCATTCATTCCTAAAACATGACCTGCCCAACACAGCGGCTGGATTTTTATTCGCTGAACAATATCGATGTCTGCGCAAAGCTCGTACAGCTCATCATTAAATCTTCGTCGATGGTCGCCATCGCTAATTCGCAAAGGTCCATTAATCTTCCGAAGAACTTTTCTCTCGAATACTGCAAGTTGCATCTCATCTGATTTTGACATCGTCCAAGCTTCTGTGCTCTATGTGGAGAATAGAGCGATGAGCGTAAGACGTGATTTTTGGCTGCCTAGACGTGCTGTTTCTTTGTGTGATGACAGGAGGAGCTTCGTCTTGTCCTCATTAACCGCCCAACCTCTCAGGCTCTTAATCCAGCTTGGAGAAGGCAGAATATAAATCGCGATTTTTATCGCCAATTATGTCAATATTAGTACATATGTATTTGCAAATTAAAAACTCATTAAAATTTACGCGTGTATGTATGTACAGTGGCGGACAAAAGTCTACATACACCCCCTATTTTTGCTATATCACGGAACCAACAGCAATAAAAGAAAAAGTAAAAATGCAGTTTTATTTCAAACCTTTTCTTAACTACAATAAATAAAAGAAAACTCTATTTTAATAAGAAATTAAAAAAATACTGGCGAAATTCGCAAAATCAGTGCTGACAAAAGTGTACATACAGTACAAAACAAAGCTTTTCTCAGAGAGAAAACTTATCTTAATTCCCTATTTTATTATTATTTAGTATTTAGTAGGTCCTCCCTTTGCATTAATAACTGTTTGAAGTCGTCGTGGCATTGAGGCTACTAAATTTGTCAACTCCGAAGAGGTTATACTGTTCCAAGCCTCTGTTATTCGATCTTTGAGTACTGCTGCGCTAGAAATCTGGTGTTTTCTAATTTTTCGGTCCAAAATCTCCCATACATGTTCTATTACATTTAAATCTGGACTTTGTGGTGGTGTGTGTAATTGCCTTGGCTCATAATATAGTAACCAGTCCTTGACAACTCGGGCTGTGTGCTTTGAATCGTTATCTTGTTGGAAGATCCAACCAGCACCAAGTTCCAAATCATCCACCGAAGGCTTCAAATTTTCTTCCAACAATGATTTATATTTATAACGATCCATAATACTTTCGATAAATACTAATTTTCCAACTCCAGATGCCGCAACTGCTCCCCAAACCATTACGCTGCCGCCACCATGTTTGACGGTTGATACCAAATTTTTCTGATTCATTTCAGTATTTGGTTTCCTCCAAACTTTTGTCCTCCCATCACTTCCAAATATATTGAACTTCGACTCATCTGTGAACAAAACCTTTTGCCAAAAGCCCTTTCCCTTTTCCTTATGTTTATTAGCAAATTCTAAGCGCAGTTTTCGATTTTTTTCACTAATAAGAGGTTTTTTGCGTGGTGTTCTACTACGAAAACCGTTATAGTTCAGATATATTCCTATTGTGCGTGCATGTACACACTTTTGTGTCATGTTTTCTAAGTATTCGACCAATTTCGGAGCAGTGACTTTTGGATTTATGTTCACTTCTTTGAGTATAACGCTTACATCTTTGCGGGATAGTTTCTTCGGTCGGCCAGAACGCGGTTTATTTTCGGTACAACCATTACTTTTGTGGTTTCTAACTATCGTTTGTACTGTTGCGCGGCTCAACTTTAATAGTTTTGCTATTTCACCATATGATTTGTTTTCCGATTTGTGTTTTATAACTAAATTTCTGACATCAACTGAAATTTCTTTTCGCGGAGCCATTGTTAATAGTATAACGTGCAAACAAAAACTGATTGATATAACCGAATAGTTGCAAAAATAACAAAATCGATCGAAGAAACAAATAACGGTATTTTACCGTTATCACAACGCAGCGTAGAAGTGTGCACGACAGTAACTTCATGCTGTATGTACACTTTTGTCAGCATTGATTTTGTGAAATTCGCCAATATTTTTTTAATTTCTTATTAAAAAAGAGTTTCATTTTGTTTATTGTAGTTGAGAAAAGGTGTGAAATAAAACTGCATTTTTACTTTTTCTTTTATTGCTGTTGGTTCCGTGGTATATCAAAAATAGGGGATTTATGTAGACTTTTGTCCGCCACTGTATGTCACTAAAAGGGATAAGTATAATGCTCGCGAAGAGTCGTTTAAATTTTTTGTCTTGTTCTTATGTAAAGTTTTTTGCGCTAAACTTTACATGCATATGTTACATACATATTTATATATCGCTAGCTTAGAGTGTAAATTATGTAAGGCCCTTTTTCAAACTTTGTAGGAGAGACAAAAAATAAAAAAATTTCGAAATGAAAAAAAAATTCTGTTCATATAAATATTTTGGACTTATACAGTTTTCTTCGCTTTTTGGACTTACACCATTTGCGTATCACTAAATAACAAAAGAGTAGAAATATGACAAGTATCACAGACTTGTTTAACGTGGTGCGTATATGATTTTTCTAGCGTTCTACATAAAAATACACTTTTTCATAAAAATGGACTTACACAGTTTGCACTCTAAGCTAGCGATATGTGCTATGCATGCATGTTTTTGCATTTACATTTTTTTATATGAGCGGTTGAATTTGCTGTCCACCGCTTATTAGCACTTGCGTACATACATATGTATTTACATACATACCTACATACATACATATCTACATATGTTTATTCAGCATTTATGCCCATTTACAAACATCATAAATATGTTGTGCAAACAATTTTATGCTAACAATAATGAAATTAAGCCGACATGCATAAGGATGTGCATTCATACATAAGTATATGTGTATATATGTAAAAAAATTTATGCATATGCATGCGCCTGAAATTGAAGCGAGAGTGTCAACTGTACACGTTGGGCAGGAAGCGACGATAGGTTGCATGAAAATGTCGGCAAAAAAAGAAAGTGGGGTTGTGTTATGTGATGTTTATAGATGAAACATCCGTTGAAATTAAAATCCGAGCCGCTCCTTTTTCAAGGATATCCACATTTTTTGTTTGTTTTGAAAGGATCAAATATTGACGAAATCGAAAATACGCCATAGTTCAAAATTTTCCGATTTCAATACATTATCTGGTAGCTTAAGGATACAAGAAAAGGTAATAAAAAGGAAGCAGGACACCTGTAGTGGAAAAATCCAGGTGTCCTGTTTTCTTTTTAATACCTTTTTTTGTATCCTTTAGTTACCAGATAATGTATTGAAATCGGAAAAATTTGGACTTTGGCGAATTTTCGATTTCGTCAATATTTGATCCTTTCAAAAAAAAAAACAAAAAATTTTGATATCCTTGAAAAAGGAGCGGCTCGGATTTTAATTTCAACGGATGTTTCATCTATGAACATCACATAACACAACCCCACTTTCCTTTTTTGTCGACATTTTCATGCAACCTATTGTCTCTTCTTGCCCGTGTGTATGTAAACTCATTGTTATATTCTCGCTTCAAAATACCATTGCTGTTGGTTGTTGTGTTGGCTCTGCACAATCGTCACAAGAGTAGCTCAAGTGTTCATGATGATGCTTTACTCGATCGCACGACGCACAGTGTTTCGAGTAGGGAAAAAATGTTGAAATTGAATTTCATAATCAGAAATATCTATGTATGAGGTTTGATTGGAAATGCGTCAATTAAGACAAATAAGCGTAGGTGCTATGAGCCCTCAAAGTATGCCCTTTTTACACAATAAGGTAAAAGTGTTAAACTCGCAATTTTGTATGTCCACTTTGAAGTTCAATATTCGCTTAAATACCTATTAGGCCTAAAGCCTCATTTTTTGATGTTTTTATGAGACTATTATATTGTTAATCTGGCAGCATCAAAACTTTTGTTAATCCTTGCGCACCTGAGTTATACCGTTATAATAAAGAAAAAAACTTATAAAGAAAACAAGCAAATAAAGAAAAATTCTAATTTTAAAAGTGAATTAAAAAAATATATCGGAAATTAATTTTTCCTCCTTTTTATTTATTATTAACACAAGTAGGTATTGTAAAGTTTTTTGCTGCGCATATTTTCGCAAATACAAATTATTGGCATTTTCAGCGAGGCGTATTCGCGATATTTTCTCAAATGTTTATATTGTGGTCAGCGTATTTGATAACCGACCTCAACCAAATTTTACAGTTTTACTTCTTGGATTACCATAAAGTCACAAATCAAATTTCGTTAAAATCGCAGAACTTTTATTTTCTCCGCCCACTAGCGTAAGGGACGTGGCAGTTTTCCAATTGACATCATATTTAATTTTTGTTCTTTCTACATTGAAACAAGAGCCGATAATGAATTGAAGCATTCTAACTATTTTTGTCCCTACTTACTAGTTACGCACTCGTCGCAACACTGTGCGACGCAACCTCCGTTCCTCAGATATGCCTTCGTCCACCAACAATCAAATTCATCAAATAGCAAACACAGACTCCCACTTACCGCTGCTGCCGCTCTTCGGATATAATTCGCCCATTCACAATTCACAGATGTTGTTGACAATAATAATAATAAGAACAACAACAACAACAAGACTGGGAGACCGGCCGGCGCGGCGGGCTGGTTGGTTGACTAAAAGCAGCTTTGCAACGCCATGTTTTAAATATGGCTACGCTCATCACACACACATTTGAACGTACATGTAACCCTGTAGGGAAAATCTCTAGTTCCGAACTAGGTCGCTTCTAGTGCATTATTCGACACTACAAGTGCGAGCTAAATCTCTTTTGCATGTTATCAACTGACGAATTTAACGCGGCGATGTCCTAGGCGGTGTCAATTGCCACTCTCCGCACTACATTTTCGATAGTTCCGAACTAGTACTAAATTCTACAGTTTACACTAGTTCGTTTATTGGCACAATTTCGATAGTTCTGAACTAGCTACAAGTACCTGCAAATTCTACAGTTTTAAATCTGCCGCTTAAGTGCAGCCTTTGACACACTTCATGCAAGTGGCGCGACTGGCTAACGCATATGCCTTTCAATCTGAGGGACGCGGCTTCGAATCCTGTCGGTGTCAAGGTGGATGGTAATTTTTTTTTATTTATTTTTTTTTTTTTTTGACTAATATTTTTTTTATTTATTTTATTTATTATTTACAAGTAATAAAATAAAAAAAAAATTAAAAGTAAGCCTGAGGTATCGGAAAAGCATAATTAGGGGAACATTTCATTTCATACAAGATGCAAATAGAAAACTCTATATAAAATGCTTCACTAATCATCTGAAAATTGCAGAAATATACAAAGCCGACGGCATTTGAACGAACGAAAAATTTTCATAGAATTTTTGTCACTTCGAAATTGCATACAAATCAAAGTGTGTCTTATAATGGTCACTCAAATCACTCGTTCTGAACTGGTGAGGGTCTAACTACAATTGTGCTAGTTCTTTTTTGTTACCTTTTCGATAGTTCGGAACTATAAATTTTGCTTACTTACTAGTTATTGAGTTTCCTGTAGGGACTGTATATTTTAAGTGGCAAATCACTATGTGTGTGTGAGTATCTGTGTTTGTACGTTTGTGTGTGTGTTCTTGTATTTGCTTCAATGCAAACTCAAGTATGTACTTTTGTTTAAGTGTCACTGCAATGGCACCACATTCACTTGTTTGACTCCTGTGTTTGTCACTTTGCTGTTATTGATATTGTTGTTGTTATTATTATTGTTGACTTCCTTATCATCACCATTCTCGTCATTTCGCCGTCAATTTTCCGACAGAAATTTGCATTGTTAATGAGCCTTAGCTATCTACATATGTACGTATGTATGTATTTGGCCAATTCGCCTCGCTCGTTAAATTTCATAATATGTTTACATAATTTTACATTTGTAAATTTGCACATAAGCCTGCTTAAGGTTTGTTTGTGTAAGCGCTTGCATGTACCCTGCAAAAATCCCGAGTAGTCCATTCGCTAATCCATGGAGTGCTCGCTATGGACCAACCGATTACTCCATAACTTGCCACATTTCATACAAAAAATATGGTCCATTTAAGATTGCATGTCATTGCAATGGAGTATATACTCCAGTCCCGCATAACAATCAAATTAATCCATGGAGTACCTACATATGGAGTACCTAACAGTTAGCCGAACATAACAACAAAAACCGAATGTGTATGGCGACGACGACGAATGACGTGTATGCAGTCAAACATATGTATGTATGTAGTTATGTATGTATACACACATCGTCGTCGTCGCGATAAACATTTGGTTTTTGTTATGTTCGGCTAACTACGAACCGATGCAGATACATACATGAATCGGTCGTTTGGGCTATGTTAGTGGTCACTTTGAAAGTACTCCAACCTACCACAAATGTAGGATATAACCCAATGATTTTTGCAGGGTACATATACATACATACATATATTGAAAATATCCCAGCAGGGTTTTTCCATATTTTGGTAATGGCTTGAACTTGTATTCAATGAAATAACGCATTACAAATAGCTAATAAACACTCCTTCGCTTACTTTGCTCATTACTTGTAATGCGACAGTTTTAAAATTATTATTTTTTCGCTTACTGGTAATCGAAAAGGTTTGGGGTACTGCCGTTATTTTTTTGCAAACGCTTTGCTTTGATTTTAATTTTTCTAAATAGCAGTTTTGTAAAGCAAATTACCTTCATTCTCGTTTATTTTGCCAGTTTTCATTATAAAATTGTCGTGGTTAGTCGCGTTATTCCATCGTTGAAAATTTTTTAAATAAGCCAATAGCTGTGCAAATACATAGTGTAATAATTATTATTCAAATAGTTTTTTTAATACATTTTTCAAAGAATGTTTTGATTCTTGATTCATTCTGTGTGCTATTTGTTTTCGGCATAAATTGCTCACTCATAGTTTTAAAATTATTTTTTCGCTAACCGGCATTGCATAAAATAGCGAAAAGATTTGGAACACTGTCGATATATTTCGCAAAGCCTACATTGATTTAAATTTTTGTAAATAGCAATTTTGTAAAGAAATTTACCCTCATTCTCGTTTATTTTGCCAGTTTTTATTATAATACATTATAGATTACTATACTGGATTGTGTGATATATGCAATTACTTATACCAGTGAAAGAACTTATTACTTGTAACAGCTTATTTTTTCCAATATTAGTAGCGATTATATAATGCATTATTGTCTACAATATTGTAAGACAATACCGCCAATGACATGCCTATGTTAAAGTAATGCAATCCGTATTCGAAAGTGTAAGCGATGAATCAAGATTTCTCGATGATTTTACCCATTACATGTAAGAGAAAGCCCTGCTGGGTTGCTGTATTCCGGCAATGTGACAACGTGCCATGACAATTGTCGCCGAAGGAAATATCAAAACGAAAAAGAAAATAAGAAGAAAATCATTATTCATTTCATGAAATTCATAGCGTTTCCCTTAGCTAACACTTCTCTCGAAATTTATTCATGAAATGACCTCAATTTGCATTCTTTACATAATTTACTGCAATGGATTCGTGTTACAGCGTAGTTGGTGAATGGAAGCCTTGACTCGTCGTTACCCAATGGCTGGTGATCATACTATGAGCGTTGAGGTAAACGAAAAGGCGGATGAGCTGGTCAGGCGGCGCTCGGCTCCCGACAACGCAGAGGCGTTTGAGATACTTGCGCCCCTGTGTTCCATTAAGCGCCGAATCTCTAGGCACTGGCTCGAGCACGCTAAAACCAGGCCTGCAGGGTCTGCAGAAGTCTGTAGCCTTCATACAATGAGATGCGATCCTCAGCCATCCTACAGATGGACAGAAGTTATATTTCTCGCTTAACTGCGGTCACACAGGACATTGGATCTTTGGAGTCCATGCAGTCCCATTGGGATTGGACCATAACCGCTTGTCTTGCGGCTGCAATCTACTTGAGACGGAGGAGACAGTGGAGCACATGCTATTCGCGTGTGCTTCGCACTGCCAACACAGAACTGCTTTTTTTTATGGCTTTCTATTTTTCACTGGTTTAGTAACGAGTCGTGGTATCAAAATGGCACTGCTGCGGGTCAGTGGCACTCGCCACTCAAACCAACCAACAATGAGCGTTGGTGTAGTTCTCCCTAGTTAGCATGGGGGCATTGCTTGCCCTAGAAGAATGAGCGCTCTATAATTGTTACTTTTTTAAATGGCGTAAGCAGAGCGCTTTCCAATTGATCCAAAAAGCAGTAGGGAATCACGAGTGTTAAAAATTGCGCTATAGTTGATCGCATTGTTGCTTAAAAGTAGCCGCTCTATTCGTGTTTAGTAAGGAAGCGCTTCAAGTATTTTCTACTGTGTATATTTAGATGGTGATTGAACATTATAATATAACTAGCTGGACCCGTGGGCATCTTGCGCAAAAAATAATGTTTTATACATGGCGCCAGTCGATATAGTTTGTGCTGTCACGCTCATTTTAAAAAAACTTATATTTATTTGGTTTTATGTCTACAGTGGAACTTATGGAACTTTCAATTACTTATATATTTGACAAACATATCGCATAAAATGATTTTATTATACCTACTTACATATATATATATATATATATAAGTAGTTATGTGTATTAAATTTGTTTATATATTTTACATATATTTTTATATATATGTATGTGGTCCCTGCCGACTTGGGTAATTTTTTTCCAC
The DNA here is from genome assembly GCA_960531455.1 of Urophora cardui. NCBI lineage: Eukaryota > Metazoa > Arthropoda > Insecta > Diptera > Tephritidae > Urophora > Urophora cardui. Next base: position 116,764,073 of record OY482671.1, read on the forward strand.
ACGTTTGCCTTGGCATGCAAATCAGTGGTCCAAGCTTAATCGATTCATCTATACAGTTCCTTAGTTTGTACTTATAAATCTTTGAAAATTTGCCCCTCTTGGCCCATTTTTCAAAATTTCAGCCAGCATGTTTCCTCATAACGGCATAACGTCATTTCATCACTCGGGCTTTATTTGTGACTGAATTATCATGTTTTACGTGTTTTTCGAAATACATCCATATGCCTTATTTTCAACCCCAACTTTCTCTGTTCCCATTAGAATCTGTGTACCCAATTTCATTTAAATATTTCTATTTTTGCGCAAGTTAGAGTGTGTACGGCCGGACGGACGGACATGGTTCAATCATTTTTTTTTCATCCTGATCGTTTTTATATATATATGTAAGTCCATATCTATCTCAATTATTTTATGGTCTTACGTACAACCGTTACGTGATCAAAAGTATACATATGTACATATACATACATATATTGTATGTACTACGTACAGCATACCCAACTAGCACCTAAGTAACAATGACGGATACGGGAACCTTAGGTGTGTAGCAATTACGGAGCATTCACTAAATGTACGACTTCGGTGAGAAATTAACTTTGTTTGACAAATTCCCAGTCGCTCCGTGGTAATTTCTACCTATAATTGTTACTTTAAAGTTAAGTGGATTTTTAGTGACATTACCGGTAGTAGAAACGTCGTGGTTACTAGTAAAAGTACCTCGAAGTTTTTAAAACTTATACGTGGCAAATAATGGTAGCGGCGACAAATTCATGTTACTTAAATGCAACTTTAAAGTAATAGTTTCGGTTACGTTTTTGGGACGTTAATTGCCCGCTTAATGTCACGAAACTTGTAGGTAATATTCGGTGGTGATAATAAGGTATCCATTACCTATAGATCATCACGTAATTGCCAACGGCTACTACAAAGTGCATGTTACTTCTTAAGCTCACCACGAAGTAAAAAATTCTATCTAGTGGCGAGTATTACAAACGAAATTGGTCTCGTAATGGCGTCTGTTTAATCGCGATTGCCACACCGCAATTAACATCCAAAGTATGTAATTTTTTCGCCGTTGGTAATTTCGTAACTTTCAAATGCGCTATTAAAATTCTTACTAAGGCCGTGTGTGAATCGGTAGAAAAGAACACGACGAGTAAATGTTTGCCAGATATGGGGTGAAAAATATTTTACTTTAAAAATAGTCGAGTTGGTGTTGTTGCTTTGAAGGTAATTTTATGAATAAGCGAGTATTCTTTTCATGCTTGGGTACGACAGAAATGCGCCTAGTATAAGGAAAATTTCAAAGTTCTTGATTATTTACAGTAAAAATTAAAGCTTAAAAACCGCTTTTTCAAGAGAATAACGGTATGCTCTCATTTTGTTGTCAAGAAATTTATTTTTGACATCCATTTTTACATTTTTTTTTTTATTAAAATAATACTTCTACGGTACAATTTGCTCCCGAGTTTTCTATACATTTTTATTTTATTATATGGTAGTTTTGTCATCGTATCAAATTGAGATTTGAGGGAGATATACAAACTTTACCAACTTTTGTGGGATTTTTTTTAAATTTGTTTAAGTACCAAAATACGTGCAAGCATTTTGGAAAAAAAATCGTATTTTAAAATTTTCAGATTTATGCCGGAATCGCAATTTGGCGTTAGGTCGGTCGCGCGTTGATGTATTAGATGTTGGATTGTAAACATGTTCACTGCCACTAATATATTTTTTTTAATTTTTTCATAAATTTCAAAATTTTTCATAAAAAAAAAAAACAATTTTAATTACTTAATGTCAAACGCCCGACTTAGTAGAGAAATGTTCAACTCAGGCGTTATACAGGGTTGCAATGAACATACGATATTACAAAAATTTTACGATCAAACGCTTGAGATCACAATGCGATTTTCTTCATATATTTCCATACATTTCTACTCACTTGTCAGAAGCGCGACCGACCGAACGCCACATTGCGATTCAGGCATTATGCCGGAATCGCAATTTGGCGTTAGGTCGGTCGCGCGTTGATCGTACCTCAAAGCCGCTTCACACTGACATTCGATATTAGATGTTGGATTGCAAACATGTTCACTGCCACTAACATATTTTGTTGAATTTTTTCATAAATTTTAAAATTTTTCATCGAAAGAAAACAATTCGAATTTATTTAATGTCAAACGCCCGACTTAGTAGAGAAATGTTCAACTCAGGCGTTATACAGGGTTGCAATAAATATACGATATTACAAAAATTTTACGATCAAACGCTTGAGGTCACAATGCGATTGCTTCATATATTTCCATACATTTCTACTCACTTGTCAGAAGCGCGACCGACCGAACACCAAATTGCGATTCCGGCATTAACCTTAAAATTAATAAAAAAAAAAGTATGAGTGAAAAAGTTTGCCCACCTATACGAGAGATAATTATTGTTGATTGTACATAAATATTAACAATCAAACGTATAGCAATAAATTTACAATGCTACGCATATTGGTTTTTAAATCAATGACTGCATTTTGAACCTGTTGGTATTTTATTCTGGATTTTTTGCGAGGTGCGTGACAACCGTGTTTATAAATATAAGCACAGGGTTGATATAAGCAAGTTCCAATTAGGTAGTCATAACTTTTCCGCTACTTTGAAGTCACGTTATAGTGGCATTTGTTACTTTATGGGAAATATAACTTTGAAGTTACATATTTCCAGTAGTCGTCACTATCGTCAAGTTTTAGTAACTTTGAGGTCGTGATTTTTGGTTAATACGACTACAAAGTTATTTGTTATAAAATCCGCCATATTTGTTTGTAAATATGACACAGTCACTGAATTAATAAATTGAAAAATGCCATATTATTATAATTTATGAACCGAAATTACTAGGTTAATAAATAATATTTATTTTTAAGTACCAAAGAACCACTAAGCAGTGTTTTGGCATCTAGGTATGCGATTTTTTTGCATTCTGGTGGACGTCAATAAAATAAAAATTTTCATAAAAATTAAAATTCGAATGGCGCGTGAAAATTTTAAACCTATCTCACCATATTTCACAATAGATTTTCATTCGCCTTAGTTTTTTCATGCAAATTGTCGCAAAACCATTCCTTTCATTATCATTATTATTAATACGAATTTATTATGTTGCCATTTTAGTTTCCAAATTAAATAATGGACAAGTTTCACATACATGTATCTGAATATAAAATGAAACAAATATAAAATAAGCAAATAAGTTGAAAGATGCAGCAAACCATAAGTTAAAAAGGGAAGAATATATGCTAAGTTCCCTGAAAGTGGTACTAACCATGCTGTCACGTCGCCACTACGTATCTAAAACGACAATGGAACGTTGCCGAACACGTTGCGGCGACGACTCTGGAACGTTGTGATTACCGAAAATCATTCCCCATTTTGGGCGTAAACACGTAATAAGAACGTTCCTATTACGTGCCTATGGCTAGTGCCACAACACTTTAAAGCAGAGATCTCCACAAAGCCCTTATGGACGCGCGAGCAACGGTACATTGAAATAAAAATCATGGCCGACAGTAAGAGCAAAAAAATTGCGGCCGCCCACTTCCTCCATTTTTAAAAGTACACCCGAAAAATTTCGAAAATTTATAAATTGATATTTTTTTTTATTTTTAAAGAGAATAAATTTATTTCTGGGTATTTTTTCAAATGTTTTATATAATTTTTAATTTTTTTTTTTAGATTTTTTAATTTTTTTTTAAGTTTTTTTTTTAATTTTTTTTTGGTCTTGAGAAAAAAAAAGAATAAATTTCACATAATTCAGGGACTGGTAATAGTGCAACATAAAAAACAAAAATAGACTGTTGTCGGAAGAAAATTAGGAGAATGTGAATATGAAGAACAATAAAAAAGGAGATAAAGGAAACGGAGAAAAATGAGATACCTATTTTGAAGAGTTCTCAATTAATTTGTCGATATCTATCTCGATTTTTGTGGTAGATAATTTAAGAAGCGCTTCTAAATGCTTATTTGTTAATCTATTTCTGTGATTTGTTTTTATTTGCTTAAGATACGAAAAGGCGCTTTCACAAATATAAGTACTACCAAACATTGAATAAAATTTTAAAATTTCTTGACGCAGTATTGGATATTTGTCGTTGCTTATAACTTTCCAAAAATCAATGCCCTTTAAATCCAAGAATTTTAGTTCAGGGTCGCATTGTAAGTCGCATAGCTCCATTTGTAATTCTGGCTTCTGCTCATTTATATTGCATGTCATTGGTATAAAAAAAATTGGTAGCATTTTTTTGATAACTTCAAAGTCTTGGAATCTGTTAGAAAAATTATTTTTTAAATCAGCGAAATACGTTATAAACAGGGAGAAATCAAAAGTTAAAATATCAAATTCACTTAGTACTGACTTTAAGAAAGGAAAGTGACAAAGTTTTGTAATATTTAAATCAGCAATAAAAACTTCTATTTTTTTTATAAAGCCTTCAATTATGCTAACCATTTCAAATATCGATTTTTTATTTCCTTGCATACAGGTGAAGCTAATAAAAATGTGTTAAAAAAAAAATCTACATAAGTACATACATATCACACTATTGAATTCCGTATCAAATCTTAATTCACAACGATTTGTCTCAGTGTGTGGGCGGCGACTCGCTGTAGCCCGCTTCTGCAGAAAATAAAAAAGAAAAATGGAAGCCAAAAATGGCGTGTACACAAACCCCGTCGGAATTGATTGCTTTGAAAATTCAGGTTTCATTAACTACTTTTAAAAGTGTTCAATATAATAAAAGAAACTAACACCATAATTTGTCTTCCAGGTCTGATAGTGAAAAAATTGTTTGATACAAAAAATATTCCAAAATTATTCCTTTATATGTAATTTTACATGAATTAATAGTAATTTTGCGCTGCTGTTCCTAACGGGTGTAGTATTAAACTTCGTTTGTAGGCGAGACGATAGAATGCGCGGTCGCGGTGATTTTCGGCGCGCTTGCCTATGCTTAAGCGCGGCACAAAAACAAAAAGCGCGGAAGCGCTTAGGCAGTGGAGACCCTTGCTTTAAAGTAAAAACATTGGTCGTAGCTACGTTTCAACGACTATTTGTGCTAGTTGGGTATCCTATACTGAAAAGCCCCCATTTAGCGTAGGCAAGAATACACACGTGTTCGCCTAAAATAATATAATGTTTACATACAAATATACAGCTGAAGCTTATGAAAGTGTTTTAAAATATACACGACTGTTAAAATGGAGCGACATCTGCATTTGAGATTTGAATTGATAGAATAAAATAATTATGAAGGCATAGTTTTAGGCGCAAATCTTTTAGTTTATATTTTACATTTTACATTTTATTTTTGCTAAATACTATTTAAAAAAAAGTACCACGCTCAATAAAACAGCGTTTCGCATGCATAGCTAATTAATACCTTTAAAACGATGCCTTACTTATTAATTTTGGTAAATTATGGGAGCAGAAAAAGGGATATTTATAAAACACCAATTAGAAATAATATATATGATATAATACAATGGCGTTATTTTAACTCTGACGAGTTTTATGGCCGAGCTTCTCTCCCAATTTGAGGTGTGCTCCTTTTTGTTTTTCCTACTAATTGGGTGGACCTACAGTTTTATGCCGGCTCCGAACGGCGAATGCATTTTTTGTGAAAAGCTTTTTCATGGCAGAAATACTCTCGGAGGGTATGCCGTCCACTGCCGAGAGCTGACCGCTGCTCTTAAAAAACCCAATAATTGGATTTTTACTCATTAGAAAAATCTGTTTGGTGTTTGGTTGGACTGAGGTTTGAACCCGAGACCTCTGGCATAGCAGGCGAGCACTCTACCCACTGCACCACACCGGCCACATTAGAATGCGCTTATGCGTGTTTAAATACCGTGTAGTTTCCTTAAACTTGTAAAAAAGAAAACAACTGTTTGAGTTCTAATAAATCAACCAGATATCACCCAATTAAATAAAAAATATGCGTAGGTATTTACAAATATTCAAACCGGAATACATATATATACAAATGTGTGTAGGTATGTACCTATAAGATATGCTAATTTAAAATTGTTTGCTGGTATATGTATGTACATATATACATACATACATATTTAGTATCGTAGCCATGTTATTTATGATTTGCTCAATGCTTATATGCACAATCTATGATTATAATTTTATTGACATTTTTTTAAATTTTTATTTACGAGTATTATAAGAAGTAGTTGCTCTAAATTTACCTTAAATTGACAATATGTTAATATTTGTATAATTTGCTAGCATTTTCTTAAACAAACATTTCAACTTTTAACTTAATAAACTGCTTTGATGAGACTGTGACACAAATTGAGGGTTTTTATACCTTTCATGAGAATGAAATGGTATTATAACTTAGTGCCAAAAAATTTTTGTCGAAAGTACCAGAAGGAAGCGTGGGGGACCCACCAAAATATATACCGATATGATCAGAATCACGAGCTGAGTCGATTAAGCCATTTCCGTCTGTCCGTCGGTCCGTCTGTCCATCCGTCCGTCTGTGTGAACGCAAACTAGTCCCTCAGTTTTTGAGATATCTGAATGAAATTCGGAATACAGGTATGTTGTTATATGCAGCTGATCATTTGTCGGAACCGGCCGAATCGGGCCACTATAACATATAGAAAACAACCGATTATTCAGATATACATGAAATTTTTGGATGTAATTTGTGCATAACTTCCCCATTTAAACAGCTAAGGACATGAAACTTTGAAGTAGACGTACCCATTTTGGCCCAAACAAGGTTACCGAAAATTGTCAAGATCGGACCACTATAACATATAGTTCCACAACATCCGATTATTCAGATAAACACATTTTGGTGTATAACTCCTCCATTTTAACAGCTAACGGCCTGAAATTTTGAAGTATTTGTACCCATATGGGCCCAAGCGGGATTACCGAAAATTGTCAAGATCGGACCACTATATCCTATAGCTCCCTTACAACCGACTGTTCAGATATGGACATTTTGGTGTATAACTTCTCCATTTTAACAGCTAACGGCGTGAAATTTTAAAGTATTTGTACCCATATGGGCCCAAACGGGATTACCAAAAATTGTCAAGATCGGACCACTATAACATATAGCTCCCCTACAACCGATTGTTCAGATATGGACATTTTGGTGTATAACTCCTTCATTTTAACAGCTAACGGCGTGAAATTTTTAAGGATTTGTACCCATATGCGCCCAAACGGGATTGCCGAAAATTGTTAACATCGGACCACTATAACCTATAGCTCCCCTACAACCGATTGTTCAGATATAGATATTTTGGTGTATAACTTCTCTATTTTAACAGCTAACGGCGTGAAATTTTAAAGTATTTGTACCCATATGGGCCCAAACGGGATTACCGAAAATTGTCAAGATCGAACCATTATAACATATAGCTCCCATACAACCGATTGTTCAGATATGGACATTTTGGTGTGTAGCTCCTCCATTTAAATAGCCAAGACACCATTTTTTTTAATAAATCTTTCCATAAATAACCCACAGAATTAAAATTATAAATTACACTTAATCAGGCTGTGTACATACATAGGTAACTTTTCATTTCCCCACTCATGAAAGGTATGAAGTCTTCGGTACGGCCGAAGACAGCCGCGCTTTTACTTGTTTTTTAATTAATCTTATTAAATAGCTTAGATTTTTTATATACACATACAGTACTCTTATCAGAAAAAGTGCAACTTAAAGTGAATTAATTAGCATTTTATTCTATAAAAAACATTAAAATTATATCTAATCACGGCTACACTGTGCTTAAATCACTGTTATAGAGGCCGTTTACATACAAGGAAAAAACTTCTAAAAATAAATTAAAAACCTTTAACTTATACTACGCAAGACAAATTATCGAGAAACTATCCCTGAATTAAGAATAGTAGCTACTACCAACATTTCAAAAAAAAGATCTTGCCTATTTTCTGGTCATAATTTTACTGTTAAACAGCGCCTACATATTTCTGTTACATGTTAAGATAAAAAAAAAACTAAAATGTTTCTGAGTTAATTGAAAAATAGCTTGAGTAAATTACTAAACTTTCACATTTCCATGTGCTTCTAACTTAAAGTTGTTTTATAAATGCAGCTACATACATATGTATAAGAAGCAAATATCTATAGCCAAGTTATAAATCGCTAGCTTGGAGTGCAAATTGTGTAAGTCCTTTTTTAAAACTTTGTAGGAGAGACAAAAAACAAAAAATTAAAAAATTTCGAAATGAAAAAAAAATTTCCGTTCATGTAAATATTTTGGACTTTCACAATTTTCTTCGATTTTTGGACTTACACAATTTGCGTATCACTAAATAACAAAAGAGTAGAAATATGACAAGTATCACAGACTTGTTTAGCGCGGTGCGTATTTGATTTTTCTAGCGTTCTACATAAAAATTCACGTTTTCATAAAAATGGACTTACACAGTTTGCATTCTAAGCTAGCGAAATGCTTCCTTTCTTGCGTCTAATTAGGTATAAAACTTTTCCACTCTCTAACTCTCATACCAACTCTAATCTATTTTAATTGCTATCTAAAGTGTATGTTAGTTGTTGTAGTTGTAACTGACTTAACTCAATAATACACATAAAAACTTTGCCTTCAATCAATTTATAACTTGTGGTTTATTCTTCTATCACCTCTTCTTCTTCTACGTGCAACACATAAAATGTCATATGAATGGTCAACAACAAACACAAACAACTTCTATTGTTGCCAAATTGGCTTAACGACTTTATTTATTATCTGCTGCCGCTGAATGTCATCGACACCGTTGCTACTGTGGTCATCGTCATCGTCATCGTCATTGCCGCTCATCACTAAAGGCGCGCGCACAATACAAGATGGCGACTATGAAATTATTGTTGTCGATGAGAATAATCCATCCGTTTTGGCGGATAATGATTCGCATTCGAGTGGACCGCAATCAATTAAGGTGAGTGAGGTTATTGTTTTTATATATTCATATTCATACTACTGTTTGTATGTTTATAGATATATATGTATATGTACCTATGTATATATTTATCTATAGGTATTATGTATATTGTTTTAGCATGTGTTTTCAATTAACCGTGTACATATGTATATATGTGCATAAAATTCATATGTATATCTAAACATTATGTACAGAAGTACTCTTGCAGAAAAACCAGTGCCCACACACTTGCTATGCATTGTGAATGCTTTTCCCAACTAATATTTCTAATGCAGTACATATTTGTACATATATTTACCTACAGTGGTATTTTTATGGCATTGCAAAATGTTGATTATTTTCTTATAAAAACTCTAATTAGTACGTAACTATAAGTATTTTGAAACCTGTTTCTTTTGAATGTTCAAAGCATGTTAACATGCTTTTATGTACGTTTTTTTTCTATATACAGCAAATTGGAGAAGTTAATATTGATATTATTTTAAGCAGTAAATATATATGTATATATGTTTGCTCATATTCTGATTAAGTACTTTCGTTACTCATACTCGTATACACGATTCTTCAAATATTTATCAAACAAACAAATACACTGTTTATCCAAGGTTTTATCATGGTATACATACATATGTATGTAGGTATGTATAAATATTGAAAAACATTTTTCATTAGGAATATTGGTAAAGTCAACAACACACAAACTATTTGCAATCAAATGAGAATTTCCTTAGTAGAATCTGTATAACCCAGATGAAGCATACGCATTGGTACTTATGTATGTATACATACTTAGATATGCATTAGACTGCCCATAGAGTCTAACAGATTTGAGAAAGTGTTAATTTTCTATGCTTCTAACACTTTTTCTGTGAGATATTGGGGATAAAAGCCAAGTCTCACACAAAAATCTGAAGCTATAGTGACAAATTGCATGCGACTTTGTGCCTACACTGAGAGAAAAAAAATATATGGAGGGGTCAAAGAAATTGTTTACCTATTTTGAACACTACTTTCTTTGTTTTGAGTAAATTTTCCTTAAAACATGTTAAAAGGTTTATAAAATATTGTTGTTACATGCGTTACCATGGTTTCATATACTTGTTTTGAAAAAATTCATACATTAAAATAATGAAAAATTCTTTAAGCGCCATTCCATTCCCAACTTTCCTTGTTTTGAAGACTTGATTTCTTTAATTTTGAGAAATTAAATTCCCATACAAATCCCCATGGCAACGAATTTGTTTGAATGTTTTTTTATGTTTTTTCCACATTTTTGAGAAAATTTACACAAAACAAAGAAAATTTTGTATTGGGACGCGTGTTCAAAATAAGGAAAATTATGTCTTTGATCGAGAGAAATTTTTTTTTTGAGTGTAAATCTAAAGATGTGGCGAAAAATTGATTAACTGGGGCCAAATCGTGGCAGTCGTGAACGAGCGAGCATTCGAAACGAATAAAATTTAGAAACGTATCGACTGGCTGAATTGTCCCATTCGAAACAGTTCGTATCGAAATTTTATTATCCAAACTTATATTCCACAAATAAAAAAACAAAACAAATGTACATACATATGTCAAATTGAAGGAAAATTATTTTAAAAAAAGTAAATTTTGGTACACATTTTTACTTTTAACGAAGAGTTTTATTAATATACTTGCTTCTTTTGCATATGAGTTCTTTTGCACATGAGTTCTTCGGAGTCAGAAGATGAACACAATTGTGCAATCGTAAGGAGATATATGTACATATTCGTGATAGAAGCAATCATATGGGATTAGTTTCGATTATTGCCGCCGGGGCATTGCTGCTTGGGGGCAATATATGTATTTCCGAATCGTTTAACAGAAATCATTCCATCAACAGCAACATCCATCCCAGAAACCTGCATGATTTGCCCATTTGTCGCCGTTAAAGCTCTTTCCTCATTAGGGCCCCGCAAGTTCTCTTCTTCGAATCCTTGTTAAATGGCAACTTCTTGACATTGGGTTTTTGGTCAGCAAGGACCTAAAAGGTGTGAAAAAATTGCATAATAAAATTTATACATAGGTACCTTAAGCCATGCTTTAGCACCTTTTATAGGGGGACATTCACCATTAAGCTTCGCCATTCGGTATCATATTTGTGGCCCAGTTTATGTGTTCAATCATGTATTTGGCCATTATGCCTTTTGGAGACATATTAATTTTATTCCTATAATTATTCATATCAGGATTGAGCAAAGTGCACTAAATTTTGATTGCATTCAGCCTTGCACTACCCAATCAATAATGAGTGGTAGTGAGAAATTGATTTGCACTTCCACTCATCATTTAATAGCAGTGGAAACCTATGGTGCTCCGGCGAAGAAAGTATTTCTATCGAAACTCGCTCAACGCAAAAGAAAGGGGAGAGCTCCACTGCGTTGGGAAAATCAGATGGACAGGGATGCTGACTCCTATGTATTCCATAATGCCGCCATGCTGCACGAGACAGAAACAATTGGCGCACTTTGTTGGATTTGGCCAGAATCGAAGAAGAAGAATAAGAGGAAACATATGGTGGTAGTTAAGGTATTAAGCTTAGAAAAGTGAACGGAAACCAACACGGCCTATGTCCTATGTTATAACTACATGTATAAGTATTTCTTTACCTTCTTCGTATTTAAAAGAAATTTATTAACAACTTTAACACCTATTGATATACACAAGACATATTATAATGCCGTGTTGTTCACTTTTCTAAGCCTAATTCCATGTGTACAATATCCCATAAACTTCCTTGCCGTTAATAAATAGATTGCCCACTAAATACCTTAATTACGACCATAGGTTTCCGCTGCTATTAAACGATTAGTGGTAGTGCAAATCATATTTGCATTCCCACTCATTTATTTATTCGTTTGATAATTTCTATTCGAATGAAATTTCGGTCTGTTCGAATGATGAAATACTCGTGAACGAATGAGAGAATATCAAATTTCGATAATGTCCACTCGTTAACGAATGTGGTGATACCAAATTTAAAAATTTCGAAATTTTTTTCTCGTTCACGACTACGACGATTTGGCCCCTGATTTTATGCAGAAAAGAAAAACAGGAATAAATCCTATTGTGTATACAAAATGTATGCTTACGCTCTACTAACTACTAAAACATATGTAGGTATATATTTCCACAAATCGCGCTAATTAAAAACTAGCGCAGAACTAGTTCATAACGAAACAGTGTTGGTTCTCGATCTATTCCAACGCAAGGCTTTAACTGTCTGCTTATAACACGGTGATATACTACAAAGTATCATAACTTTAAAACACGTTCAGACTATCTTCGAACTATTAATTTTTAAACTATGTAAGTTAAACCATTTTATGACATTTTAAAAAAATTCCCTTTTTGGGAAATTTTGTAAAATTCGTATAATTGTGTTAAAATTACAATTTAAAGCCCATTTCCACATAACTTGTTTCACCAAAGAAACATGTAGCAAAACATCTCGCTAAATAACCCGTCTCCACGTGGCTAATCGTGATTCAGTTTGACATTTCTCTTTCTTGTTCTTCTTAAATGTTTGTATGTTTGCTTATTTTTGCGTCTTTGTTTTGGTCTGTGAGAGATTTCGATAGATTTTCGATACAAAATTAGAGAAGACATCGATATCATCGAGGTTGGCAAGATGATTCAGAATGAAACAGTGTTTCAATCTTCACTCGCTCTCAGAAATTTTGTATGGAAATTGGCGAGTTTCGGCACTGGTTTCCGTGCCGAAGCAAGATTGAGAGAGAAAATGGAGAAAAAAGAGCGAAACACGTTATGTGGAGACATGGTATTAGACTCAGTAAAGCTTGAGGGGAAATGATTTTTTATAAGTTAAAAAAAAAACCCTTTTTGGGAAATTTTAATTTTAATTTTTTCCAATTTCACCACTGTAACGTGTTTAGACGTTCGTCAAACAATTTTAGTTCACTGTAGGAAATTTTTTTAGATAAGTATAATTGCGTGAAGTTTACAATACAAAAATGTGATTTCTAATAGAAATTATATTATGTATATTTAAAAATCGCAATCTGTTTGGTACAAATATTTATACAGACTATTTTTTTAGAATCAGGTTAGAGACAGTTATGATATTATTTAGTTTATTATAGTTTATGGTATATATAAAGTAGGATTAAATTTTGCTACAAAAACATTCTTCTAAGCAAATTTCCTCTGACCAACAACCTTCAGATTATAGAGCTGGAAAGAGTAATGCATTTCGATCTCTTTATACTTAATACGATTATTGTATATCAAAAATTTTTTTATTATTATTATTATATGTATATGTATAAATATATTTTTAAAGTAAGTCTGTAGACATAATTTTTAAATACTCTGAAAAAAAAGAACGTTGTAAATCTAAAGACTTTCGCTGTTAAAACAACTACTTTCCGCAGTTGAAATGTGCCCAACAACGCTCCGTTGTTGTTTCAAAGGTGCGAGCGTTGTTGATTTAAGTCAATAACGGAGATTGTTGGAAAAAATTTTCACCTAAAAATAAATTTTTGTATGCATTTTACTCTTCATCTTCTCTCGCCCGGGTTTTGTTTACAACGGAAACCGTTGGGTCAAATACTTTTGCCTTTAAATCAACAACGGGGAGAAAATTGTTGCTAAAAATAAACTTTTGTTTGGATTTTTCTCTTCATCTTCTCTCCATCATTATTTTTTTTGTTGGTTTTCTCACAAAAATTTTTTTAAAAGCAAGCAAGTTTTTGAAACAACAAGCCCGTTTTTGAATAAATTGTTGGATCAAAAATTTTGCTGTAAAAACAAATACTTTTGCTGTTGAAGCAAAGACGGAGATTCAACAGCCGAAAGTTGTTGGTTTAACTACGGGTATTTTTTTCAGAGTAGGGTCCTAATTATGTATAGGTAGGTATAAATATATGGTTGCGGCTTAGAAGAGCTAGAAATCAACGGTTAAACAGTTCCATAAAACAGATCAATCTATACACAAGCATATACAGAAATGCGTTTTACTTACACTGAACAAAAAATTATTCAAATTATGGAAAAATGGGAATTCTCTGCGCTAAAGACATATCTTTATTTTTTTGAATACAATTTTCTATAAAACGTGGTTTTTATTCCTTGATTTGAATTGAAATTGTACATCAAAATAATGAAAATATGTCTTTAGCGCCGAATCATTCACACTTTTCCATAATCTGAATAGGTTGTTTCTTTTAGTGTAGTTTTGTAATAAAAATAACATCTAGGTATTTTTCATATTGTACTATATTTTGCGTATTATAAAAAAAAAAAAATATACATTTCTATCCATTTCTGCATCCCTATCTCTATGTATAATGCATTGTTTACATATATACTAATTTGCATGATTAGAGTAATAAGGCTACTCCTACCAATACGAATAAGAATACGAATACCAATACCAATATCAACACTATAACAACAACTACAACTCTAACTACAACTTCAATAACCAACAAAACCAACACCACTACTACTGCCAACGATAAAATGGCTAAGATGTTAAATTCAAAATCATCATCTACCTCAATCATCACAACCAATTTAATAGCGGCAGCGGCAACAATAAGCTTGTCGCAACAAAATAAAAAATCAAGTAAATTGCAACAACAACAAATATTAACAGCACCGATACCAGTGTTGCATAAAAAATTGCCAAAGGTAACAAAAGAGATTTCCATTTGTTTGGTTAACTTCATTTTTTCCTCTTTTTTAATTTTTTTTTGTAAAAAAAGTGCTTTAAGCACAAGCTTCATGTGATAGTGCAAAACCAAAATTAAATTAAATTCATAAGAATGTACCTAGTCACACAAAAAATAAAAATTGTTGTTGTTGTCCATGCATTACACGCACCTCCACATATATGTACATATTTATGTAAATGTACCTAAACACATTTTAATTTTTTTTTTTTAATTTTTTGGTTTTTGGCTTTTTCGTAATAATAATTAAGTAAATATGTATTTACTTTGCATAAGAAATGTACTTAAACGTTCACATTCACATATTATAGTTTGTTTTTGTTAGCTTTCATGCCTAGTACTTTACATTTTTATTGGTTCTTCAGTCCTAATGCAGTCGTCAATAATAGTTCGTCAACAGTCAGCACGATTTTCATATTCAACAGTATTCAATTCTCATTTTCAATAAAAGTTTGTTTTTTGAATTTTTTTTTTAATTTTATTGCTGTGCTTTAAACGGTGCAACATTGTACCCAACATACATTTTGCTGAACGTTTAAATGATGCGACTTTAAAAAGAGACTGGTTTTCAATTGTTTTCAAATTATTAATGAAGCCTTATATTTATTGAGAACTAGCTGACCCGGCAAACTTCTTCTGCCCAAAATAGATTTTTTTATTAATTTCATTTCAAAAATTGTTATTACACCGGTATTATTTTTAATAGAAAATGAACGATTTTTCACTACTTCATTGTGTATACAACTTCAAAAATATATAATTTTAGTATTCACTTTAAGGCTGCACGATACACAACATTTTTAGTTTCACTGAGTATTGGCTATTTTAACTAAGTAAGTAAGAGTATTGATATAGTATACCTCCATAATGGTTTTCAGGGCCCTCCTCCAACCCTTTTCGATATATTCAGCCTCAAAAGTTTAGTACGTATGGGAGGTGCAATGCCCCATTTTTCGATAAATCTTTTTTTTTAGGAGAACATGGTATTGATATCGTATATCTGCATGGTGATTTCTATGTACATGCCATGAACGCTTTTAGGGATATTTAGCCTTAAAAATTAAGAACGCATGGGAGGTGCCACGCCCCTTTTTCCCAAAACTACTGTTTTTTTCATAACCATGCTATTGATATCGTTAATCTCCTGATTCAGGTCCCAACCTTAAACGCTTTTATAGATATTCAGCTTGAAAAATTAAGTTTGTATGGGAGGTGCGACGCCCCCTTTTCCGATAACCTACACTTTTATGCGCAAAAATTGTTTTGATATCATATAGCTCTGTACCAATTTCCAGGTCCCTGACTTAAATCCTTTTAAAGATATTCAGCTTAAAAAATTAAGTGTTGTTGGGAGGAGCCACGCCCCCTTTTCGTATAACTCCTATTATTTTGCGTTAATATGGAATTGTTATCGTTTATCTCCACATCAATTTCCAAGTCCCTAGCGTAAACAATTTTAGAGATAATCAGCTTTAAAAATTAAGGTTGTATTGGAGGTGCCACGCCCCCTTTTCTTATAACCCCCACTTTTCTGAGTGAGAAGGGTTTTGATATCACCTACCTCTATACCAATTTTCAGCTGCCTACCTTAAACTGTTTTAGAGATAATCAGCTTTAAAAATTAAGGTTGTATGGGAGGTGCCACGCCCCCTTTTATATAGATATTTGTTCTAGTTGTATCACTATTTCGTAAATAAATGTAAATTTAGTTGTACAGAATTTCCTCGGACGTAAACAAAACTGTGACACAAACTGAGGCTTATGTTTCCTGGGGCCGGCATAATTATATAAATAATTTTTTGGTGCTTTCTTCAAAGATCGTTCTAAAGTAAAGTTTCTTAGTACCAAAAATTGCGTCGGGGGTGCCACGCCCCCATATCCAATAACACCAAATTTCTATCATAAGTTTTGCATTGATTCCGTTTATCCTACCACCAAGGTTTTTGTATTCTATGGAAAGCACTTTCAGAGATATACAGAATGAAAAATTAAACTTGTGTGGGGGGTGCCACGCTCCTTCGATATTTTCCACTTTTTTCCTCCTAAAACCAATTCCAGGTAATTACGAACAAACTTGCAAAAGGAAGTATTCAGTTTAGTCCAGTAGTTTTCAAGTTTTCAAGTGACCGAACAAACCACGACACAGTTTTATATATATGGATACTGAAATATTTAAGTATCTTTGAGATATTTAAGTAAACACAAACAATATACATATATGTACATTAGAGCGTATCGCGAAAAAAAAGTTCGCCGTACACCCCCCCATATGTTTTCTTTTTCGAAAACATTTCTGGAAAAAATTTTTTTTTTTTGGACGCCGCTAGATGTCGCTTAAATTAATTTTTTCCATATCTTCGGTATTTATGGTCCGATTCTCGAAGTTTGATACACCAATCTCTTTGACTTGGGAGGAGGGTTTCTACTTTATAATTGTATTAACCCTATATGCGCCATTGGGGATACTGCCACCCAGTACTTAGTTTATACCACCTTAATGTATTTTTTTTGCCAGCATGTTAAACGTCGTCAAAAAACATTAATCTTTTGCAAAAGAAGTATTTCGGTAGATTCAGTAGAACCGCAATTAAAACACATTTAACATTCCGAGGAATATAAGTTTTTCGCTTCCTGTGGTCTGTTAGGTTCATTTTACAAAGATTTTTTCTGAAAAGACTCCTACTGAAATTTTATGCCGAATAATTTTCTAGAACATTTTAATAATCTAGCACCTCTACAAAAGGATTATTTTGACCCCTTTTCATACAGTAAATAGTACTTTTAAGGTCACTAGAGGGCTAACATGTTCTAGAAAATTATTCGCCATATAATTTCAGTAGGAGTCTCCTCAGAAAAACTCTTTGTAAAATGAACCTACAAGACCACAGGAAGCGAAAAACTTATATTCCTCGGAATGTTAAATGTGTTTTAATTCCGGTTCTACTGAATCGAAAGAAATACTTCTTTTGCAAGTCATTAATATTTTTTGACGACGTTTAACATACCGGCAAAAAAAATTACATTAAGGTGGTATAAACTAAGAACTGGATGGAAGTGACCCCAATGGCGCATATAGAGTTAACACAATTATAAAGTAGAAACCCTTCTCTCAAGCCAAAGAGATTGGTGTATCAAACTTCGGGATCGGACCATATATAACGAAGATATGAAAAAAATGAATTTTAGTGACATCTAGCGGTGTCCAAAAAAAAAATAAAAAATTTTTCCAGAAATGTTTTCGAAAGAGAAATCATATGGGGGCGTACGGTGGACTTTTTTTTTTTGTCCATATAAGGCGAGACGGTCTAATGTACATGCGTAAATTTCGCAATAGTTATACACTTGTATCACAGCAGCACTCATACCCACTGCACTGGTGGTCTTAGTTATCTAGTGTTTTTTTTTTAGTATGTATGTAGGTACGTTTATTCATACCTACATATGATGAATTTCATATCAAAGGCTGAAAAAAACGAACATTTTGAACCCGACCCCCTCAGAATTTGATGAAATTTTGCATAGAGGTACATCTTACCTACTCAAACACAACCTCATTTTTAGAAATTGCATTTTCGAAAAATTGTGGGCGTGGCAAGGTATCGAAATATTCGAAAATATCCGAAAATAATCGAAAAATGACGATAATAGGTACTTTTAAAGTGTGATTACTAGGGAACGGCTTTACCGATTTCAAAGATCTTTACACCATTAGAAAGGTATTGAAATTAGCTTTCTAAAAAATACACTGCAAAAATTTTAGTACACTGAAAAAAAATGTTTTCCAAAATAAAATTTGAAACTGAAAAAACACTTCAAAGATCAAGCGATTTTGAAAAATACAAATTTTGTTTAGAAAGGTCTATTTAATATATATAACATATCTGAAAACTAAAATGGCCTTTTTCTTTATTTTTTTTTTAAATTTATTTAAGTAAATGCATCTCTTGGCTTTCTTATATTTTGATATCACGCGTAAACTAATCAACCGATTTCAAAAATTTTTATACCATTAGAAAGGTATTAAAATCACCTTTCGAAAACACACACTGTAAAAATTCTATATTACATATTACACTGAAAAAAAATTTTCAAAAATTTTTTTTTTCAAACTGGGAGAACACTTCAAAGACCAAGCGATTTTGAAAAATAAGAATGTTTTTTAGAAAGGTCTATTTAATATATATAACATATCTGAAAACTAAAATGGCCTTTTTCTTTATTTCTTTTTTAAATTTATTTAAGTAAATGCATCTCTTGGCTTTATTGTATTTTGATATCACGCGTAAACTAATCAACCGATTTCAAAAATTGTTATACTGTTAGAAAGGTATTAAAATCATCTTTTGAAAACATACACTGTAAAAATTCTGTATTACATATTACACTGAAAAAAAAAAATTCAGTTCAGTTTGAAAAAAAAATGTTGAAAATTTTTTTTTAGGTGTAATATGTAATATAGAATTTTTACAGTGTATGTTTTCAAAATGTGATTTTAATACCTTTCTAACGGTATACAAATTTTTGAAATCGGTTGATTAGTTTACGCGTGATATCAAAATATAAGAAAGCCAAGAGATGCATTTACTTAAATAAATTAAAAAAAAAAATAAAGAAAAAGGCCATTTTAGTTTTCAGATATGTTATATATATTAAATAGACCTTTCTAAAAAAATGTGTATTTTTCAAAATCGCTTGATCTTTGAAGTGTTTTTTCAGTTTCAAATTTTATTTTGGAAAACATTTTTTTTTCAGTGTACTAAAACAAAAAAAATTTTTACAGTGTATTTTTTTGAAAGCTAATTTCAATACCTTTCTAATGGTGTGAAGATCTTTGAAATCGGTAAAGCCGTTCCCTAGTAATCACACTTTAAAAGTACCTATTATCGTCATTTTTCGAATATTTTCGAATATTTTTGAATATTTCGATACCTTGCCACGCCCACAATTTTTCGAAAATGCAATTTCTGAAAATGAGGTTGTGTTTGGGTAGGTAAGATGTACCTCTGTGCAAAATTTCATCAAATTCTGAGGGGTCGGGTTCAACGCATATTGGGTTTGATATGAAATTCATCATATATAACTGTTAATTTAGACAAATACACATACATACATACTATGTAAGTAACCCTGCCAGTGGCGGATCCACGGGGGGGGTTTTGGGGGTTCAAACCCCCCCCCCTTGTGGTTTATCATTGATCCCAAATTAATGCCTTTATTGATTCTGCGCCCAAATTTCCCAAACTGATCAAGGAAAACTCTATCATTACAAAAGCAATGGTTGGACCATATAACATCCAAAAAAATGTACCTACATGCGAAAAAAGTTCATGTAGGTACCTTTGGACGCACGTGCATAAAATCAAATTTGTCAAATGCTATTCGCAAATTGGCAAATCGCAAATTTATTTTCTTTTCTTTCTTATCCCTATTTTTATCGGGATTGTACAGAATTAATTTGGTCAGAAATGTCTGAATCGTTGGAGAAATTGCCTTTTTCAGAGGCATTTCGCAATTCTTGTTTAAATTAATCTTTTAAAAATTTGAGTATATAAACACAGGAACTTCAATAAAGTAAAAATTCTATTAAAAATATAAATATAACCAAAAAGTACTACATATATATATTCTTATTTATTTTGGCTTTAAATGCAAGGGTGAGTGAAATTGATGATCAATTTGCCACCAATACCATACGATACTCATTCGCACGTACCAATGCAAAAATATTCATACATACGTTATACATGTTATTTAGAACTTCAATTGAAATCTCCTGCACTTTATGTGACATCATTGGCACTAACACGCGCGCCGTATGTTCTGCCTTCTCCAAGCTGGATAAAGAGGCTAAGAAAATGGGTTTGGCGGTCAACGAGGACAAGACGAAGTACCTCCTGTCATCACACAAAGAAACAGCACGCCTTGGCAGCCACGTCACGACATACATATTAGGTCCGTTTATTATTAGCTAGTTATGAACAGTTAGCCAAGTTTCGGCTGGAAAATCGTTTCTTGAGTCAAAAAAATAGCAGAAGAGATCCATTGACAGCTCCAAATTTCAGCTAGTAAAATTTTCCCTAGCTGAAATTGTTCGCTGCCAAAGTAAGAAACAGCTGTTGAAAAAATAAACAAACGAATACTTTTGATTTTTATTACTTTTGAAATTTTCTGAATTTTTGAAATAGAAATAAAGAAAATTAAATGTTTTTTTAGAAAAAATAACCATTAACAGTCAAAAAAGGCATTCAAATTACTAATCGCTAATTTTTACTAGTATTCCGTTTCTTGATTTTCTGTTCGTTTCGCTCTTTATTAGCGCAATTCTTTCCGTTTTGCTCACTTCACAGCTAGTTTCTAGTTTAATAAGAAACAAACCTATTGTTAATTTTGAGGGTTTTGAGTTTGGTGTTTTTAAGGTGCGGGAATTGCCGCAACTAGTATATAGAATAATAATAGTAGGTGGTACTAGTCCATATTTTCACCAGCGCACATAGGTAGATTTTCAAGTTTTATGCGGCCAAAAATATTTTATTGTCTACATCTATTCCAAATTGCTTGTTTAATGCAAAATTTTAATAATATGAGTTAAAAGTCGATTTTATTGAAAAATATATGTCGTTTTCGATTCGCCATCACACAAGCGAGGTCGGATCGAACAAAAATGTTTGAACCCATAATGAGTAGTAGCCATACTCGCTAACTGGTCGATAAAAATTTCCCTCTGATCGCTAGCATTCACATATAAATTTGACAGAAGGAAATTTATAGCCAGCAGAGAAATTGTGAATCGAAAGCGGCTATATACAGTGACTCAAAAAAAAATCATACGCCAAAGTTTTTAAATTTATTTCAAAGAGTTCTGTCTAAAATTTTACTTTCTTATTTTAGTTTAAAAATATAAATTATTCAATAAAAATCGTTTTAAGCAGGATTTCTGAGCTTATGGAAAAAATCTGAAAAATCGTAGAAATTTCTGAAAGTGGATTAAAAATTTCAAAGCAAGGCCATAATTTATAGAAGATTTTGAGGAGATTTCTAAGTGTACTGTTATGTAGCCAACCAATTTTAGTGTAAAAAGTGAAACTTTCAATGCTGTGTAAAATTCCGTCAATTTTAGAAGTTTTTTTCTGTAGGGTGTAGGGTGAGACCGTTCCAATTAAAATTTCCGAAAAGCCAATGAAAATTTTCAAAAAGTTGAATGTTGCATATTGTTATATTAAAATTGAATGAGGTGCAAAATTGCATACCCAAAACTCTTCTAAAAAATGTAGCTTTAGGATTCTTAGCCCCTTTTTATGATAAGCATTTCCTTGACTTTGAAAAATTGGAAATACTAAAAATACAAATCAGGTAATTTTCCAAATAGGCCAATTTTTAATCCATTGTTGATAATTTCTGGCTTTGCATTTTTCCGTAGAGAAATTGACGGGTAATCGATCGGAGGCGATAATATAACTAAAATGCTTTTGAATTAAAAAATTAACAATATTTTTTCAAGAAAAGCCAATAGTTATGCTTAAAAGCTTCAAAATGGTGGGTCTTTTATTATGCTAGGTTGACGATTTCTTCAATAAATAATGATATTTACCTGAAGCACTCGAATCCATGATGTTTACTTTGATAACTGTCTTAAAACTGAAAATATTGACGTTTAAAAATGGATTACTTAAAATACATAAAAAATAAAAAATCGAAAAAGTGGGAGAATAATAAGTTTCGACTAGCGGCAGAGACACCCCCGTTGTCTATAAAAGCCGAGAAAACCGGTTTATTATAGCCCGGTCTATAATAAACGTAGAGGGATTTTGGATTTTGTATTTGCACCAATTTTAAAATTTTAAATTTTGGCCGCATAAATTCGTAAAATCTACCTATGTGCAGCGTCTGCCCTTAAAAAACATCTTCCAAAAAAAGAAATTTTCAAAACCCCCCCCTTGCCGAAATCCTGGATCCGCGCCTGAACCCTGCAGTAAATTTGTTTCACTGCTGAAGGATCAGTGATGATTCTTTGTTGAATATTCATCACTGTCGTCATAACTCAGTATATTTTTATTTGTTTTTGTTTTTTTTGTCTGAGGAAAGCAAACCATTTACATATATGAAAAATTCAGCAGTCTTTATATGAAAATATTCACTGATGCCTCCTCGTCATAGGCGAATTGCATCAGTGATTCATTAAGGATTCATTGCGGATTTTTACTGCAGGGAAGTTATAACAAAAATCTGAATATACATAGTACATACAATGTCACTGTAATTTTAAATATATATACATACATACATACATATATGTATTAAACTGTACAGCCACACAAATCACATAACACCGCACTTTCACGTCCACTATTGTCTACGTCAACTTGGATCACACAACTTATGTCAATGGGTGAGTTTCTAAGACTGAGCTGTTGTGCAACTGTTGAGTGTTTGTCTTAGAAACGCACTGTTGAGTAATTCCGCTCAGCTCAACAGTTGGCAACTTTTCGCCATTTTTTGCATCACAAATTTTCTTCGCTACTTGAGCTCAACATGTTGTGTAAAGCCAAACAGCTGATAAATTCATCAAACCGTTTCTAAGACGTAGCTGTTTAACTCAACTGCTACACAACTGTTGGCAACTGTTCAGCTCAACAGTTGCGGAGCAGCTTTTTCTTAGAAACTCACCCAATGTCAACTGTATAATTAAGCAATACAAATAGTCACTTGTATGCCTAGCTTTTAGTGTTAGTATACCGTACATATGTGCATATTTGGTTTTATTTAAATATACATACATATGTATGTACATAGATATTTGTGTGTATTTTTTGTTGTTTCCCTGCAGGCAAAATTAAACTAGTATGAAAATAAACTAGTTGATTAACTGGTATGTAAAGGAAAAAATTCATTTCATTTTCTACTACTTGATCAACTGGTATGAAACGGACAAAATTATACTAGTTAGCTATCTACTAGTTGATCAACCGCTTTTAAAAAGACGAACTCATACTAGTTGGCATTCTACTAGTAATATACCAATTTATTTATTAACTAAATATAGCAGTTTGTGCAATTCTATCACAAACTAAGCTTTATTGGTGATTTTAAAGTAAATTTACTTGGTTATTTAGAAAAAGGGTCAGAATAATTATTACTTACTTTCATTTGCCAAAAAGAAACACGACAATTTTTCACAAAATAAATATTTTTAAGGCTTTCATTTATTTTTGTGCAAGGGTACACAAGAGCACTTACGTACATACATATGTATATGTTTGCAGTAGATGGCAAGAAGAGTTTAAGAGAGTTTAGTTAATTGATTTGGTTTCATCCAAATCGGAGATTCTATCAGCCAACTGCCGCAGTAACACGAAGCCATTATTCTACTTTACTATACATCTTTGCGTGCACTGTATATAATATGTACTAAATGTAACTTTAAAAAGTACTGAGCTAATTAAAGTGAGCTTTATTAAATGAACTAAAATGCTATTTTTTCACCTAGATGAACTGGCATTTTTCTAGTATTATTCTGACTGGTATTCTTCTAGTATACCCTTAACTGGTATTTTTCTAGTATGAAACTGATGTGTTGTCTACTGGTATGAAACTGAGTGGTATTTTTCTAGTATGAAGCTTATGCAAGGGAAGACAATTGCCATCTCGTAGGCCATCGCCACGTTAAAACTACCAGTTACTTTCAAGTAAAATGGGTAGTTGGGCAACTAGATGCCAACATTTTCAAACTGGTAGAATTGTAGTATGCAACTAGTTGTTTTGCCTGCAGGGTTATTAGACCATATTCTAAATTTGTATACATACATACATATGTATGTATACCAACAACATGAACGCTTGCGAGATTGACGGTTTGCGCATATCGTATTTGTTTTGTTCACGTGCTCTTCGTATGCGTATGTGTTTTTGTGGGATATTGCGCGCTTCGCATTGTTTAGCATTTGCGCTAATGTGACATTTGTATGACAGTTGGCATTTGTCAAATGTTTGTTAGCTCTCATGCACACAAATTCGAAATAGATTTTACTGTGCACAGTTTTAAAGAACCCACTAGGCCCATTTGTAAGGTAATGCGATGGTTATTCATGCCAGGATACTTGCTTTTGTTAGGTATAACGCAGGTACCTACACCTAAAGAATGCTGGCAGTCACGTACAAATTGAGCAATGATCATTTATTCACTAACTAAAGTAGGATTTAAGAAGAGTGAACCGAAACAGAAAAATTTATAAGAATGAATTACATAACAAAGTTAGATGGTAGGCAGCTGTATGAGTATTCAACACTACAATAATGCTCCCGTTCATGCTGAATACCTAACTATGTAAGTAAGTTATAACATGCTGAATACCTATAATCACGACCAAATGAAAAGAGTAGGTATGCGGTTTGGAATGGAAGTCCGACGCACATCGGTAGATTTTCAAGTTTTATGCGGCCAAAAATATTTTATTGTCTACATCTATTCCAAATTGCTTGTTTAATGCAAAATTTTAATAATTTGTGTTAAAAGTCGATTTTATTGAAAAATATATGTGACTCCAAAAAAATCATACGCCAGAGTTTTTAAATTTATTTCAAAGAGTTCTGTCGAAAATATTACTCTTATTTTCGTTTAGAAATATAGACAATTTTTCAATAAAAATCATTTTAAGCAGGATTTCTAAGCTTATGGAAAAAATCCGAAAAATCGTAGAAATTTCTAAAAGTGGATTAAAAATTTCAAAGCGCGGCCAGAATTTATAGAAGATTTTGAGGAGATTTCTAAGTGTACTGTTATGTAGCCAACCAATTTTAGAGTAAAAAATTAAATTTTCAATGATGTGAAAAATTCCGTCGATTTTATAAATTTTTTTTCAGTAGGGTGTTTGCCTTATTTGAACGCGAGACCGTTCCAATTAAAATTTCCGAAAAGCCAATGGAAGTTTTCAAAGAGTTGAATGTTGCATATTATTATATTAAAATTGAATGAGCTGCAAAATTGCATACTCAAAAATATTCTAAAAAAAAGTAGCTTTAGAATTCTTAGCCCCTTTTTATGATAAGTATTTCCTTGACTTTGAAAAATTGGAAATACTAAAAATACTGTCTAAAAAGTTAACAATAATCGGTCATAAATATCGCGGTTACTTTCGAGCATCACCTACATTAACCAAGATATGCGTTAGAAATATAAACATTAAAATCAAATATAAAACACAAAAAAGAAAATTATTGTAGGTACATATGAAAAACCCTGTATCTAGTAGTGAAGTGCGGCTTTGTGCGACCTAATTTTTAGCCGGAAAAATACTAATTGTACTAGATATCATGTCCGAGGGTTAACTTGACTGAGTCTGACAGAGCAATATAACAAAATCAATTTTGAACACAAAAAAGTGAAATTTTTTTTTAAATATCCCAACTTTAAAAGCTTAAAACTATAAACTTAGATTTATTGGAAATCAAGCATATTATTGAAAAGTGTTAATAATTACTTGAACCTTTAGGATTCATCACGACTACTTAAATGAAATGCTTTAAATAATAAATATTCAAGTTGACACTAGCACTTAAAAATATCTAAAAAAAAAAAAACAAAACAATTAACTTCAGATATGCTAAGTTTCGACCATCTGGGAGCAAGTGCAGAGTATGGGGTGGGGAAAAAAGCGATGAATTATTGTTCCCATGTCTATTTCCAAAATGTGGGTATGTTTTTTTCTGTAATTGAAATGAAAATCTACCTATGTGCGACGCTGACGAAACATTTTCACTTCATTGCTTTTTTTACTACACAAAGTCATTCATACGAAGGCGGCCATCGCCGGGCATGGACGGGCATAGTCATGGAAGTGGTTATGTTCCCTAAAGGAAATGTAAGGAGGAATGTATCGATGATTTGTAGTACCTTTGGGCCTACTGGGAAGTTACATATACATACATACATAGAAACGTATGTACTATCCCTGCAAAAAGTGGGACCACGTAATATGCTAGTACAGGACCAGGTTACGTTGTGACAGTTCCTAGTTACAGAGGTGGTCCAAATATATGAAAGAAATATGGTTACATTAACATTGCGATGTCATTGGACATGACCACCCCTGCTTCACCGCTGCATAACAAAGGACTATATAAAAAACCACCCCATTTGGGCCATAGACTAGTATGTTTACAGTGGACCACGTTTTAAACTACATCCCAATACCCCAGACCCAGCCAAATTGCCGACCAACCACGAATTAGTTGGCGGCGAACGACAATTTACATTCGATGTGGTCCGATGCAGCATAACATGTAACCATGTCTGTAACTAGGTCGCTTCACGCGTGGTAGTATGCAGCATAACATGTAACCAAGTCCGTAACCACGTCCCTTCAGACCTACTTTATAGCACCGTCCCATTGGACTACCTGGTCCTCAAATTTTTGAAGGGATATACATACATATATATTATATGCATTTGTATGCCTAGCTAACTGTAGAGTGTTGACATATGTATATACATACAATTGCATTTGACATTTGCCACGTTTTGATGAATGATGAATGAAGCAACAAATGCTGCGGCCACCACTAATACGCCGCGACTTCTGAAGCTTAACTTAACTGCATTATGCTAATTAAGGCATTTCTAGTAACAACTAATTTCAGTCACATCAACAATTCATTTCCGCTTAGCGTGTTTGCTTAGGTCGCCATATGTTGCAATAATTAAATTGTAATATTATCAATAGGTAGCTTTGTTTTTTTCGCCATTCCTCTGCTCGATTAGTCTTAGTTAACAGTTTTCATACAGATATTAGAGACGAAGAAAGTTACTGATGATGGCACATCGCCGAAGCACGTTTACAACCAAATCAAACTTGACAAGGGATGACGGAAATTCGTTCCACAATACAGCACCTTCAGAGACCTCTAAAGCGTATGCCAACTACTCATTAAACTGATCGTAACAGATTAAGTTCAGTGCAGTCAAGTTTTTGCTTAACCCATATCCGCCCAATGTTCGATGAATCCAGGGTTGGGCACAGTGCATTCAATTTTGATTGCATTCAGCCTTGCATTCTCCAATCACTGATGAGTGGTAGTGAAAATTTGATTTGCATTACCATTCACTATTGAATGGTAATGCAAATGTGGATTGTACTACCATTCAGCAGTGAATGTGAATGCAAATGTGGCTTGCACTACCATTCATTGCATTCGCACTACAAGTATGATTTGTGAAAACCTATGATCGTAGTTTAGTCATGAAGTAGCCAATCTATTTAATAACGGGAAGGAAGTTTGTGAGGTATTCCACACATGGAACTAGCTTAGAAAAAGCTAGTGGTCGCCGTGTTGTAGTGGATAGAGTTCGCTCGTCAGGGTTATATCCGTGCCGGTAGGTATACGAGTATAATACAAATATTAGCTGCATTCGTTTGGGCAAGACTTAGAGACTTGCGAAAACAACAACCACTTGTATAAAAACAAGTGAAAATTATACGACCGTTCGTTAAAGTAAAGGAATTGGAAAAAAGGTGTGTTTATTTGATGAAATGGCTTCAAATTTTTGTCGTTAGATGTCTCCCCGGTCTAGCCAAGACTCAACCCAATACCGTTCGTTAAAGTACGGAATTGAAAAAAAATTTCTAACGTACGGTATTGGAAGATAGTTTCGAAATCTCGGAGACATCTATCGACAAAAAATTTCAACCATTTCACTTATTCACAATAGAAAAAATTGGCATAATCAGTAAAGATTAGTTTAATGAGTAGCTTGCATACTCTCTCAAAGTCTCTAATATTTTTTATGGAAACTGTCAGCCAAGAGAGCAGAATCCAGTATAAGCGGGCAGCGAAGTGCCCAAAAAAACACTCCTATTATACAATAAAATTAGGTCAAATTTGGAGTAGGTATGTATGTAGTTAGAAACTAAATACTCTAACAACAATCGAAAAGCACACAAATGAAAGTCGTTTCAGCCCACAAATGTACATACATATGTATTTCATACAAAATTTACTTACAATGCAAAAGTCAATCTCGCCAGCTTCAAAGGATTTTTTTGTTGTAAATCTACAACAGACAAGTCACACAAAATGCTTAATAACAATTACGTACATACATGAATACATCGTATTTAATACTAATTTCAATATTCCTCTTAATTTTCATTCAATTTGCGACGCAACCAACACGCAATAAATGTTTTGTATAAAAATAACGAATTTCGCGGAAATGCAACAAACAAACAATCGACAATAACAAAATCGAATTAAACTGCTTCTGTAAATGAACAATATTGCAACATTACAATTTCACTATACAAAAAAACAAAAAAAAAAAATTAAAAAAAAAAATAAACAAAACAAAAATCAATGCAACCACATCCCACACACCAAATAAAATTCATTGACAATGCCAAACCAAACCAAATCGTTGATAAAATATGTTGTAGAGCGTCGACTCGGATGTTGGTTCATTGAACATGAACTCAACGGAAAATGAAGTTCCTGAAGTGGAGTCGTCAAGTGAAATATTGGCCGATGATAACAAGCCGCCAACAAGCAATTCAAATGACGAAAGCTGGACCGATGTTAATTTGAATGAGGATGCCGGTGTGCAGGCGAGCGCAGCTGGTTTGCTAAATACGGCTGGAGTGTCGTCCGCGGCGGCAGCGTCGATGGATGCACATCAAGTGCACCACACTCAGCAACAACACCAACAACATCAACACCATCACCATCAACAACAGCAGCAACAACATTCAACAACAGGACATGTCCAACAACCGCAGAGTATGCAGCAACAAATGCATGTCCATCATGGCCATGGCCAAATGGCGATGAATGGTGGTGGCGTAGGCGGCAATGAGCGCGGCAACAAACTCGATTCGGAAATATCAGTGGTACGTGTACCGGATAATAGTTATGCAGCGTCGTCATCAACGACAGCAGGCGCATCCGGCAACAACGCATCAGGTGGGGGCATTGCCGCGGCAGCCGGCAATATGAGTCAGCGTGGCGGTGGTGGTGGTGGCGGCGAGCTACAAATGAAACCGCCACTCGTTGGCCAGCTGCCGATGACAACGCCGTCGCGTGAGGCGAGCCTCACACAAAAGCTTGAGGTGGCATTGGGTCCTGTTTGTCCGCTGCTACGCGAAATTATGGTCGACTTTGCGCCGTTCCTCTCCAAAACTCTGGTCGGTTCGCACGGCCAAGAGCTGCTGATGGAGGGCAAGGGCTTGACAACATTCAAGAACTCACATTCGGTGGTCGAGTTGGTGATGTTGTTGTGCTCGCAAGAATGGCAAAATAGTTTGCAAAAGCATGCCGGTCTCGCATTTATCGAACTGATTAATGAGGGTCGCTTGTTGTCACACGCCATGAAGGATCACATTGTGCGCGTCGCTAATGAGGCTGAATTCATATTGAATCGTATGCGCGCCGATGATGTGCTCAAGCATGCCGATTTTGAGTCGCAATGCGCTCAAACGCTACTCGAGCGACGTGAGGAGGAACGCATGTGTGACCATTTAATTACGGCGGCACGGCGACGTGACAACGTAATCGCCAGTCGCTTGCTGGAGAAGGTGCGCAATATAATGTGCAATCGGCATGGTGCTTGGGGTGGCGATGATGCCGGCAGTGGCAGTGGTTGTGGTGGTGCTGTGCAGAAGCAAACCTACTGGAAGTTGGACGCTTGGGAGGATGATGCACGACGACGTAAACGCATGGTGCAAAATCCGCGCGGTTCATCGCATCCGCAGGCCACCCTGAAGGCGGCCATCGAGAATGGTGCACCCGAAGATGCCATCCTGCAGACGCGTGACGAATTCCATACACAGATCGCCGTTTCGCGTGCCCACCAATCTACACAGCATACGGCGGATTTGCTGGATGATGCTGAACTCTTGATTGAGGATCGTGAACTCGATTTGGATTTAACGGGTCCAGTGAATATTAGCACTAAAGCGAAGCTAATTGCGCCCGGCGTGGTGGCGCCCGGTACTGTATCCATCACTAGCACGGAAATGTTCTTTGAGGTTGATGAGGATCATCCGGAGTTTCAAAAGATCGATCCCGAGGTGCTGAAGTACTGCGATCATTTGCATGGCAAATGGTATTTCTCCGAAGTGCGTGCCATATTTTCGCGTCGTTATTTGTTGCAAAATGTCGCATTGGAAATCTTCTTAGCTAGTCGTACGTCCATTCTATTCGCCTTCCCCGACCAACATACAGTAAAGAAAGTGATCAAGGCACTGCCACGCGTTGGTGTTGGCATCAAATATGGTATACCACAAACGCGTCGCGCTTCGATGATGTCACCACGCCAGCTAATGCGCAACTCGAACATGACGCAGAAGTGGCAGCGGCGCGAAATCTCGAATTTCGAGTACCTAATGTTCCTTAACACAATAGCGGGACGCACCTATAATGACCTCAATCAGTACCCCATCTTCCCATGGGTACTCACCAACTATGACACAAAAGAGCTGGATCTTAGTCTGCCATCAAACTATCGCGATCTGTCGAAACCGATCGGTGCTCTGAATCCCTCACGTCGCGCCTACTTCGAAGAGCGTTACGAGGGTTGGGAGAGCGACACAATACCACCATTCCATTACGGCACACACTACTCCACTTCCAGTTTTACGCTCAATTGGTTGGTGCGCGTTGAACCGTTCACCACCATGTTCTTGGCGCTGCAAGGCGGTAAATTCGATTATCCCGATCGTCTATTCTCGTCCATATCATTGTCGTGGAAGAACTGCCAGCGCGACACGTCAGACGTGAAGGAACTCATACCCGAGTGGTACTTCCTGCCCGAAATGTTCTACAACTCATCCGGCTATCGGCTGGGTCATCGTGAGGATGGCACACTCGTCAACGATGTCGAACTACCGCCATGGTCGAAAACACCCGAAGAGTTTGTGCGTATCAATCGAATGGCTTTAGAATCGGAATTTGTTTCATGTCAACTACATCAATGGATCGATCTGATATTCGGTTATAAACAACGTGGCCCAGAGGCAATACGCGCCACAAATGTTTTCTACTATTTAACCTATGAGGGCAGTGTGGATTTGGATGCAATTAGTGATCCGGTGATGCGTGAAGCGGTCGAAAATCAGATACGTAACTTTGGTCAAACGCCCAGTCAATTGCTAATGGAACCTCATCCACCACGCAGCTCGGCAATGCATCTTTCGCCGATGATGTTCAGCGCAATGCCCGATGATCTCTGCATGTCGTTAAAATTCTATCAGAATTCGCCCATCATACACATTTCGGCCAATACATACCCGCAGCTGTCGTTGCCCTCGGTGGTAACGGTAACTGCTGGTCATCAGTTCGCCGTGAATCGTTGGAATTGTAATTATACTGCATCCGTCCAGAGTCCCAGCTATGCTGAGTCGCCGCAATCGCCGGGCTCCAATCTACCGCTGACCATCGATCCAGTTTTGTGTAAGTTTGCGAAACAAGTGTTATACATATACTATGTTTATTGCTGTGTGGGAATGTGGAAGATTGCGCCAAACTTGTGTCTCTTTTACTCTCTAACGTTGTGCTTTTGCTAGAGTGACGTCATACAAAATTCACTTTGCCTACTAAATAAACAAATGCGTGCGCAATTTTCGGTGTTCTCTTATTATTGAAGGTTTCAGTATTAAAGCTTCTAAATTTTGTCCTTTATTTCTCTCTCTCTCTCTCTCTCTCTTTCTCTCTCTCTATCTTTGACACAAGCAGCTGCACAAAATACCGCCCACAATAACCCAACGAATCGTCGTCACTTGGGTGATAATTTCAGTCAGATGCTGAAAATACGCTCCAATTGCTTTGTGACAACGGTTGATAGTCGTTTTTTGATTGCCTGCGGCTTCTGGGACAATAGTTTTCGTGTATTTGCCACAGAAACCGGTGAGTTTTGAGCAAATAATATGATTTTAAATTTTATATGTACATTAGGCCGTCTCGCCTTATGTGGACCAAAAAAAAAAAGTCCACCGTACGCTCCCCCATATGATTTCTCTTTCGAAAACATTTCTGGAACAAATTTTTATTTTTTTTGGGACGCCGCCAGATGTCGTTAAAATTCATTTTTTCATATATTCGGTATTTATGGTCTGATGCCTAAGTTGATACACCAGTCTCTTTGGCGTGAGAGGAGCATTTCCACTTTCTAATTGCATTAACCATATGTGCGCCATTGGGGTCACTTCCACCCAGAACTTAGTGTATACCACCTTAATGTAACTTTTTTTCCGGAATGTTAAACGTCGTTAAAAAGCATTAATCTTTTGCAAAAGAAGTATTTCGATCGATTTAGTAGAACCGGAAATAATTCACATTTAACATTCAGAGGAGTATAAGTTTTGCGCTTCCTGTGGTCTTTTAGGTTCATTTTACAAAGGTTTTTTCTGAAGAGACTCCTACTGAAATCTTATGACGAATAATTTTCAAGACTCTCTAGCGACCTTAAAAATATTATTTCCTGACTATACTCTATTTCCTGACTAAAAAGGGGTCAAAATAACCCTTTTTCAGGGGTGCTAGATGATTAAAATGTTCTAGAAAATTATTCGGCGTAAAATTTCAGTAGGAATCTCTTCAGAAAAAATCTTTGCAAAATGAACCTAAAAGACCACAGGAAGCGAAAAACTTATATTCCTCGGAATGTTAAATTTGTTTTATTTTCCGTTCTACTGAATGGATCGAAATACTTCTTTTGCAAGTCATTAATACTTTTTGACGATGTTTAACATGTCGGCAAAAAAATTACATTAAGGTGGTATAAACTAAGTACTGGGTGGAAGTGACCCCAATGGCGTACATAGGGTTAATACAATTATGAATTAGAAACCCTCCTCTCAAGCCAAAGAGATTGGTGTTTCAAACTTAGGGATCGGACCATAAATACCGAAGATATGAAAAAAAACGAATTTTAGCGACATGTAGCGGCGTCCAAAAAAAATAACAATTTTTTCGAGAAAAGTCTTCGAAGAAAAAATCATATGGAGGGGAGGGGGGGGGGGGCGTACAGCGAACTTTTTTTTCGCGATACGCTCTAATGACATATGTATGTACTTCCTTATATGAAATATCTAAAAACAATGTTGACTTTGAAATTGGATTTGTTTTCTTGTTTCTTTTGCTTTTCCCCACCATTCAGCAAAAATTGTGCAAATTGTTTTCGGCCACTTTGGTGTTGTCACCTGTTTGGCGCGCTCCGAGTGTAATATCACATCGGATTGTTATATCGCCTCGGGCTCAGCCGATTGTACGGTGTTACTGTGGCATTGGAATGCCCGTACGCAGAGCATAGTTGGTGAGGGTGATGTGCCAACGCCGCGCGCCACATTAACGGGTCACGAGCAAACTGTTACTTCGGTGGTGATTAGCGCTGAATTGGGATTGGTCGTATCGGGATCGACAAGTGAGTAGTGCAGATATTTTTAATTTTTTTTTTTTTACACACAAAACATATTCATAGGCAAATAATTTAATGCATTCATTATGCCATTTTTTTGCTTTTGTTTTTTTGTTATCTCTTACTTTAGATGGTCCTGTTCTGATACATACCACATTTGGTGATTTACTGCGCTCACTAGATCCTCCTACTGATTTCTATTCACCCGAGCTGATCGCCATGTCTCGTGAGGGTTTTATTGTTGTCAATTATGATAAGGGCAATGTTGCGGCGTACACTATCAATGGCAAGAAATTGCGCCATGAAACACACAATGACAATTTGCAGGTAAAGAAGCAGCAATGAGACAAAATAAATAAAATACTTAAAAATAACAAAAAAGCGTTTGACCGCTTTTCTGTACACAAATAACATTTAAATATTTTGTATACATACATATTAAAAAAAAAAAGATATGCTATATAATCTTGTTGTCTTCTTTATACCTTTATCTCTATCCATCTCTCTTCAACCATCTATGTATCTCATTCTATTTCTCTTTTTTCGTTGATTCAGTGTATGTTACTATCGCGTGATGGTGAATATCTTATGACCGCTGGCGATCGTGGTATTGTGGAAGTTTGGCGCACATTCAATTTAGCGCCACTGTATGCCTTCCCAGCGTGTAATGCGGCCATACGTTCGTTGGCGTTGACGCACGATCAAAAGTAAGTATTTCTTCATACATGTCCTTTTATAAAAAAAAAAAATTGGTTGAAAGCTGAAAGCTCTAAAATATAATATTTAAAGCACTAGGTACTATGTATGTAGGTTCAAGCAGTGATGCCAGATAATCTCCGCTAAAATAGGTACCCATACAAATTGGAAAAAATTCCAACATCTTAAATAAAAAAAATACCACAAGATTCCCCAAGAATTTTCGTATTTTCGGCGTAAACTACCCATAAATTACGTAGTTTCGCTGAAATTACGTCAATGTGAACATGCTTTTACATTATTCAAGTATGCCGAGACATAGAAGCAGGAAGGTGAGAGGAGCGGTGACGAGTACATTTGCCTCTGTACCGTCAACTTGCTTAAATTTTACACTTGTTTGACATTTTCTTTTGCAAACATCCAACAAAAAAACAATTTTGCAATACCAGTTGTCAAAGTAAAAGTAAACACAAAAAGCTTGCTATAGTGATGTTTACGTTATCAAGGTACAGTGCAAAGCTAAATCTTATTAAGAGTACTAGGACAGTACGAATGTGCAATATGTACAATAAATTAACTCAGAGTGACGATTTTTTTTAAGTTGAACTCTTAACCAAAAAATTTCTTTTTTTATATGAATAACTGAAAAAATTTCACTTTTTCACTTTTAAACAATTTTATAGTGAAATATCCCTCAAGAAAGGTAAACTCCCACGATCTGGCACCACTAAGTGCAAGTTTGACATAAAATTTTAACTAAAATTCATAAAAATTGCATAAATGTGAAATATGCACAATTACAATTGTTTTTGCATAGCCAAATTTGTATTCATTGGCTGAAATAAATAAATATCTCACAGCAAAATAGTAGTGTGCGCCGTTAAAATACCACGCAACATGATGCCAGCAACATTTTGTGCCAGCAATATTTTATGCCATTTAAAAGCGTGCGAAAACTAATGAAATTGATTGAAACTGCCATTAGCCGCTTTCGATTCATAATCTCTCTGGCCGCAATAAATTTCTATCTGCTAAATTTAGATGTGAATGGTAGCGAGCAGAGGGAAATTTTAATCGACCAGCTAGCGAGTATGGCTACTACCAGGGATTGCAAATAATCGTTATTTTTTAAATTTTGACTAAAAAAATCATACTGAAGGAGAAATGCTAACCGCAAAAGAAGTACACAGATGTAATCAGCGTACTGCAGACTATCTCTAGGTCCATTAACTTTTATTTTTTCGATTTTTATAAAAAAGTTGATTTTTAATCATTATTTGCTGAGTTTTATTTTCTGCTCAGAAAATAAAAGTCATTTCTTTAGTTTTATTTTTCCCTCAGAAAATAAAAGTTATTTCTTGAGTTTTATTTTTCCATCAGAAAATAAAAGTTATTTATTGAGTTTTATTTTTCCCTCAGAAAATAAAAGTTATTTCTTGAGTTTTATTTTTCCATCGGAAAATAAAAGTAATTTTTTGAGCTTTATTTCTCGATCAGAAAATAAAAGTTATTTTTTGAGTTTTATTTTCCGATCAGAAAATTAAAGTTATTTTTTGGGGTTTTTTTCCCTCCGAAAATAAAAGTTATTTTTTGAGTTTTATTTTTCGATCAGATAATAAAAGTTATTTATTGCAGAGACATAACTGTTATGAGGCAATTGAAAAAATAAAAATCTGAATATAATCGTTATGAGCAACAGAAAAATTTTTCTTTCCCATAATAACTTTTAAATGTAAGGGACAAATTTTTTCATTGAAATGTGCCCAACGTTTTTGATTTCAAAAAATTCAATAAGAGTTATTTCTCGTCTCTGATTTTTTGAGTTTTATTTATCGATCAGAAAATAAAAGTTATTTTCTGAGTTTTATTTTTTTGCTCAGAGAATAAAAGTTACTTCAGTTTAATTTTAGATGCAGCTGTCGATTTTGCCACATTAACACGTAGGTAAAGTTTATAAGTAAAAAAAAATTAAAAATTTAATTATCTACTTTACCTATTTATATGGCAAAATTTACAATTGCAGCCAAAAGTAAACTGAAAAACTTTTATTTTCTGATCGCAAAATAAAACTCAAAAAATAATTTTTATTTTCTGATCGAAAAATAAAACTCAAGATATCACTTATTTTCGGAGGGAAAAATAAAACTCAAGAAATAACTTATTTTCTGAGCGAAAAACAAAACTCAAGAAACAACTTTTATTTTCTGATAGAAAAATAAAACTCAAAAAATAACTTTTATTTTCTGATGGAAAAATAAAACTCAAGAAATAACTTTTATTTTGTGAGCAGAAAATAAAACTCAGCAAATAATGATTAAAAATCAACTTTTTGGATATAACTCATATCCGTTACAGTCCCTGGCTACTACTCATTATGGGTTCGAAAATTTTTTTCGATCCGACCTCACTTATTCGATAGCGAATCGAAAACGCCAATTATAAACTTTAAAAGTACTTTTTTTGCCAAAATTCTGCGCTCATAAATTTTTAATAATATACATAGTATGCACCTGCATTTGACAACAAGTGTTGCCAACAACAAATTCACGACGCATACCAAGTGCTGCATGTTGCGTGCGAAATACTAAAGCTGTTAGGCTTAAAAATTAAAATTTGTGTGCTAAAATATATTTACTCATTTATTCTTTACAATTTTCTTATTTCATTGCATCAGATACCTCCTTGCTGGACTTTCCACCGGTTCAATTATCGTATTTCATATTGATTTCAATCGCTGGCATCACGAGTACCAGCAACGCTACTAAACAGCTACGGGCTATACATATACATATATATGTACAATCGCTAGATGATACAAACCAAAGCAGAGAAAAATCAATGTTACGGCGCGTCCTTGATTAAGACAAAGAAAAAACAAACAAACAACAACAAATGAATAACAAAAACTGTGCATATAAAAAACAAAGGCCAAATTGCAAATGAGCAGAACTTAAAAAACTTAAATTAAATTAGTTAAAACAGACACAAAGTAAATAAAATGGATTTCAAAGGTAAAGAAAGGTAAATAAATGGAAGATTTAAATAGAAATAACCCCATTTGGTAGAAAATTAATTATGTAATTTAAGCAAAGCAAAAATCAAAAGCAAAAATAAAATTAAAGAGTATTAAAAAAAATTTTTTTTTAATTTTTATTTCCATGCATTTTTTGGTGAATTTTTCGATGTTGTAATTTTTTTTTACTTAGATTAATAACAACACACAAAGCGCGCTAAAAATTAATATGTTTAAGTGCATAATAGTAATATTTACACACACAAATATTTACATACACAAATGTAAATACACATACAGGCATAACTAGTTAGTGTGTAGTAACATTGCATGGCTTCAGACGAGTAGTGAAAAAATGTGAAAAAAAATTAAAAAAAAAATAATAATACAAATAAAAGTTGTGCTGAAAATTAAATTAAATTAAATTAAACATTAGCGTAAAAATTGAGAATTTTTAAGCAAAGCCAATTCAATTCCATGAGAAAGTAAAAAATTAAATAAATTAAAAAAGTTAAAGAATTAGTTTTAGCATTTGAAAGTAAAGTACTTTTGCAATAATTCCATTAAAAAAGCAAAACAAAAAACCGAGAAAAAGATTTATTAACATAACTAGTACATACATATTTAATGAAACAAAAATATAACAAAGCGGCCAAATATGTACATATGTATGTACATATATGATATGTATGTACATACAGTGGCTCTCAGAAGTATTTTGCATAATTCATTTATTAAGAAAACGTTAGAAATTCGCCTTTTTCACGAGATCTTTTGCAAATTTTTTTTAATATGGTATTATAGCTGAATCCTCATACTACAAAAACACATTCATTAAAAAAACCAAAATGCATTTCATCTTTTTTATAAAATTAATAATATATAATAGTAGATGCATTTACAACCTGTTCAATATTTTTTATGATATCCGTTCTTTTTCCAAATGGCTTTCAAGAGTCTAGGGATGGGCTCTGCTAATTTTTGGCAAAATTCCGGAGGTTTTTTGTCCCATTCCTCGGCCAAAACCGCATTTGGATTATTTTTTGGGGAAATCTTCGATTTTCTCACATGATCTTCAAGACAGGACTAAAAATGTTGATTGGTTCTTATATCGGAGCTTTGAACACAAACTTGGAAGTGTTTATTATTCGAAAGTGTTCACATTTTAACATCATGAGTGATATTTTTTGGAAAAAAGTTGTTAGTACAAAGAAGAACGTCGCTAGAAGAACGTGCAATATTGAGAGAAAATCAACTAAACCCCCATACATAAGCTCCTACAATAAACAGAAAACTAAAACCAATACTCAATAATCAAGTATCGGACGAGGCAGTGTACAGTGTACCGATAAAACCCATATTCACCGCCAAGTACTGCGCAACCAACTCTCTATCTCAAAGAAAGTGTCTTATTTTTCCCAAAAAACACAAAATAAAAAAAAATTTAACATTTCTAAAACTATAATTTTAAGTGCCGAAAGCAAATAAAATATTTATGAGTCATATTTTATGGCGGAAGCCCAATTAAGAGCTGAAAATCAAAAAAATTAAAGCGACTGTTAAGCACTGTAGGAGTTTGTCATCAATCGAGGCGCAGGGAGTTTGTATATCACCTCAGTGAGTTGTAAACCTTATTTTAGTGGATAGTACGATGGACGAGCATTCACGATTTTCCATTTTCAGGGAAAACCTACGTTCTAGTGCAGACAAAATGGGTATGATATACAATGGGTTTTTAATTCAACAAGATAATAATCCGAAAAATACCGCTAATGGTGTTAAAATGTGAACACTTTCGAATAAAAAACACTTCCAAACTCTTTTTCAAAGCTCTGATATAAGAACCAATCAAAATTTTTAGTCCTGTCCTGAAGATCATGTGAGAAAATCGAAGATTTCCCCAAAAAATAACCCAAATGCGGGTTTAACCAGGGAATGGGACACAATACCTCCGGAAATTTTGAAAAAATTACCAGAGTCTATCATTTCATTTCATTTATTGCCCAAAATCACACTAATATACAATTGGTATAGTTATATAAAATTAGGTTATCTAGTGTTATCCTAACATACATGTGTATTTATCTAGGAATTTAAAACTTATGTTTTTATGCATGTACTTTACGAGTGTATGTATTTTACGAGTGTATGCCTTTAGCAAAAATTTAAAACTTTTATACATTCCCCCAAAAAGGGCTAAAAAGGAGATATAATAATTTATTATACATATATATGTACATATCTAAAACTAATATAATCTTATACTAAGCTTTTGCCAAATATTAGGTTATAAACTGGTTGGTATTGTATACTAAATTTTCGCCATTAAGGTCGTATGAATTATATCGCCTATGATAATAAATTGCTTTATTATTTCTGTGTGTCATATTATTATTTTTTAATATTTTTAAATATATTGGGGATAAGTATCTTTCTGATAATGGTACAGTTATTTGTGTTTGCTTTGATAAATAGCTATTTATAATTTCATTTTCAAGGTTTGCCATTCTTTCTACAAATCTATCGGACGATTTAATAAGGAAAAAGTCGATTCTTGATAGTTTACATTTTTTATACAACACTTTATTAGATATTCTTTTTCGAAACGTGCCACTTCTGTATGGTTGGCGGTTGACACCACTACTAAGTCTTAAAATGTATCGTTCAAATCGTCTTAATCTCTCCATTTGACTCGATGAAATATTAAACCATATTGGATGTGCGTAAGAAATTATTGGCCTAATTATTTGCTTATATATATTTAGTTTGATGCTAATTGAAAGGCCACCCTTTCTTCTAACTAAATTAGAGTAACTGAAAAATATTTTCTTTGCCTTTGCTAATATAAAATCCACGTGTCTTATAAAATTAAATTTGCTGTCTAAGATTACACCCAGATATTTTATTTGCTCTTTGTTGTTGATATTTACTCCATTCATTTTAATTTGGGGTTCATATTTACGGGCGTTTGGAAACAAATACTTGCGTATTCCCTTAATAATGGATGTTTCACTTTTCTGTAAATTTATTTTCAACTTCCATTTTTTAAAGTATGCGCTTAGTTCATTTAGATATAAATTAATAGCTTCGTTAGCTTTAGCAATGCGTGAATGAGATCCAAGCACAAGTATATCGTCTGCGTATATGATAACTTTTATGTCACATCCATTGGAACTTAATGGCGGATCAGGAAAATCTGCCAAGAAGATGTTGTATAGGATCGGCCCTAGTAAAGAACCTTGGGGCACACCTGCATTTATATCCCTCGTCATAGAGTTATGTATACCTTTATTTACATAAAATGAACGCCCTTTCAAGTAGCTCAATAATATTTTACATAAATTGCTATCAAAGAAAAATTTATGGTACATTTTAAAAATAATCGCTTCTATCCAAGCAGTATCGAACGCCTTTTCTAAGTCCAGACTGGCTAATATAGTCGCTTGACGGCGATTTAAATTATTACATACATAGTCCGAAACAAGTGTTAATGCATGACCAGTTGAGTGAAATGAGCGAAAGCCAAATTGATAATCCTTTAATATTTTTCGCTCTTCCATATGTTTTTTTATTTTTTCAAGTATTATATCTTCTAATAATTTACTTATATTTGAAAGAAGAGATATTGGACGGTAACTAAGAACTGAATTAGGATTTGAATTTGGTTTTGGAATACATATGACCTTTGCCGTTTTCCATTGAGTTGGGAAATATGCTATATTTAGTGAGTGATTAAAGAGGATCGCTAGGAACCTCCAAAAACTTTCCGATGTTTTTTTAAGCAGATAATTTGATATACCGTCATCACCGTAACTCTTTTTATTATTCTTTGATTGTAGAATAATACCAATTTTCTCCGCGTTTACAAATGCGTATCGTTGGTCAACGTTTGTGTTAAACTCACCATCAGCGGTTATACTGTCGCTGAATTCTACAGTTGGCTCGTTTACGTTCTCTATATCTACCATTGTATTTTCTATTAAA
The DNA here is from genome assembly GCA_960531455.1 of Urophora cardui. Classification (NCBI taxonomy): domain Eukaryota; kingdom Metazoa; phylum Arthropoda; class Insecta; order Diptera; family Tephritidae; genus Urophora; species Urophora cardui. The sequence continues at coordinate 116,805,873 of OY482671.1, forward strand.
ATTGATACATTTTCTTCTCCAAGATGTTGGTTTTGACAATGTATTTTTTCAAATGCATAGGCTAATGCGTTTACTTTATCAAAGTCTTCCGTTAAAACAATATTGTTCAAACTATGATTATCTACTGAAGTTCCATAAGGAAAGTCATTGTCGATATCTTCTCTGTTAATCGTCAAGTTTGGAAGATTTAATGTTTGTTTTAATCCACATATCCCCTTAATTTTACTGTATGTTTTGTTATTCATACGTATTTTGGCGAAGTAATTTGACCAATACTTTTCTTCATGTATACGAATACGTTCTTCTATAATTTTGTTAAGATTACGAATGATGGCTGTTAAAGTATTTTTCCGCTGAGGGTGCACGCATCTTGCAGCTGTTCGACGTAAACGTTTCTTTTCCTTAATTAGTTCAAGTATATCTACAGGAAGATTTATTAGGCCACGATTACGCACTACTGTCTTTGGGACGGCACCTGAGTTAAGTGCTACTTCAATGGCTTTATTTAGGTTTCCAATACAGTTGTCAATTTCTTCTCGCGATACATTACGATTGATTGGTAAGAAGTTTGGGCGAAGGTTGCCCAAAAGCACATTGTTAAAGTGTTTAAAATCAGTCTTATCATAATTGAAAAACTCAGTTAACGGGCAACTGAGTACATTATGATCTGATTCTATAATAAGTTCTACTGCACAATGATCTGACTCAAATTCGTATGTTTTTAGGCAATCTATGTATCCGTTTACTTCATCAAATTTTATACCAACAAATGGTGTGACTAAAAAAATATCTAAGTATGAAGCTGTTTGCTTAGATATTCTAGTCGGATATTTTGTTGATATAAGACTAAGACTGGGGCATTGCTGAAGCCAATTGTTAAATATTCGACCGTTATTGTTTGTGACAGAGTCCCCCCAATTAGGATGCCGAGCATTAAGATCTCCTCCCATTATTATCTTGCTCGTACCAATAGATTCCAGAACTAAATTCAGGTCGCTTACATGCAATAAGTCTGATGGACGATTATATAAACTTACAAATGTAATTTCCTCACCATTTTCGCAGAATATTTTCAATCCTGCTTTCTCCAAGTGGACAGTATCTCCAAACTTGACAACTTCTTATTTATATTGTTCTTTTATGCAAATAGCAGTCGCAGTACCACATGTGGTCCTCCTGTTATTTATTTGTCTAGCCTTATCAACTTGCGTAATAAAGTTATAACCTTTGAAGTTAACCCTATGCTTTGCGTTAAGACGATGCTCAGCTATAAGTATTACATCTGGCTTATGTTTTTTAAAAAAGAGGTTAAGGTAATGTCTTTTGTGCTTTGATATCAAAGAATTCACGTTTAGGAATATGCATTTTAATTTTTGGTTAGTCATGATTTAGTCTTAATTCTGTTAAAAGGCTAAAGAGGGCTATTGACTTTTCGTCATCATTTTGCAGCTGCTTGTAAGCTTTTGAGAAATTTGTTATTTTTTTCATACAATCGGAAATATTGCTACCAAATAGACGTATACATTCGCTGTTGACATTATCAAAAGATGTTGACCCTAATGCTATTTTGTTTTTCGTGTTATCATTTTTATACTCAGCTGTACTAGTACACAGAGTATTATAGTTTTAATCACATAACGGTGGATTGTAACAGAATGAAATAATCGAGATAGATATAGACTTATATATATCAAAATGATCAGGGTGAAAAGAGAAATCGATTGAGCCATGTCCGTCCGTCCGTCCGTCCGTCCGTCCGTCCGTCCGTCCGTCCGTCTGTCCGTCCGTCCGTCCGTCCGTCCGTCTGTAAACACTCTAACTCGCGCAAAAATTGAGATATTTTGATGAAATTTGGAACGCAAGTTGGTATCGAGACTGGGACGGTTGGTATTGAAAATGGGCGAAATCGGACCATGACCACGCCCACTTTTCCTATATAGAAAAAATCGGAAATTTGGTATCTCAGCCACTAATATAGCTAGAGTTTTAAAATTTTACCCACGTATTGAGCTCGGGCCCTTATGAAGAAATTTGATGAAGTTTTGGAAAATGGGCGGTGCCACGCCCACTTATTAAGGGTCAAACATTGAAAGTTTTATATGTCATAACTCAGAAACCGTTGAAGATATATCGATGAAATTTGGTACGCGTAATTTGCTTACATAGACAAATGTTTTGACGAAAAATTATCAAAATCGGTTTACGGCCACGCCCACTTTTATATATGTGTATTATAAAGTGACCTAATAAAACCATTTTAAGCGATATCTCTGTCAAATATAAAGATCTATCATTGAAATTTTGTCGCATGAGTCCAACTATGGACATAAAACAAAAAACACAAAAATTTTGGAATATGGGCGGTGCCACGCCCACTTATTAAGGGGCAGACATTGAAAGTTTTATGAGTCATAACTCAGAAACCGTTGAAGATATATCGATGAAATTCGGTACGCGTAATATAATTACTTAGTCAAATGTTTTGGCGAAAAATTATCAAAATCGGTTGACGGCCACGCCCACTTTTATATATAGGAAATATAAGGGGGCCTAATAAAAACATTTTAAGCGATATCTCTGTCAAATATAAAGATCAATCACTGAGATTTTGTGGCAGGAGTCCAACTATGGACATAAAACAAAAACTACAAAAATTTTGGAAAATGGGCGGTGCCACGCCCACTTATTAAGGAGCGAATATTGAAAGTTTAATAAGCCATAACTCAGAAACCGTTAAAGATATATCGATGAAATCTGGTACGCGTGATATATTTACTTAGCCAAATGTGTGGACGAAAAATTACCAAAATCGGTTGACGACCGCGCCCACTTTTATATATGTGTATTATAAAGTGACCTAATAAAACCATTTTAAGCGATATCTATGTGAAATATAAAGATAATTCATTGAAATTTTGTGACATGAGTTTTACAATAGACCGGAAACAAAAAATAAAAAAGTTTGGAAAATGGGCGTGGCACCGCCTCTTTTTAGACAAAGGGATATATGAGATTTCTTAGCCTTTAACTCGACAAATAATTGAGATATTATGACGAAACTTGGTTTATACACTTTTATAACATGTGTTAATAGACACGCAAAAATGTATTGAAATCGGTTTATGACCACGCCTACTTTTTAACAAAGATATTTCTGGAACACCCTTTTGGAATTTGTAACGTGAAGTCTTTGTAACTAAAAGTCATAGAGGGATGAAATTTTGCACTAACAATAATATTTGTATGCTTATTTGGATGATTGATATAAATTTTGAAAATGGGCGTGGCTGCGCCCTGTTTATGCAGCACTCGTTTCATATAAAATACACCCTATATCGAACAAACGCAAACAAACAATGAAAGCATACAGCTGAGTATCTAATGTTCGATTGCACTCGAACTTAGGCTTCCTTACTTGTTTAAGCTACGCTTGGTTTCATTTCCACGCACAGCTAAAGCATACGAAGGTGATGTATTACCGGCGGTAAGACTACGTGTTATTGTTGTATTTAGTGGGATCTTATCTCTCGTTTCGTTATTTCGCTCATTCATTCTCTTTATTATTTCTAAGCGTTTGGGACAATTTCGATAATTGGCGGTGTGGCCTTCTTTGTTACAATTTACGCACATCACTGGCATGCCTATCTTTTTAACTAATTTACCTGTATCATTATCAGTATATACATACTCTTTGTTGTTATTTCCCTTTGGGGGAATTTTGCATTCTTTAGGCCCATGAGTGTCAAGGCATTTGACACAACGGTATGGTAAATAGCAATTGCTGGCTACATGTGTATAGCGCTGACAATTTTTGCATTGCGAAGGTAACATAGGTTTTAGTTTTTCAAATTCTACTTTACAATTGAGAATATACTTAATATTATAGAAATCTGATAACTTAGAGTTATGGCTTAGTTCAGGGATGGGCGCCGCAAGGCACATAAACGCAGCAGAGGGGCGATCATGGGCTTTCGTGGGCACTGCATAATTTCCGGGGAAAGGGGAGCTAAGGCGATATCGAAGTTGATGTACACTCCGCCTTAAGTGATGTTCATCGCACAGCGCGTACGGAAACACTAAAAATGAAAACCACATTGTTTTATATAGAGAGAGGAATTCACCAATAATAAAATGTGCAGTGTTGCCGCTAAAAAATTTCGAAAAGTGGCCGAAAAAATTAAAAAAAGTGTTTCCCAAATTTTTTTTAGCTAGAAGCACATTTTTATATATTTTTGTGGTTTATTTAATGCTTAAAGCAATTTGCAAGCGGTTTGTACCCTTGGTCTTAAATAGTGAAAGTTTTGAAAATAATCTTTCTGCTCATGCACTGCTGGCAGCGATAACATATTTGCAACAAATTCACAACTAGTTCTCATTTAAGTTGTTTTTCATTCCCCCACGTTGTGCGAAAACTCTTCTATTTCGGTTTGTTAAAACAATTTTCTTGCATTCTAAAAATTTTTACTCCCAAATAACTTTTTCGTTGGATTTTCCCCACTTTTGCCTTTTTCATTTTCAACATTAACGTTAGTGTGTATATGCTTTTGCCTACAACAAAAATTCAGCACGTTTGTGGAGAATATATGCAAAAGCATATACACACTAACGTTAATGTTGAAAATGAAAAAGGCAAAAGTGGGGAAAATCCAACAGCTTGCACAGAGTCTCAATGGCCGAGTGTGTTTATCCGTTGGGTCATTGCGGCTGAAGTTGGAATGGACTCGGGTTCAATCCCCGGTGCATCCACTTCCGAAAAGAGTGCTGATGATCGAAAATGGTTTTTCGTGAAATAGCTATACACTCAACCTTCGCTGTAAATAGTTGTTGAATTTTTTTCCACTTACCCCAACTTTTTCGGGGTTTTCCTTCGCAGCGGAGAATTGCTAATGAAAAGTGAAAAGGTAACAAAGAGGCTTTTGTGTGAATGTGAATTTTATATGAGCTATTGGCCAGTTTTTAATTAAGAAAAATTTAAAAAAATTTTTTGGTAGAGGTTATGGATCCATTTCGGAGACCACCACATCCCCTCATCAGACTTCTTCAGCCGGCCTCAACCGAGGATCGAACTTAAGTCGTTTCGATTGGTAAGCCAATAGCATCCCATTGAGCTACCACCGCCGTCAGCTTTGTTTTGCTTAATTCTCAATTTTCCTTTTATTACAACAGTAGCAGAAAACGGCCATGTAAAAACAAACATAAAAAAGCTTTTTTTATATTTAAGAAAAAAACTAAAAAATATTTATTACATTATAGGTTTGAAAGTAAAAAAGGACCAAAAGTGGCCCAAATGTTTAAAAAGGTTCAAATATTGCATATTTTCAAAAAGTTTGGTTCCGGTATCCTGGCTCTTAAAAAAGGTTCAAATTGTCACTTTAGTGGCCTCAGCGGCAATTCTGTACAATCGCTAATTTTGCAGTTTCTTTCTCGCTCTATTGTTTTCGAACTCCGATGCCATTTACTTCATTAGTGTCATAATTTAAAAAAGCCAATTTATGTCTTCTTCGCTATATATGGAAGTAAGCTACTATACTAAAGCAACAATATTTTTTAAATAAAGCCCTTAATTTTCATCTATGACCATAAAATTTCATAACAAATAAATAACACTGATTCTCACTACTAAGTATCGATTCAGAAAATTGTGTTGTGTCGTTATTGAAGCAAGTGTGCTTTGTGCTTTTGGCATGTACATTAAGGTGGAGTGAAAACATATGGAGCTTTTTTTGTTTTTTTTTTTTTGAACGTACCAATGAAAAGTTGCCTTAATGAACCCCACAAAATTTTATGGCCATAGGATGACATTTTGAACTGCCCCCAGCCCCGCAAAGTTGAAAGCACGATCTGGTACAAATATGAAATTTTGAAAATTATAAAAGCAAAAAACCAAGTATGAGGATTGATAAACATGGCTAAGCTGAGTATTAAGGTGAATTTTTTTTTCGGAAACAACAACAACAAAAGTTATTAAAGGTCAAAGTTTATATAATGCATTCTTTAAATTGCAATTACTTAAAAACTACTGAACCGATTTCGAATATTTTATACCATTCGATAGGTATTTTGATTCCCTTTAATTTCATATACATTTTACAGTGCGTTCCATAACACCCCCCAGCGGGGGTCAACCCCCTTTTTTTTACCCACCTTACTTTTCATATATAAAATGTATACCAAATTTAAGGGAAAATACATGCTAGTAGGTCAATAAAATTTTACAGGCTTATTTCTGGGCTAGGAAGGTGCCGTTCTGGCTTTGGAACAAATTGAATTTCCAAAAAAAAAAAAAATTCGCCCCACCTTAATGTACATATGTATATATATATATATATATGCTCTCTTGTTCTCAATACCGAATATGCATTAGCGCGCTCAATATTGTTGATATTGGTTGCCACTATCCTAAAAAAATGTTGATAATAATTCCCAACAAAATAACCAAAAAATTACAAACAGACTAATAAATTATCGCCTTCATAATTCGAATGATAAAAGAAACTTAAAAGAAGTACACCTGCTTTGGTTTACAAAAAAAAATTATCTGAAACGTAAATCACATCTATGAATGAATTTTGTTTGTAGTTCGTTTGATTTTTCTTTGGTCATAGCTTTAGTAGAAATTAAAAAAAAAAACATTTTTAACATTAACAAATTAAGTATACCTTAGAATAATTTTATCATATTGAAAAAGAAAAATACTAAAATCATTTGATAGTTACCAAATTACCAACCGCAAAAAAATACCTATTTTGGAATTAATTACCAAGTGTGGCAACCATATGCTCAGTTTGAGTTCGTCCTTCTCCCCACCAGCTGGTACATTTACCTACTTCACCATCCCCATGCAATGAGCCGACGCGACCCGTACGGGTAAATACCCATATGGGCTCAATCGCCCATGGCTGGCTTAGTTGAATTAACCATTTGTCGTTTCTGAATTTTGATAGTTTTACAATTTCTATGCATAGGTTAAGTTCGTTAAGATAAGTGACGATTTCGTCATGTTCATAACCATTTGACAATTTTCTTATTATGATTGAGTACGGTTTTTCCTCATTGGGAGTAAATGTATAGAACTTCACCTTTTCCTTTATAAGGAAAGATTTAATCTGTTTATAGTCGTTTATGAGTAAATTATGACGCATGAACTCACTAGACTCTTGGAAGCGACTTCAAAAAAGGAAGGATATCATAAAAAATATTAAACAGGTTGTAGATGCATTTATTCACCAAAATTACCAATATGCAAAATACTTTTGTGAGCAAAAATGTATGACTTTTTTCGTTTCTTTAATTTTATAAAAAAGATGAAATGCATTTTGGTTTTTTTAATGAATGTGTTTTTGTAGTATGAGGATTCGGCTATAATACCATATTAAAAAAATTTGCAAAAGATTTCGAAAAAATGGCGAATTTCTAACGTTTTCTTAATAAATGAATTATGCAAAATACTTCTGAGAGCCACTGTACATACATATGTATAGATGTACGAGCTAGAAGTGAAACCGTATGTACATAGGTACTTGCAAATGCGCAATACTTTTTTCATGATAGCGAGGGCAAATTCATTCATATGGTAATGTTAAGTGAACAGCTGACTTCTTCTTCTTCTCGTTTTTAATTCGCCGAGTACAGAAGAATGTCATACAAAGAAATATTTGACTTTGAGTTTGACATTCTGATGGACAAAAACTTAAAGCGAATCGAGGCGAATATTGCCGAATTCGCCCTGCCATTACCATATAATGAATTTGCCTTGATGATAACACAAAAAAAAAACAAACAAAACATAATCCAATAGAAAAAAAAAAAAAATAAAGTGAAATAAAACAAAAAATAAGATGAAATGAAATAATTACAATGAAACTTTTGTGGCAGAGCAAGAAAAAACCAAGAAAGGATGAAGAGAGTTGCGAAATGAACAACAAAGCCTAAACGGAATTTGGCAAAACACAAACAACACACTGTATGTATGCATATTTTATAAGCAACAGCAATGCAATTTAAGCTCTCACATGCGTACTCTAATGCAAATTAAACCGCACATATTTTATGTACAAAGCTATGTGTGCATGTATATTAGGCCGGGGCGTTTTGTATGGAGGCAAGTTAATCGATATAGTGCGATCGATATTGCGATTACTCTAATTTTTCTAAGTACAAAACTCTTGCACGACACTTGTTTAAAATTAATTTTGATGTTCCGAAATTTGGTTTTACGGACCAAAACGAGTTTTGAAAATAAAAAAAATCGACAAAAGTCAACAAAAAAATAACCAGGCCAATATGCACATTAGATGAGTTTTTTTTTTTTTTGTATGGGATTCTTTAAACCTTTTCATATCCTCCCTCCGGCACCGGAATATGAAAATAGGTTGCTTTAGAGTAAGTAAACTGAAAAAAAAATTCACTTTTCCAAAAACTGGATGGAGCTACACCGAAAACCGCGCAAATTCCCAGAATTTCAAGGTATATTTAGATTTATGTCTGAAAAAAGTTAGAATTTTGCACAAGAAAAAAAATTGATATCCACCCGTACGTAGAATTAACGGCTAAATCGAATGGAGTATTCATTTTTTTGGTAGACTACCCAGGTAAGGTAATAACGCGGCCTAAAGTGACTATTTTCTTTTTTTCTCATGAATCCTCAACTTCTTGCCCTATACTCTTCCCGAAATCGGAAAAACTTGTGGACCCGGATGGACCCAAAATATTATTGGGCAATATTGGTATCAAATTAAAGGTCTTAACTAGGGCTTGCATATGGAAGTCATTACATGCCAATTTCTTATCCAATTTCCGATATACTGGCAAATAAGTGGTCCAGGATGACTACAGAATATTTTAAAGGATATCGGCGACATTTGAGTCTATGTTTGACTTATATGTGTCGAAATTGTGGACACAGCAAAATGTATTGGCTTTACAATGAAGTCCTAGGTAAAATCTTTATTTTGATATCCATATTGCCCACAAATGTTTTGGCGCTATCCGGCTCCACTTTTTGTCCGTTATCCACGACCTTTGTATTTTTTTTTTACATTTATAGAGTTGTCCACCCACATAAAAAAATCACGAATAACCCAAAAAACCGCCTTCAAGAGCAAAATTGTTAAAAAATTTAAGAAATTTTAAGGTATGCTACCCTTTTATACCCGACTTTACTTCACTTAAACTTGATGAACTCATCCAAATTTTATTAGATTTTTAATGGCTATACATTTCTGGAAAGCGCATTAAATAACGCAGCCTACGGTGTGATTTAGTTAAAAAATAGTTTCCGATTTCGAGAAGAGTATAGGGCAAGAAGTTGAAGATTCATGAGAAGAAAAAGAAAATGATCACTTTAGACCACGTTATTACCTTCCCTGGGTAGTGTACCAAAAAACGGAATACGCCATTCGATTTAGCGGTTAATTCTACGTATGGGTGGATATCAATGTTTTTTCTCGTGCAAAATCCTAACTTTTTTCATACATAAATCTAAACATACCTTCAAATTCTGGGAATTTGCGCGGTTTTCGGTATAGCTCCATCCAGTTTTTGGAAAAGTGAAATTTTTTTTTCAGTTTAGGTACTTACTCTAAAGCAACCTATTTTCATATTCCGGTGCCGGAGGGAATATCTAAAAAAACTCATCTAATGTACATAAATAATAATAATAATAACCCACGCCCTCCAATCCCGCCCGACCGCACGAGAGGCGCACCCGCATGACGTACGGATATTTTTTATTTACATAAAATGCCGAGGTGTTGAGTGGCAGGAGTTTGTTAAGCGTCGAGATCTTAAACTGCTCAGCTACAGAGAAATAAAATCATCAGCTGAGTATAATACATTTGAAGTTAGTCTTGAGAATTATAACAGAATAATCGCTACTATGTGTTAAGATAAGACAGTATTTTTTCCCTTATAATGAAAAGTGAGTCCGAAATATCTAAAAAGCTGGAATAGGAATTAAAGCTCTTACATAAACCCCGGAAAGGTTCATTTAATTCAAAGTTTGATTTACACTGCTTTAAGTAGATAGGGTTGAAGTGTCTTGTTGAACGAGAAGGAATGTTAAAGTTTATTTCAGCTAGCAAGAAAGGAGAAAGAATTAAGCCATTCAAGAGCTTAACCATAAATATTACCCCTAACATTTCTCGTCGACTTGCAAGAGTCGGAAGATTAAGGAATTTTAAACGGCTAGTATACGGTGGAAGATTGTAACCAGAATCCCAAGGCAAATTTCTTAAAGCAAAAAGTTGAATCAAAATTTTATACTGTGTTCAAATCCGAATTAAAATCGGATGAGTCGTTTTCGAGCTATGGTCTGATTTCCGGTTGTGGAGGAAATGCTCAAAGTCGCATATTTTCGGAAATACATATCCTTGCAAACTACATAATATTTTTAGAAAAACAAAATCATGGTATGGGAACTCTGTCGCTCCAAGTACTAAATTTCAGAATTTTAGCGGCATAAAGGGAAGAGTTATTCCCCAAAACATACAATTATGCTGCTTGAAAATTATTGATTGAATTTGATGAGCATTATGGCTTGGATAATTTTTTGGCGAATTTGGTACATTTCTGATTTTCACAAATCCGTCTTGGTACATAATAAAACAAAGTAAAAAAATTTTTTTAAAAAAGCTTTTATTTAATATTAATATAACAATTTACTAAAAAGGAAAAAAATAATTTTTTTATATTTTTGAACAAGATTTATATTAGTCCTTAGTTCATTTGGATCTTAATTTCAATCTAAACATACATTTAACGTATTTCTTCAAAGCATTTCTGTATATGTATCAACATAAATAAAAGCGCGGGTGCTCTTTACGTAATGCATATCTTACGTAATTGGAATTTAAAGTTTTTATCGCTTCCTTCCATTTCGCCAATACGGTTTTATAACATGAATATGTAATGAGTACCCGCGCTTTTATTTATGTTGATACATATACAGAAATGCTTTGAAGAAATACGTTAAATGTATGTTTAGATTGAAATTAAGATCCAAATGAACTAAGGACTAATATAAATCTTGTTCAAAAATATAAAAAAATTATTTTTTTCCTTTTTAGTAAATTGTTATATTAATATTAAATAAAAGCTTTTTTAAAAAAATTTTTTTACTTTGTTTTATTTTTGCCTTTTTAGTTTTACAATGCATATTACATCTAATATCTGGTTTTACTATACTCTTTTGTGAATAGATTACTTCGTAATACGTGTTCAAAATAGGAACAAATCTGGTTCATAAATACTAATTTTCTAAATATCTTGACACTAGCGCCACCTAGCGGCGATTTATTTCCACGGATATATTTACTTTCTCATAGGCAATATATATACCGAATATGAACAAATTCGGTCGGTAAATACGAATTTTACAAATATCTTGACACCAGCGCCACCTAGCGGCGATTTTTTTCCTCGGATGTATTTACTTTCTCATAGGCAATATATATACCGAATATGAACAAATTCGGTCGGTAAATACGAATTTTACAAATATCTTGACACCAGCGCCACCTAGCGGCGATTTTTTTCCACAGATGTATTTACTTTCTCATAGGCAATATATATACCGAATATGAACAAATTCGGTCGGTAAATACGAATTTTACAAATATCTTGACACCAGCGCCACCTAGCGGCGATTTTTTTCCTCGGATGTATTTACTTTCTCATAGGCAATATATATACCGAATATGAACAAATTCGGTCGGTAAATACGAATTTTACAAATATCTCGACACCAGCGCCATCTATCGGATTTTTTTTTATTTCACATTGCATTGTCTTCGGGTCCTGAACTATGTTCCAAATTTCAAGTACCTAGCTCAACTAGAAGTATCTTAAATGTTCGTTGCAAAATTCCACGACATACATACAAAAAGTGAAGTTAAATAAAAGCTTGTAAAAACCAAATTGCGGAACATCAAAATTAATTTTAGACAAATGTCCTGCAAGAGTTTTTTACTCAGAAAAATGAGAAGAATCCGAATTTCGATGGCACGATTGAGGCTAGTAAATCGCACCGGCCTAATGTTTACATATGTATGTACATATGTAAAATTAATCAACGCATATGTTTGTTTTTGTATGTATGTATGATTATGTATGTGGTATAAATTTCTATGTATGTCTGTACATATAATATGTAGGCATCACTAAAAGGCAGCAAACAAAGTGGAGCAGTTGAGACGAAATTGAATGCAATTTTTATACTCAGCTGTACTAGTACACAGAGTATTATAGTTTTGATTTCCTAACGGTGGATTGTAACAGAATGAAATAATCGAGATAGATATAGACTTATATATATCAAAATGATCAGGGTGAAAAGAGAAATCGATTGAGCCATGTCCGTCCGTCTGTCCGTCTGTCCGTCTGTCCGTCTGTCCGTCTGTCCGTCTGTCCGTCTGTCCGTCTGTCCGTCTGTGAGCACGATAACTCGCGCAAAAATTGAGATATTTTGATGAAATTTGAAATGTAAGTTGGTATCAAGACAGGAACGGATGGTATTGAAAATGGGTGAAATCGGACCATGACCACGCCCACCTCCCCTATATAGTAAAAATCGGAAATTTTTTATCTCGGTCACTAATAGAGCTAGAGTGATAAAATTTCACACACGTATTGAGCTCAGGCCCTTATGAAGAAATATGGTGAAATTTTGGAAAATGGGCGGTGCCACGCCCACTTATTAAGGGGCAAACATTGAAAGTTTTATGAGTCATAACTCAGAAACCGTTGAAGATATATCGATGAAATTTGATAGGCGTGATATACTTACTTAGGCAAATGTTTGGACGAAAAATTGCCAAAATCGGTTGACGACCACGCCCACTTTTATATATGGGTATTATAAAGTGACCTAATAAAAGCATTTTAAGCGATATCTCTGTCAAATATAAAGATATATCATTGAAATTTTATGGAAGGTGTCCAATTATGGACATAAAACAAAAAATACAAAAATTTTAGAAAATGGGCGTGGCACCGCCTCCTTTTAGAAGCAGGAATATACGAGATTTCTGAGCCCATAACTCGACAAATAATCGATATATTATGACGAAACTTGGTCTATACACTTTCACTGCTTGTAGTAATACATGTTCGAAATTTTAGCGAAATCGGTTGACGACCACGCCCACTTTTATATATGGGTATCATAAAGTGGCCTAATAAAAACATTTTAAGCGATATCTTTGTCAAATATAAAGATAATTCATTGAAATTTTGTGGCATGAGTTCTACAATAGATCGGAAACAAAAAATAGAAAAATTTCGGAAAATGGGCGTGGCACCGCCTCTTTTCAGACAAAGGAATCAACGAGATTTCAGAGCCCACAACTCGACAAATAATTGAGATATTATGACGAAACTTGGTTTATACACTTTTATAACTTGTGTTAATAGACACGCAAAAATTTATTGAAATCGGTTTATGACCACGCCTACTTTTTAACAAAGATATTTCTGGAACACCCTTTGGGAATTTGTAACAAGACTTCTTTGTAACTAGAAGTCATAAAGGAATGAAATTTTGCACAAAGAATAATATTCATATGCTTAGTTGGATGACTGATAAAAATGTTGAAAATGGGCGTGGCTACGCCCACTTTATGCAGCACTCGCTTTATATAAAATACAACGTGTTTTCATCAAACGCAAACAAACAATGAAAGCATACAGCTGAGTATCTAATGTTCGATTCCACTCGAACTTAGGCTTCCTTACTTGTTATTATTCATTTGTAGCCGTACGTATGTAAGAAAGTATGTGTGTATATTAAAAAAAAAAGTTTGTATGTTTGTATGCATACAAAAATTAAAAAAAAAACTAAGTAAAATAACATTTAAGTGTGGTTTGATAAAATTTTATTGCGTCCAATTATTGAAAACGAAAATTGATTACACTTGCTCATGTACATATATAAATATTTCTTTATATATGTTTATATATGTATGTATGTGCTTATTTTAATATGTATTTATATACATATGTCATCAACACATACTCACTATGCAGCATAATTTAAAAATTGAATTGCCTTCAAACAGATCTATCGTCCAACAACAATTTTTAGCTCATTTATGTATGTTTGTATGTAAATATGTATCTATTTAAGTGTTTATTCGTATATTAATAGTTGCACCTAATTTATGTATGTACACATTTATATGTATTATATATGTATGTATGTACATATGTTTGTATGTATATTTTTCAATAACCGCAAGCCAGTAATTTTCCAGCGAAAAATTTACTATTTAGGTTAAATCCATTTGGTTCAATGAAGCGCAAATTGTTTATATATATTTGCATTATTTTGCCAAAAAATTATTTTGCATGCATTCACTGCAAGTGGTTCTTGTTCTTTTTTTTTTTTTTGAACTAAGTTTAACGAAAAATTTAAACAAACAAATGGATGAATACCAAAATATTTTATAGCGGAAAAATTGCAAAATTACAACTTTGCAGAACTTTCTTAGTTATTTAATTAAACTTGCAAAGAAAAAGCTCAAAGTGAGGTAATTATTAATATAAAAAACGGTATAAAGAAAAAAAATAAAGTAAAACTGCATTTCCAATTTTTTTTTATTGTTTTGTACATTATCTACTTTTTGTTTGCCCTCCTAGATGCATTTTTATTAGATTAGATATTAGGTTCTTTCATATATATTTTTTTTTTTTTTATTATTTAGTTGACAATGGTTTCCGCTTAGTTTGGGTAAAAAGGTAAAAAAAAGTTTTTTTAAAGCTTTAAAATATTGTTTAACTATTTGTTATAGAAAAATGTAATTTAATAAATAAACGTCTAATATAAAAAAAATAGGCAGGTAAGTACTCACTCTTTCCGCGAGTTGTATTTTTTTTGCTTTTTTTTTTTGATATTTTATATGAGTAGTCAGATTTCAAATAGGGCTATGTGAAATTTTTTCGATTTTGAATTTTTGATGAATTGTGTACCAGTATTTAAATTTGTATAATGTCCATTAAAAATTTATTGCAAAACTCTTCCGTATATTGAAAAACATAGTACATACAGATTCAAAATTCTCTTTCTATTTTTTTCTAATTTGTGGTTTAATGTGAAAAATGCTCATAGCCCTGTTCAGCATATATATGTATACATATACAATAATATTATATATGTATGTATATATTTAGCCAATCATAAAAAATGTAACAAATGAGCAGCCGGCTATACATACATACATGTTGTAAATTAAACTTCAATTGCCCTTTGATTTATTGCATTAAAAAGGGCAATAAAAATTAAATTAAACAGAAGCCATGCATATACATATTTTAAAAAAAATAAAGCAAAATAAAACCAGACTTTAGAAATAAAATTATTAAATGCAGCAAAACTGTTCCAAACGACAAAAAAAAATTAACAAAACAAATTGCGTTTGTTCATTGAACATTTTGTAAATAATAAATCGCATTCTGCAGGCCAAGCAAAAAAAAATAAAATTAAATTAAAATTTATTAATTTAACTTACTTGCGAAATTTGTCTATCACAAACCAAATTATTGTATTAATGTATATGCCTATGTATATAAAACACATACATACACATACATTCATAACATAAAGTAGCTATGACATTTATTTGCTTGTACGCGTTTAGCGTTAAATAATAACAAAGAAGAAATGTTTTAAGATAAATAAAAAATAAATAAATAATTATATAATTAATAATGTTATTATTAATACTAATGAAGAGGTTATGCGATAAAAAAAGCGTAAACAGAAGGAATGTGCAAATAGACATGCAAGCAACGTAATTATCAATAGTATCGTACAATTTTTCCCTCCATTTGTCCCACAAAACAAAAAAAAATTAATAAAATTAAATAAAAAAAAAGTTACGTAAAATAATGTTTTTAAAAATAAGTATGTACTATGTATATATGCTTTGCATTAGTATAAAAGTAAGTTTTTAAAAATTAATAATTTGATGTAAAAAAACATATTTTACCATTTCAAAGCGTATTTAATGCTGGTAAGTACATACATACATACATATTTTACATATACATACATACATATGTAGACAAACACAAATTTTCAACAAAATATACATATACTTTTGTACTTTTGTTTCAAAATGAAATCAAGCAAAAAATCGTACCTATAACTTAAATTAACGCTTTCGTGCAATACTGTACACGGTGGGCAGGAAGCGACGATAGGTTGCATGAAAATGTCGCCAAAAAAGGAAAGTGGGGTTGTGTTATGTGATGTTTATAGATGAAACATCCGTTGAAATTAAAATCCGAGCTGCTCCTTTTTCAAGGATATCCACATTTCTTGTTTTTTTGAAAGGATCAAATATTGACGAAATCGAAAATTCGCCAAAGTCCAAATTTTTCCGATTTCAGTACATTATCTGGTAGCTAAAGGATACAAGAAAAGGTATTAAAAAGAAAACAGGACATCTGTAGTGGAAAAATCCAATGTGAACAGGACCTAAAGTATAACCACTGAAATATAAAATAACACAAAAAGGACCCACTATAATTTGCGTATAACTCCTAAAATGTTAACTCTACGTGAAAACTGCTTATGATATGTTTCATTCGGAATAAATAAAGCAATATTTCTTTAATATACAATTTTGATGTACCTGCAGTGCTTAATGTACTTTGGTGCATCTAAATTGAAAATTTCAATAAAAGTACGTTTTTTTTTATGGTGCTGTTTTAAGTTCAAATATTTTGCTAGTTTATGTAAATATTTTAATCTAATGATCCAACTTTCATTCCTGCATATCTATACGTTAATACTCAAAAAAAGTTAGAGCTGAAATACGCGCTAGCTGCGCACAGTAGACGGGAAACAACAATAGGTTGCATGGAAATATTGAAAAAACGTTGGCTCAGCGAATATATGCCTAACTGTGTGCTGGTACTAATTTTCGTTTACAAAAAATTTTGGAGATGTTACTCAAGCTTGCTATGTGTTTATGAAGTAGACTAGAATATCATTTTACGTAAGTTTTTAGCCGGCCATCGTTTTTCGTTATTTTCATGCAACCTATTCTTGCTTACCGCCCACCGTGCACAGCTAGCGCGTATTTCAGCCCTAATTCTTTTTAGTATTAACGTACAAATATGTAAGAATGAGAACTGGATCATTAGATTAAAATATTTACATAGACTAGCAAAATATTTGAACTTAAAATAGCACCATAAAAAAACGTACTTTTTTGAAATTTTCACTTTAGATGCACCAAAGTACATTAAGCACTTCAGGTACATCAAAATTGTATATTAAAGAAATATTGCTTTATTTATTCCGAATGAAACATATCATAAGCAGTTTTCACGTAGAGTTAATATTTTAGGAGTTATACGCAAATTAAAGCGGGTACTTTTTGTGTTATTTTATATTTCAGTGGTTATACTTTAGGTCCTGTTCACATTGGATTTTTCCACTACAGGTGTCCTGTTTTCCTTTTAATACCTTTTCTTGTATCCTTCAGCTACCAGATAATGTACTGAAATCGGAAAAATTTGGAATTTGGCGAATTTTCGATTTCGTCAATATTTGATGCTTTCAAAAAAAACAAAAGATGTGGATATCCTTGAAAAAGGAGCGGCTCGGATTTTAATTTCAACGGATGTTTCATCTATAAACATCGCATAACACAACCCCACTTTCCTTTTTTGGCGACATTTTCATGCAACTTATCGTCGCTTCCTGCCCACCGTGTGTACTAAGTCTAAAAAATGTGTTTTTCAGGGGAAGCTCTCAGTGTTTAAATTCGATATGAAACTTCTATGTCTATAGAAGTTTTAAAACAAAGTGCAGACCACCCACAAGATTATTGCAGTTCGACGTTTCACTAACAACAATCTGTCAACATCGCGGGCATCTAAAGTCTTTTATATTGAAATCACTTAATTTTATTATACGATCTCATGCAGGTTCGATTTACGATTTCAATATACATAAATTCCAATTCGATTTCGAAATTCATTTTCGATCTCGTTTTCGAAATATTTATTTCGATTTCGTTTTCAAAATTTTTATTTCGAATTCGTTGCGATTTGATTTGAAATTTCAGTTTCGATTGCGATTTCAAATTGGGGTTTCGATTTCGAATTCCAATTTCGCTTGCGATTTTATTTCGATTTTGGTTGTGCTTTCGAATTTCGTTTTCTCAATTTTTATTACGTTTTCGTTTGCGATTTTGAACTTCGGTCTCAAATGCGATTTTATTTCGATTTCGTTATTAATTTGGATTTTCGATTGCGATTTCAAACTACGTACACTTTCGATTTCGAATTATATTTTAAAAATTTTGATTTTAATTTCGTTTGCGCTTTTATTTCGATTTTGTTTTCGGTTTTGATTTTCGATTGCGATTTCGAACTTCGTTTTCAAAATTTTTATTTAAATTTCGTTTGCAATTTTATTTCAATTTCCTTTTCGATTTTGATATTCGGTTGCGGTTTCGGTCATGATTTTCGATAGCGTTTTCGAATTTCGTGTTCGAATTTTATTTTCGAAACTTTTATTTGGGTTTCTTTTACGATTTCGTGAGCGAATTAGATTTTCGCTTGCCTCTTTGAACTGCGGTTTCCATTCCGAAATTCGTTTTCGAAACTGCTATTTCGATTTTCGGTTGCGATTTCGAACTTCGGTTTCGATTTCGTTTGCGTTTTTATCTCGATTTCGTTTTAGATTTCGATTTTCGGTTTTGGTTTTCGAACTTCGTTTTCGAATGCAATTTCGTGTTTGATCTCGATATCGTTTGTAAATTCGATTTGGTTGCGATTTCGATTTCGATGTCGAATTCGTTTTCGATTTATTTTCGAATTTAACTCTCAGTGTTTAAATTCGATATGAAACTTCTATGTCTATAGAAGTTTTAAAACAAAGTGCAGACCACCCACAAGATTATTGCAGTTCGACGTTTCACTAACAACAATCTGTCAACATCGCGGGCATCTAAAGTCTTTTATATTGAAATCACTTAATTTTATTATACGATCTCATGCAGGTTCGATTTACGATTTCAATATACATAAATTCCAATTCGAATTCGAAATTCATTTTCGATCTCGTTTTCGAAATTTTTATTTCGATTTCGTTTTCAAAATTTTTATTTCGAATTCGTTGCGATTTGATTTGAAATTTCAGTTTCGATTGCGATTTCAAATTGGGGTTTCGATTTCGAATTCCAATTTCGCTTGCGATTTTATTTCGATTTTGGTTGTGCTTTCGAATTTCGTTTTCTCAATTTTTATTACGTTTTCGTTTGCGATTTTGAACTTCGGTCTCAAATGCGATTTTATTTC
The DNA here is from genome assembly GCA_960531455.1 of Urophora cardui. Classification (NCBI taxonomy): domain Eukaryota; kingdom Metazoa; phylum Arthropoda; class Insecta; order Diptera; family Tephritidae; genus Urophora; species Urophora cardui. The sequence goes on from OY482671.1 coordinate 116,825,184, forward strand.
GATTTCGTTATTAATTTGGATTTTCGATTGCGATTTCAAACTACGTACACTTTCGATTTCGAATTATATTTTAAAAATTTTGATTTTAATTTCGTTTGCGCTTTTATTTCGATTTTGTTTTCGGTTTTGATTTTCGATTGCGATTTCGAACTTCGTTTTCAAAATTTTTATTTAAATTTCGTTTGCAATTTTATTTCAATTTCCTTTTCGATTTTGATATTCGGTTGCGGTTTCGGTCATGATTTTCGATAGCGTTTCGAATTTCGTTTTCGAATTTTATTTTCGAAACTTTTATTTGGGTTTCTTTTACGATTTCGTAAGCGAATTAGATTTTCGCTTGCCTCTTTGAACTGCGGTTTCCATTCCGAAATTCGTTTTCGAAACTGCTATTTCGATTTTCGGTTGCGATTTCGAACTTCGGTTTCGATTTCGTTTGCGTTTTTATCTCGATTTCGTTTTAGATTTCGATTTTCGGTTTTGGTTTTCGAACTTCGTTTTCGAATGCAATTTCGTGTTTGATCTCGATATCGTTTGTAAATTCGATTTGGTTGCGATTTCGATTTCGATGTCGAATTCGTTTTCGATTTATTTTCGAATTTAACTTTTTATTGTTTTTTTTTTATTTCCATTTTTATTTCGAATTTGATCATTGCTTGGTTTTTTTTTTTTCTTTGGGAGTTGTGTCCTTCATAGAAAGGTTTACTCTTGCGTGTACATATGTATGTACATACTTGAATCAACACATACGTATACATATGTATGTATGTAATTTAAAAACTAAATCTGCATAGTAATTTCAAATAATCTTTATGCCAGCGTTAAATGAAAATATGTATGTATGTATGTACAAATTATTATTCAACAATGCCACCAACAATGAATTTTTCATTATGGTAATTTCACACAAAACAAAAGGAAACGTGTAAAATAATACCAGTTCATTAATCCGATTAATTAGATAATGCGCTTACATATATAAAAAAACGTACACAAAATAAACAACCTACACAAACACATACCTAGGTATACATAAATATACAAATAATAAATATATAATATTACAAAAGGGTGCAAATACACAAAAAAAACCGAAACGCCTATTTGCAATGTGCTTTCCTTTTTGAAAATACTTACATATGTACATAATTAGTCACAGAAAATACGTACGCATTTGTAGAGCTAAATACAAAAAAATATGCTGAAAAAATAGTCGAACAGAAACTTTGAAATAAGAGCAAATGCGGAAAATTAAAAGAAATGGTACATTACGTCAACAGTAGCAAAAAACAAAAGGCAAAAGTTAAATAGAAAATGCGAATTGCTTGCATAGACAAAAAAAAAAAAACAAAACAAAAAATAGCGCAGATGAAATTTCAAGTGAAACAGAAAATCACAAAAAAAAATTAAATCAAATAAAATGCATATTTCTGCTAATGCAACTAAAGCATACATACATATGTATGAAATATTAAACATTAAGCAAACAATTAAGGCCAGACATTTTCACAAGAAATAAAAACAAAGAAATCAATAAATTAAATTTTAAAGGCACAAAAACAAAAATAAAAAAAAGAAATACACAAATATGTACCAAATAAGCCAGATTATTGCAACATAATTTATAAGTTAAAATCAAAAAGAAACAGAAAAGAACAGCATTTTAAAAATGAGTAATTAGTAGGTACGCCAATGCCAGCGTCGTCAATAAGCTTAAGCTTACACAAACAAACACACACTTTCACACACCGCCACCAACCAATAAATTTGTATATACGCACACCTACGAAAGGGGGCGAACATGAAAAATATACAAAAAAACTAAACAAGCACACATGCGTACGAGGGTCACTGCAAAAGTTCGCGGTAGCCTTCCGCGATTGTCATATTCGTAAAATTTTACGTTTTTTACCTTCGATTTCAAACTGCTCGGTTTCGTTTCAAAAACATTTAACGGGAGTAGTAATTGTATGAAAAATAGAATCTTGACTTCCGACACGATAATTATACCTTTCATGAATATGAAAGGGAATTACATATAACTTTGTGCCAAAATTGTTTTGTGCAAAAGTACCAAGAGTTAGCGTGGGGAACGCATCAAAATATACACCGATATGATCAGAATAATGAGCTGAGTCTATAAGCCATGTTCGTCTGTACGTCCTTTCGTCTGTGTGAACGCAAACTAGTCCCTCAGTTTTTGAGATATCTGACTGAAATTCGGTATATGGCAAATTTTGTATGTGCAATCGATCATTTGTAGGAGTTGTTGGTCAAATCGAACCACTATAACATTTAGCTGTCAAACAATTGATTGTTTAGATAGAGACATTTTTGGTTATAACTTCTCCATTTAAACAGCTAAGAACGCCACATAATTTGAAGGAAGAACAAAAACAGGCACGTGTCAATTGGTGCAAGGAAATGCTGGAGATATTCGAAGGGGGTCATTCAAATTCGGCACATAACATCGCAAGAGGTGACGAATCTTGGATGTATGTATTCATATGAGCCTGAAACTAAACAGCAATCGACTGTATCGGTGTTTCAAAATGAACCTAAACCCACAAAAGTGATGCGTTCACAAAACGTTTCGAAAATAATGATTGCTTATTTCTTCGGAAAAATTTTTCATGCTGCAGCTTTTGCATTAGAGTATCAAAGGACACTTAATGCTGATTGGTATGCTGCAATTTCTTTTGCCGAAAGCTATTGCTGAAATCAGAAGCAATAACAACAAACCGGCGAATCATTGTTCATCATGACAATGCAAGCGCGAACACAGACCAACGAACTGCTGAGCTTTTGACCAGTAACAACATTCAATTAAAAACTCATTGCCCATATTTGCCTGATTTATCGCCAAATGACTGCTACCTGTTCCGACATTTCAAAAATGAAATGCGTGGCGCGCATTTTTTATTAGTTGAAGCAATTAATTGACTTGTTTTTGAGGTAGCTATTCCCTTTAAGTTTTGTTGAAACGAAACCGAGCAGTTTAAAATCGAACGGTCAACTGAGTTATAGTTAAAAAACGTTAAATTTTACGAATATGGCAATCACAGAACGGTACCAATACAGAAAGTACTTAATTCCGCGCACTCTTGCAGCGACCCTAGTAAAAGAAAAATAAAGTCGATAGCGAACCAAAAAAGAGAACGATTGAAATATATTAAATGAGCATGCACATAATTAAATATTTACATACATACATACATAAATACATAAATGCATAAATGCATAAATGCAAATTATGTATTATTATATCAAAGTAAGCACTAGAAAAGAAAAAAAAATTAACGGAAAAAGGTCAAAGTATGTACTTAATTAATATTAATTATACATATAATAAATAAAACATGAATTTAAAATAAATGCCACAATCTTAAAAAAATAAAGGGCATTGTGCTGAGGATGAAAATAAACATTATTATTATAATTATTATGGAATATTATAATTAATGCTATTATGTTCTATCAAACTAAAATAAAAATAAAAAAATAATTTGGTTTAAAAATAAAAAAAGCGTTGTTAATTTCTTGATTTTTTTTTTTGGAAATTCATATGTACTACATACATATATCTCAGATTGGGTAAGTGTGATTAGAGATGACGTCCATTAATATCAATATTTACCCGCATCTGCTTCAGAATCGAAATTGAGTTGGACAGAACTGTTATTTAAAAAATAAATTTTTTTAATGATTACACTACGTTACAGCCCAAAAATACCCAGAAATTATGGGTCGGCTGAGCTCGGAACAATTTTTTTTTTGTTTTTTATTTTTAGGTTTTTGAGATTGCGCGCGGTGCTGTGTCTCCATATAAGAAGTGGGCAAAAATAGATTAATGAACGGATTTGAGTAAAAATTCGTTTCTAGGTGGATTAGAATACGGAGATTTCAAAAATAAATTTTTTTTTATCTAGCTCTTACATTTTTCATGGAAACTGAGACTGAAACTGCAAAATTTTATATTCGGAAGTAGTTCCAATACCGAGGAGTTCTTTTATTATTTATACAGGGCGCTTTCCTAATAATATTAAAGACTTCAAGGCTTCATTATATGGCTTAATCCATGGCAAATAAGATTCCCTATATCTCTCTTACGGAAACCCTCTAGGAATGGCAGCTACTTTTATTTTGGTCCTTTTTGACTAAATTGATTATATCTTTTGGTGTGGATGTCACACGCTTAAAAAATTTGATCCATTCAAGACGTTACTAAATTCTCAAAAGCAGGCCCGTAAGCAGGAATTGGCTCTGGGGGACTTTGAACTCTTGGATGCTCAGAGAATATTATGATTTTTAATAACGAATTATTTTCACATGGTGTATGCAAAATTGACACTAAAGATAAACATTGATTGTAAAAAGCATTCGTTATCGGCAAGTCTTGCTTTGTGAATGGAATTTATAGCATAGAAATCCAGATATCAGCTAAAATTGAATTTTTTATAATTGAATTCATAGTAATACTAGACGCTACCCGCGGGTTTCACACCACGTGCTTTTAAAACGATTAGCATATTGAGCTAGTATAAAAAGCTATATAGAAAAAATATCATTCTTGACGTCAAAGATAGTTTCCTTATTTCTACTATAAATGTTTCAAGAGATATTCGCTGTTAAAGTTTCAGATTGTATGGGAGGTGCCCATCCCTGCTTTACCTAGCCCTAGATTGTTTATCTGTTGAGTATATAATTATGCATTATTTATTCACACAAATTTTCATTATTCTAGTACAAATATTTCAAGAGATATTACGAAAAAAAGGAAAATTTTGTATGGGAGGTGCCCATCCCTGCCTTTTAATCAGATTAAAAATATGCCTATAGTAATTACCGGGTGAAAATACCTAGGCGTGCAAAGTTTCGTGAGGATCCGTTTAGTGGTTTCTCGCCAATTGAATTTAAAAACAATTTCCATTTCACATTTATAATATAAGAAGAAAAAGATTAGTTTTTTCACTATTTTACGCTTCACTACACAGCACAGAATACTACCGCGTGTGTCTACAATAAAAAACTTTACTATTTTTAAGAAATGGTTTGACGTTTAAGTAATGGAAAATACTGTGATAACTGTAATCAGTGAAATTTGTTTTTTGCAAAATTTTATTTTATACACTCAAAAAAAAATTTCTCTCGATCAAAGACATAATTTTCGTTATTTTGAACACGGGTCCCAATACAAAATTTTCTTTGTTTTGTGTTAATTTTCTCAAAAATGTGGAAAAAAACATAAAAAAACATTCAAACAAATTCGTTGCCATGGGGATTTGTATGGGAATTTAATTTCTCAAAATTAAAGAAATCCAATTCTTCAAAACAAGGAAAGTTGGGAATGGAATGGCGCTTAAAGAATTTTTCATTATTTTAATGTATGAATTTTTTCAAAACAAGTATATGAAACCATGGTAACGCATGTAACAACAATATTTTATAAACCTTTTAACATGTTTTAAGGAAAATTTACTCAAAACAAAGAAAGTAGTGTTCAAAATAGGTAAACAATTTCTTTGACCCCTCCATATATTTTTTTCTCTCAGTGTAACCTTAAAAAAAACGATTTTCTTCGAAAAGCGCAATGAGTCTGCAGACTTTCCTTTTTTATTTCAAAGAAAAATGCCCCTTCTTTCAAATAAAAGAATAAAAAAACATAATTTTACATACTTTTTTTATCCCTTTGTAAACTTAGGAATTTTCTGCAACAAATTTTCGGGTGTATCAAATGGGCGATCTCATCCAGGAAACTCAATATTTCTTAAAAAGCTCTATAGAGTGGTTTCCTTACAAATTTTCTAATTAGAAAAATTTTATCTTAAGATAAAGTATGATAACTTGTATTTTTAGCTATTTTTTTAAAGACTCCAGCTAAAGGTATTTTCATACAAAAAAAAATATATACATATATAAAACCCACAATTTTAAGAGATTTTTGTGAGAACCTTATGAGTTAGAAACAAAAACCAAGTTCAGATCCTTAATCTAGGATAAATTACCTTTCCAACGATACCAAACACGTTGACATACATTGCAAAATTTTTTTTGATTTTTGCCCGCTCATACAGCACTGTGGATTGGCTGCAATTTTTGTTGTTTTTTTTTTTTTTTTGGTTACCACTCCATTCCAAAATGATTTTCGCGGAAATTTCAAATGCAATAATCGTTCGAAAGATAATTAAAATACACTTCTAACGACATACAACTGGTTATTGGTTGAGCCAAAACCCGCTGAATTATACCTGGCCAAAGTAAAAATTTCGTTGATTTTTTTTAATTAAATTTTTCTGCTCTTAATTTATTTATAACAAGAAAAATGCACAATTTTCATAGAGCACCGGGGCACATAATGATAATGCTTCCATGTAGTAATGTAATACAGGGATGCCACTTAGAAAATTTTTTTCCTACCAAAAACCTACCAAAATGGCTTCGAGCCTACCAATTTTTTTTTTAATGTGAGATTTAACCATATTCAACAAATTAATTTAGGGTAACTGTGCCAGTAACCGACCACCCTGCAGTAACCGGACACTTCTGTTTTTTTACCGCTTAAAATATAAATAAACTGTTTATGTTTTTTTTCTTTGATTTTGAAAGCTTTAATATTAAATTAAAATTACTAGTAAACCCTGCCACGCGATTCTGTGGCTTTCGATTACACTGTGAGACAATTTGAGGGTGGCAGACCACATATTGCCACATTTGACAATTTTTTTGATTGTCATTTTAAATTTGACTTCCCCTTAAAATTGGCAGAATATGAATGGGCTGTAAGCCCATAGAATTTTATTAATAAAATATAAAATGAAGCATATGCCTATATAGTTACTGGTTATTTTTATTTTCTGTGGACCTAGATTTTTTATACAAAGATTTTGTGCGAGGAGCCCCATAGTGAAGTTTTATGCCGAATAATTTTATAGAATATGTTAACTTTAAAGCAACCTCCAAAACGCCATTTTTCGCAGTCCTCTTTCTCTTTCTAGTTTTCTTTCTTATCACCTCAAATTTAAAAATCAAACAAACTATACCGTAAAACTGATTTTTTGAAAAGATGGTAACCCTTTTTGTAAAAATAATAATGAATTACTCATTTTCAAGCAAATACCTTTCATGTGACACCTCAAATTTAAAAATCAAACAAACTATAGCGTAAAACTGAATTTTTGAAAAGATGGTAACCCTTTTTGTAAAAATAATAATGAATTACTCATTTTCAAGCAAATACCTTTCATGTGACACCTCAAATTTAAAAATCAAACAAACTATAGCGTAAAACTGAATTTTTGAACAGGTGGCAACCCTTTTGGTAAAAATTTTAATAAATTACTCAGTTTCAGCTCAAGCCCTTTCATATGGTACCTGAATTTTAAAAATCAATCAAACTATACAGGTTAATTAAATTGTTAAGCAGGTGGCAACCCTTTTCAGAAATATTAAACCTTCCTGCACATCTTCAGGTCAAGCCCTTTCACGTGATACCCCATTTTCGAAAATGGGTATAACGGTGTAAAAGTTATGGTGCGTACAAAAAATCGCTTAGCGTAATATACATACGAGTATATAAAGATTTGTACAAATCTTCATTTTTACGATATAGTTTGTTTGATTTTTAAATTTCATTTACCATATGAAAGGGTTTAGGCTGAAAATTAGTAATTTATTAAAATTTTTACCAAAAGGGTTGCCACCTGTTGAAAAATTCAGTTTTACGCTATAGTTTGTTTGATTTTTAAATTTGAGGTGTCATATGAAAGAAAACTAAAAAGAGAAAGAGGATTGCGACAAATGGCGTTTTGGAGGTTGCTTTAAGGTTAACATATTCTATAAAATTATTTGGCATACAACTTCACTATAGGGCTCCTCGCACAAAATCTTTGTATAAAAAACCTAGGTCCACAGAAAATAAAAATAACCAGTAAATATCTTGGTATATGTTTCATTTTATATTTTATTAATAAGATTCTATGGGCTTACAGCCCATTCATATTCTGCCATTTTTAAGGGGAAGTCAAATTTAAAATGACAAGCAAAAAAATTGTCAAATGTGGCAATTTGTGTATTCTGTGGTGCTTCTGTCAAAATCATAACCCGCCATTGTAGAAATCATATTGCAACAAGATCAAAATTGACATAAGTTTGACATAAGCACCACAATATGAATAAAAAAAAATAGAAAAAAGTTGGCAATCAGCTGTTTAGTAGGTTAACCTTCTATAAATTAGCCTTGCTAACTACATATGTTTTGATTTGTTTACAACATACATATGTATGTATTTTTTTTTTTTCGAATTGCTGTGGTGTTATGCGTTTCATAATGCTATTAAATACTCACTTCTTTAATTTAATAATTTTTTTACTTTCTTTAAATAGTTTCTACTTTTTTACCGAAATATGTAAATGCAGACGTGCAAAAGCGAACAAATTAGACATTCGCCAGATTTTGACAGATCTAGCGAAGCGAATTAAATTTTTTCGCTACCGGCAATTCGCAAAATTCATTTTCGTCACTCATTCGCAATTTGTCGGCGAATTCGCGGCAGATTCGCATCCCGCAATTCGAGACCGCGAAGTTCGCCTAAATTTTCATTCGCTTCGCAACTGACAATATACGTAAAAAACTTGAGTTAGCGTTAAATGATATTCGGACAAGGTTGGATTGGGTATTAGTAGCTGCCACCGCTCGTCCAGTGCGGGAAAAATTATCCCTAAGGAAACGTAAGATTTATCGAGGGAAATACGGACATTGTTTCCATTTGGTACAGCAAACACATTTACTACCTAGGTAGGCCTGATGGTCCGTTGTGATACCACACGGAGCTCTTTATTACACACCATGTGGACGAATAACATTGTTTCATATAGCGTAAAATGTCAGATGCCTTTCTGTTTTCAATCTCCTCCAGTTGTGTCTGTGGGGCCAAGTGTACTTGAAGCTCAAAGAAAACGTTTCCTCCTGGCAGAGTTTTATGACAAAACTCTACTGAGAAGACACGTTTCCTCAACAGTGTTGTGGCAAAGTGCCAAATGTACCAAATCGGTGATGTTAGTTGAACGAAGGCAAAAACCTACCAAAATTCAAATCGTCCTACCAACCTACCAAAAGGAATAAAACCTACCAGTTTTGGTAGGAAAAGCCCAATAGTGGCATCCCTGATGTAATACTTTCGTTCAGAACAGGAAACTCTATTAGTATACAGATCTGAGATCAATACAAATCATACAAGTATGTACAACATTTATTTGCTATTATAGGGCAATATTCTGTCCGAAAATCCCGGGATAAAATTTTAGCAAACCCGAGATTTTTGGAGCGTCCAAACTGCCGGGATTCCTAGTATGCATAGATTTGTAAGTACAAAGCTGTAATGATGCGAATAATTTGATTACTGTCTTTATATATATTACGCTAAGCGATTTTTTGTACGCACCATAACTTTTACACCGTTATACCGATTTTCGAAAATGTGGTGTCAAATGAAAGGGCTTGACCAGTAGATGTGCAGGAAGGTTTAATTTTTCTGAAAAGGGGTGCCAGCTGTTCGAAAATTTAATTTTCCTGTATAGTTTGATTTTAAAATTTTTGGTACCATATGAAAAGGCTTGACCTGATATTGAGTAATTTAATAAAAATTTTACAAAAAGGGTTGGCACCTGTTCAAAACTTCAGTTTTAGGCTATAGTTTGTTCGATTTTTAAATTTGAGGTATCATATGAAAGGGCTTGGCATGGAAATGAGTAATTTATTAAAATTTTTACAAAAACGGTGCCACCTGTTCAAAAATCCATTTTTACGCTACAGTATCACATTCTTAAATTTGAAGTGTCATGCAAGGCCTAGCAATGGGGATGGGTAATAAAAGGAAAGGGAAGAGGAAAAGGGAAAGGGAAAAGGAACGGATATGGCGAAGGAAAGGAAGCGAAAGAGGAAAGAATACGGAAAATCTTTGTATAAAAAATCTAGGTCCACAGAAAATAAAAATAACCAGTAGCTATGAAGGTATATCAAAAAATTTTCAAATGTGGCAATAAGTGGTCTTCCAACCTCAAATTGTCGCACAGTGTAATTGAAAGCCACAGCATCGCGTGGCCGGGTTTACTAGTATTTTATAATGCGTCTCTGTTCGTTGAAATATTTTTTAATGCGTCTATCTTCGTCGACATATTTTGTAAAACGTCTTTCTTCCCCGACATATTTTTAATGCGCCGTTTTTCGTCGACAAATTACTGACATGCGTCTTTCTTCTTCCGGAGCGACGGTATCTTTTCAGAGAACTTGACGCTAGTATTCTTGAATTAGGAATTTCATTCTTAAACCGAGAATGTTATTCTTAAAAAAGATTTTTATCTTGCTTCAAGAATGCAATTCCGTTTTCAAGATTGGGGAAACTTAAATTTTATATATTTTTCCCTAATTTCAGTAGTTCTTAAAACAAGTACGACATAGCTTGATTTTAGCCCGGAACTTTTCTCTGAGTGTTAAAAAAAAAATAAACATTTTAACAGTCTGTATTTATTTTGAATACATACGCATATGAAAGTATATAGTTATGTGAAACTGTGCTTAATAAAAGGAAAATCCCCCACCTGAATGTGTGTTATTTGGCAAACAGTGGTGTCTATAAATTCATAGAATTAGCTCATAATTGAATTCAAATTGCGGGTATAAAAGGGGCTAAGGAATAAAGAGCTGTCATAGTAGTAAGTACATATTTAATTTAATTAATTTTCTATTAATTAAAACCCAATTATCGTGGCTTTTTTTTAAACGGCGCACATAGGTGGATTTTCAAGCTTTGGGCGATCAAATATTTCTAAAAGTAGATATTAGTGAAAAACATATCGACGGCCGAGTAAAAGGTCATTCAAATTGAGTCATCTATATTTCAGAAACTATAAGACCTACAGAAAAATGTTATAGGAGCAGTGAATTAAAAATGAACCCGATTTTCGGAATCAGCGACCGATTTCACATATAGATAGGATAGTGGCGTTCAGAGTATTTTTTGGCTGTAGAGCAGTATTATCTTTTCCTGCATCAAGGGCGTGACCTTGTCTTAAATCTCGTTTGGTATCGAACGGCTCGAAGAGGTTCTTCCCAATTCTAACGGTCATTTGGCATAGCCGTATAAGTTTTGTAGGGAAACCAAATTCAGATATTGTGGCATATAGGCAATTCCTCTTTCATGGGTTTTTGCCAGGATTTGGATTATTGTGAAGATCTGGCCGAAGGTAGATTTACCAGGTCTGAAGCCACACTGATAAGGTCCCATCATATTGTTGACGGTGGGCTTCAATCTTTCGCACAATACACTTTTTAAGACATTATATGCGATATTCAGCAGGCTTATGCAAGGAGAAATAGTGGGCCCTGCACAACTTAATTATGCTCATGATCCTGATGATATCAGCCTATTTTGTAATGGATCTATTACGCCTTCTTCTGGTACTTTCAAGAACCGTGTTCTGGCACAAAGTTATAATACTATTTCGTGTTCATATGAAAGGTATAAAAGTGTTTGTGTAGTTTGTGCCACAACTTGAAATGAATTCCAAGAAGTAAAAAATTGTTTGTCAAATAACACACCGTCAGAAAGGGGGGATCTTGTTTTTTGCTTTGGTTATGGTGTCGCTGAAATTGTGGCTGTCTTAGAGAAAGTCACTTATTATTACTATAGTACCACATGTGCTTTTCGAAAGCATTTTCAATGCAGTTCCCATAGATATAATATGAGTTTATATGAATGAAAATTAAAGTTGCTTATTATTTCATTTTGAGTTCCATTTTAATTTTCATATTAAAACTTGCACTGCAATGTTTATTTGACTATTTCTATGTATGTATGTATATGTATGCACATTCATATATTGATTGTTTGAATTGTATTCATCATTTGATAATATTTGTATTCAACAGCGCAGGCACTTTACAGCGTTTTTTGCAATTCAATTCGAAAATATTGTTTAATACCGACGAATATGCATACAATTCGCAATAAAATATGCATACTCAAACACTCATAAAAGCAATACTGAGCATATGTAAATTAATATCTACATATGTATGTATGTATGTTAAAATATGCATTCATCTGCATTTTGCATAGCATCATAACATAACAAAAAGTGCTCAAAAAAAAAAAAAAAAGTGCAACATTTGCCTAATTTCAAAAATATTTAGCAGAAGCACTTTTAATTTAATAACAATGGTGGAATTTTTTTTTTTATTAAATACATATTGAGCATTTAAAATACCTTTAATTCAGCTTTGATTTATTAATTGATGAACAAAAAAAGCTTGAAATTTTTTTTCCAATGTTAGTTTTAAATTCAAAGTTCTATCAACTGCTATGAAAAAATTAAGTTAAAAGACAGAGATTGCAAATAATCGTTATTTTTTAAATTTTGACAAAAAAAATCATACTGAAGGAGAAACGCTAAACGCAAAAGAAGTACACAGATGTAATCACCGTAACGCAGGCTACCTCTAGGTGCATTAACTTTTATTTTTTCGATTTTTATAAAAAAATTGATTTTTAATCGTTATTTTCTGAGTTTTATTTTTCCCTCAGCAAATAAAAGTTATTTTTTGATTTTTATATTTCGCTCAGAAAATAAAAGTTATTTTTTGAGTTTTATTTTTCCCTCAGAAAATAAAAGTTTTTTTCTGAGTTTTATTTTTCGATCAGAAAATAAAAGTTATTTTTTGAATTTTATTTTTCCCTCAGAAAATAAGTTATTTTTTGAGTTTTATTTTTCGATCAGAATATAAAAGTTATTTTTTGAGTTTTATTTTTCCTTCAGAAAATAAAAGTTATTTTTTGAGTTTTATTTTTCGATCAGAAAATAAAAGTTATTTTTTGAGTTTTATTTTTTTGCTCAGATAATAAAAGTTTATTTATAAATTTTACGTATTTATGTGACGCGAGCACATATATACTATTAAAAATGTAATTTTATGTATGTATGTGATTAGGTACATAAATATGTATCATTTAGAAGGACAGAAATAATATATCTATATATATATATATATATATATATATATATATATATACAAGAATTGCTCGTTTAAACTTATTAGATTTAAGTAAATGCTTCACATACAACAACTTTATTTCTGTCCTTCTACAGAGTTTCTAAATGATACATATTTATGTACCTAATCACATACATACATAAAATTACATTTTTAATTGTATATATGTGCTCGCGTCACATAAATAAGTAAAATTTATAAATAAACTTTTATTATCTGAGCAAAAAAATAAAACTCAAAAAATAACTTTTATTTCCTTAGGGAAAAATAAAACTAAAAAAATAACTTTTATTTCCTTAGGGAAAAATAAAACTAAAAAAATAACTTTTATATTCTGATCGAAAATATGAGAAAAATAAATTTTAGCGACATCTAGCGGCGTCCAAAAAAAAATAAAAAAATTTTCCGGAAATGTTTTCCAAAAAGACATCATATGCGGGAGCGTACGGCGAACTTTATTTTTACGTCCCTATAAGGCGAGACGGCCTAATGTACTTGTGGGTAACATACCCACTCTCGTTTGCTCTATTGGCTCGATGTGGCTTGCAACAATATCACTTTGGCTTGGTTTGGCTTCCAAAAACAAATGAAAGGAACAAACGATACAGTCAGTCGACCTCTGCAAAAATTCAGAGAACTCCACGGACCAGTCGAGTCTCCTCCAGTTCAGTCGTTTTTAGATATCGCCTTGTAACTTCACTTACAAAAACATCTACCTTATTCTTTCAATATGAAAGCGCTTTTGTTTTAATTACTATTTTTTTGTTGTCATTCCGTGAACGGTGTTGTTTTAAATTTTATGACGTTGTTGCCCTATGGCCTCGTTAGTAAAATTGTGTATGTTCAGAAACGTATCATGAAACGGAACAGCAGCAGTAATTATTTTTTTGATGATTGTGATGAGCGACGCTCCATTCAAAATTTATGTTTATGAACGCTCTGCTTGTACTACAAAAGCAGGTTGCGCTTCAAACTGAGTTTCGGAACAGAGCCATTGCTTCACCACTCTTGATATAGAGCATTCAATTACTATTCCGATGACCCCCAACTGCTTGGATATGTATTAAATGTTTAAATCAAGTGGAGCGATTAATTAAAATTAAATAATTAAGTGATTTTACCACAAAGTGACACAATGTGGCAACTACATATGTATGCATACATATATAAATGTATATGTATTCACATACCTACAGCCATGCATAAATATATTTTAATCGAACTGACTTTCTCAAACAAATGCAGAGGTTGTACCAGCAGAGAACTGCGTAATTGAGAAGAAGGTGGAACTGTAAAAAATTGCTTGTTCAAGGAAGTTGCTATAGAATTTCAAAATTTGTTCTAAAGAAAACGCGAACTGTTACGAATTATCAACTTGCTGATAATAACTAAATATGTGCACAAATGTAAGCTAGATCAACGGCTATCGAGTCACATTGAATAAGACTGTAGAAAATCCTTTTAGGATATATGTATGTATGTACGCAGAAGGGAATTACCTCGAACTACGACATAAATAGTAACTACATATTTTACACGTATTTCACGCGCACCGAATAATGAGTTGCCTGTAGGCAAATTTGTCAAAAAAAAAAAAAAAAAATCCCTTCAATTGCCGACTGAGCATGAGCTGATGATGATATGATGACTAGTTGCCCAACAGAATTACTAGTACGTACTTTTTCCCAAAGTTAGCTCTGTGGCAAATGCAAAAGCTACAAATTTAACCCGCAGCTATAATTAGGATAAGCGTACAATACGTAGTCCACTAAATATTCAGTCGACGCAATCAACAGCCAACAACCGACCGCTGACAGCGGACGACCGACCGGGTCAGTACTCAACGATTTCAATTGAAGCAGTTGGTCTAATATTTGCGAAGAGCAAATAGGTATGCCCAATAAACATTTTTCTTAATTAATTCTCCATTTGTGATGAATTGGACAACTAAACCTTTTTTGATCAAACTTCAAACGATATTTCTCAAATGCATCTCAAATAATCGTTGATAGCTTTCTCAAAAAAAAAACGCTGATTTTGAGTATGGGATTTTGGACTGATTCGCAAATTGGGAATTTCATTTTCTCATACCTATCTCAACGAACATACCTATGGAACGAACTTATAATTAAGTTAATAACTATTTGGGAATGTGCGCTCAAACTCAAATTGAGAATAAAGACTTTCTCAAATCGTAAGTTTTTAGATGTGGCCGCTGTGGTGCAGTCGGTAGAGTGCTCGCCTGCTATGCCAGAGGTCTCGGGTTCAAACCTCAGTCCGAGCATACATCAAAAAAATTTCTTATTAGTAAAAATCCAATTATTGGGTTATTTAAGAGCAGCGGTCGCCTCTCAGCATAGGGCGGCATACCCCCCCGAGTGTATTTCTGCCATCATAAAGCTTCTCACAAAAAATGCATTCGCCGTTCGGAGCCGGCATAAAACTGTAGGTCCACCCAATTAGTAGGAAAAACAAAAAGGAGCACACCTCGAATTGGGAGAGAAGCTCGGCCATAAAACTCGTCAGAGTTATAATAGCGCCATTGTATTATTATATTATAAGTTTATAGATAAGTGTAGATTATAATATAATACAATGGCACGCTTATAACACTGACGAGTTTTATTGTCCAGCTTCTCTCTCATTTCGAGGTGTGCTCTTTTACTTATGTTTTTCCTACAAAGTGCTTTGTAGATTATACACTTTCGAAAACTAAAATCCGTTCTAAGTTCCTTTTCATTTTAGCTTCGATTCTCGCGCAATTACTTTATAAATATGTTCTGATTCCCACTCGCCGCTCTTTAGCTTGTCTTGCCCTTTATCAAGTCATTTCGCTGCACCTCACTGGATTGCATGTACTTGTTGTCTAATATAATGCTCACATTACTGCATAGCGATGACCATCCTACATCCAGATTGGATATCACTTGTTATTTTCTAATGTTCGTCATAACGATTATTGGGCTTCATTTTGTACCTTATAGTTGATATATTGACGCAACCACATTTGAGCGCACAAAAGAATAAGCTACACACAAATATACATACATCAGATGAAGCCATATTAGACTGTGTTATACTTTTGCATAGCATTAGTCATTTAAGGACTGCACGAATAAAACGGAGCATAGATACTTACTGAGAGTCATTCAGATTGCTTTAGATAATTTTGAGAACTTCTGTTGTTAGCTGGTACACTGTTATAAACAGGGACCGAAAATAAAAATTATTTTTTTTCGATGCTATAAAACTCCAGGGCTTGATTGTGTCCTTGGGCAAAATTATTAACTTTACTTTCATCCCAGGACCTCCAGGATCAATAACCTGGGCTCTATTAATTTTACTGATTTTTTTTTTTAAAACGCCAGCTATAAAATAAAGATATGGTGTTTTAGTTTTTAGCTCCATCGATAAAAGTAAAACCTGGAGTTTTATTTTTTAACTCCAAAATAAAACTCCAGGGCCAATAACTAACGAACCCCTTAACCGAATTGCATAAATTTATCAGGGTATCAGATGAAAGGCAATTCAGTAAGCTTTTTAATGGTGCCACCCATGCCAAGGTTACCACTCAAACCAAGGTTTCCACCTATTTTTTTAATTTTTCCCAATTTAGTATAAGCCTTCACCATAACCATTCAAAAGCTTACTGAATTACCTTTCATCTGATACCAAATTTATGCAATTCGATTAAGGGGTTCGCTAGTTATTGGCTCTGGAGTTTTATTTTGGAGTTAAAAAATAAAACTCCAGGTTTTTGTTTTATCGATGGAGCTAAAAAATAAAACACCAAATTTTTATTTTATCGCTGTCTTTAAAAAATAAAGCTCCAAGTTGATTGATTATTTTTGTCCAAATAAAATATTCCTCCAAATATAAATTTTTTCTTTGATGTTTTATTATAAAAGGAATAAAACTCCCGGTCCCTGGTTATAAATATTGGAATATTTTTTAAACTTTGATTTAGTTTGAAAGAAATTTAAAACTTTTTTTGGGTTAAATTTTGAACCTTCGAAAGTTGAAAAGTTTCTTATTCCTTTTTGGTTTAAAATTCAAACTTACAAAAGTTCAAATATTTCAAAGTATTTTTTGGAATAAATTTCATACTTTTTTGGTTTAAATCTTACACTTTTTCTCATTTAGACATTTAAGGTTTAAATTTTAAACTTTCATTGATCGTAAAATTTGGTTTCAGCAAAAAAATTTGAATTTTTGACTTGAAATTCCAACTTGCTTTTTCGAGAAATGAACAATATAACAGGGACCGTAACGATTATCATTTTTATAAAAAAAATCATTTTTAATCGTTATAATTTGATTTTTATTTTTTCGATGAAATTTGATCGATATTTTATGATTTTTATTTTTTCGATCAAAAATAATTGTTATTACTGGATTTAAATTTTTCCTATGAAACTTGATCGATATTTTATGATTTTTATTTTTTCGATCAAAAATAATTTTTATTATTGGATTTAAATTTTTCCGATTATAATAAACTCTAAAAACTTGTTTTTTTTTTGCAAATTTTGTTCTCAAATAGAACTGCGCACGGTATGCAGGAAGCGACGATAGGTTTCATGAAAATGTCGAGAAAAAAGGAAAGTGGGGTTGTGTTATGTGATGTTTATAAATGAAACATCCGTTGAAATTAAAATCCGAGCTGCTCCTTTTTCAAGGATATCCACATTTTTTATTTTTTTTGAAAGGATCAAATATTGAGGAAATCGAAAATTCGCCACCGTCCAAATTTTTCCGATTTCAATACATTATTTGGTCGCTAAAGGATACAAAAAAGGTATTAAAAAAAAAAGGACACCTGTAGTGGAAAAATCCAATGTAAACAGGACCTAAAGGATAACCACTGAAATATAAAATAACACAAAAAGTACCCACTTTAATTTGCGTATAACTCCTAAAATGTTAACTCTACGTGAAAATTCCTTATAATATGTTTCATTCAGAATAAATAAGGGAATATTTCTTTGATATACAATTTTGATGTACCTGCAGTGGTTAATGCACTTTGGTCCATCTAAAGTGAAAATTTCAAAAAAAGTACTTTTTTTTATGGTGCTATTTTAAGTTAAAATATTTTTCTAGTTTATGTAAATATTTTAATCTAATGATCCAATTCTCATTCTTACATATCTATACGTTAATATTGAAAAGAATTAGAGCTGAAATACGAGCTAGCTGTGCACGGTGGGCGGTAAGCAACAAAAGGTTGCATGAAAATATCGAAAAAACGATCGCCGGCTAAAAACTTACGCAAAATGATATTCTAATATACTTCATAAACACACAGCAAGCGCGAATAAAATCTCCAACATTTTTTTTAAACGAAAATTAGTAACGGCACACAGCTAGGCACATATTCCTTGGGCCATCGTTTTTACGATATTCCCATGCAACCTATTGTTGCTTCCCGCCCACCGTGCACAGCTGGCGCGTATCTCAGCTCTAACTCTTTTTTAGTATTAACGTATAGATATGTAGGAATGAGAGTTGCATCATTAGATTAAAATATTTACATAAACTAGAAAAATATTTGAACTTAAAATAGCACCATAAAAAAAACGTACTTTGTTTGAAATTTTCAGTTTAGATGCACAAAAGTACATTAAGCACTGCAGGTACATCAAAATTGTATATTAAAGAAATGTTTCTTTATTTATTCTGAATGAAACATATAATAAGGAATTTTCACGTAGAGTTAACATTTTAGGAGTTATACGCAAATTAAAGTGGGTACTTTTTGTGTTATTTTATATTTCAGTGGTTATCCTTTAGGTCCTGTTCACATTGGATTTTTCCACTACAGGTGTCCTTTTTTCTTTTTAATACCTTTTTTTGTATCCTTTAGCGACCAAATAATGTAATGAAATCGGAAAAATTTGGACGGTGGCGAATTTTCGATTTCCTCAATATCTGATCCTTTCAAAAAAAACAAAAGATGTGGATATCCTTGAAAAAGGAGCAGCTCGGATTTTAATTTCAACGGATGTTTCATCTATAAACATCATATAACACAACCCCACTTTCCTTTTTTCTCGACATTTTCATGCAACCTATCGTCGCTTCCTGCCTACCGTGTGCGCCAATGTTGGCACAATCGTCAACTTCAAGCCATCAAATATAGGATTCACTAACGTTTGAAAAAGTTTACTATGATCGGAGAAAAAAAAAATATTGATTAAAGTTAAAAATTATTTTTGATCGAAAAAATAAAAATCGTAAATAATGGTTATTTAAAAATTTAAAAAATAAAAATCTTTAGAATAAAGATGAGCTCATATTTGGATAGAATGTGCTAAAGTCATTGTATCGACATACTTGCATTTTATTGTTAACGAAGTTTTCATAATGATTTTTTCATCCGAAGAAATGAAAATAACGATTAAAATCATTTATAGTTATTAGACAATTTAAATGGAGAAACAAACAAACACAAAATAATTATGGAAACAGATAAAATGAAGAAGAAAGAAAAGGAGAAGGAGAGTATATAAAAAAGACACAATATGGAAAAGGATTAAGGGGATGTTGGGGGAGAACAGTATGGAAGAAAAGGAGAAAAAAGGATAGGAAAGAAGATACAATAGGGAAAAGCATGAAGAGGATTGGGGAGCAGACATTTTTTTTTTTTTAATTTAAACCAAAAAAAGGTTTAAATTTTAAACTTTTGAAAGTCTTAAAATAAATTTTAATTTGGAATAAAATCTTAACCTTAAAAGTTTAAAAAATCTTTTAAACTTTTCAATGTTTAAATTTTAATAATTTTTCGGTCGTGTCCTATATATCGAGTTTAAAATTTATACCAAAATTTATTTGAGTATATAGTATGCATAGTCTAATATTTGTATGTACGTACAAACAACTGATATGTCTATAAAGTCTCGCATTTACCTGAAGTTTATACACCACGCATGCAAACTTGGCTAGGTGCGAGCGAGCGCATATTGCAAGTGCCACATTTATGCTTAAATATGTTGCAAATGCTTTATTGTCGGCTTCATCCCTGCTAGCATTTGGAAGAGCGTTTTCTCGTCTATCTAAAATAAGTAACGTCTGAGGCACTTCCAGGCGTTATTCGGAAGAAACAAATTTCATTGCTATCGCGTGTCTCTCTTCTTGGTGTGTATGCGGAAGATGCATACATACTTGAATAGTTGCTGCGAATTTATTGTGATAAAAAGCAAAATATGTTTTTTTTTAATAAATAACAAATGATTTAAAGCAAAAGATTTGCTGATGAAAAGTGTGTTAATAAATAAAAAAATTGGGCGAGAATAAAATTCCGACTTTAGAGCAAAGTTTAGTAGAGCTGCAGTTATGCTTTACGGATCATTAGCTATTGATTGGGTAAGTTATGAATTAAACAAAGGTCGTATGCATTAGTTAATAGCATCACACATCCTCTTTTTTACAGACTCACTGCATTATCGCACCAATGGCATCAATAACGATTTTCGTTCAATTCGCTGTTACCGTCATTTGCATTGGCACCGCTCTTGATTTTAACTTAAATACGTACTATTGTTTACTTTGTGTTAAATAGAATTAAAAAAATTACACATCTATTTATAATTTTATTTGGGTTCTAAATAAAGTGAGAAATCTGTAGAAGAAATTATTAATTAATGCTTTTGTGTCTTCCAGATGACACTATGAAGTTACTTCCAGAAGCGTCATATTCGTTTTTTTGTACGTAACGTTTTTGTCTCTTCCAAACGACACTTGGAAGATACTTCCTGAAGTGTCGTTTATAACTCCTTATGGACGTAACGTTGACGGGGAACACCTTTTCCCGAACGAAGATAGGAAAAAGTTGAGAAAGCGATATCTTCCGCGATTGAATTAAACTTCTTGACGTTACCTTTTCGTCACTTCCACGTTAATAAATGTTGGCTGGGATTTTGCAGTTAACGCTATATGGTGTCAAGTACGTATGTATGTACCTATTTAGTTAGTCAAATACAAGTGTGTAAATTTATCTATATGTGAATAGATATGTCATACATTGCTTGGTTGCTTGTTGCTGTGCACGTTATGTACCTACATACGTCACTTTGCAATATGAAACTGATGTTGCTGCTGCTGCCATGATCTGTTGACAGACATGTCCATTAATTATGCCCATCTAATTTGGTTAGTTTTTCATTAAAGCAACTAGCACAAACTTTAATGACAAACGAAGTTTTATACGTACATATACACAGAGAAAAAAGTACAATGGTTTTTTCAACCAACTTCTTGGTTAATGTTTTATTGGTTGATTTATTCATGTGAAAAGGAAAAAATGTAATATTTACATTTTCATTGTACCATTAACCAATATTTTGGTTACAATCAATATCAAACAAAAAGTTGGTTTCCCCAACGTGTATATTTGTTATATTAACGAAAATATTGGTTAATTGCAGAGAGCGAGAGAGTTTTTTGATGTTTTGATGAGCGACGCTTGAAAAATTTACGTTTATGAACAAAAGCAAATTGCGCTTCAAACCCTTCAAACTGTACATACATATTTTTATTTTATTTAAACAAAATGAACAAGGTGTTGGTTAATATTACCAACAAATTGTTTAATAGTAACAAAAAATTGGTTGAAGATTTCAACTAACATTTTGTTATATCAACAAATATCATGGCTAATATAACCAAAAACACTGTCTAATATATCAACCATGGTAATGGTAATATTAAACAAAATTCACATTGATTCCATTTCAAGTGTGAAATTAGTACTATTAACCTACTTTTGGTTGACTTTTCTCTCAGTGTAAGCTTGTTATATACATATGTATGTATGTATGTATATGGAGCCTGTGGGAAAAATGTCAAGTTCATAACTGGTGCGCAGCTAGCTAATTTTTCGACACTACCAGTGCGAGCTCAATCTCTTTTGCATGTTAGCAACTGGCGAATTTAACATGGCGATGTCATTGGCGGTGTCAATTGTCCACCGCTGCATTACCTGTTCGATAGTTCTGAACTGGTTAAAAATTCCTACAAATTCTACAGTTTTATATCTGCCACTTACTTAAGTGCAGCATTTGACACACTTAAAGGAAGTGGCGCGATGTGACTTTCAATCTGCCGATCGGTGTCAAGGCGGATTATTATATATTTTTTTTTTAATTTTTATGTATATCGTCCCCTCAATATAACAGTAGCGTATAATTTTTTTTGGGTTTTGAGAAAATCGAGTTTTTGTCAAATCAGATATCTATTAAATTTTTGAACATGAAATTATACACCATTTCTTCCAATGACAATTTGACCCACTTTGTGGAAGTAGAATTTGACGAAATTTTGACCAGACATAGAATCAATGATGGACATTCTAAATATGCAATAAAATAATAATGGCGTATGAGCACATACGCTATTGTTATATTGAGGGGACGATATCGCTCGTTTTATGCAATAGGGATTTAACTCGAAATTTTCGATTTCTGGGATTTTGCCACATATTTCTATAACTGGGTAGTACCTTTGAGTCTAGTCTTATAAAATACTAAAAAAGATAAAAATGACGGAAATAAAAGTGATTTTGCAGTTAGCCGAAGAAGGAAACTATTTGAAATTATAAAACTTTATTTGCGTGAAGATGCAAATTTTACATACTTTTTGTACAATATGCTTAACTAACAATCTAAGAATTGCAGAAATATGCAAAGCGCCGACGGCAAATGAACTGGTGCCTCTTGACGACTTTTCGCTAATTCTGAACCAGAAATTGTGTTAACTAGTTATTAATTTCTCTGCAGGGCAGTAGTGAATTTACGACAGTGTTTGTTGGCGTTATTGATATATTGAAATACATGCATCTACTTCATTTTACCTTGACTTAAGGCTTTGAAATTGGATACATCGAGGCTTGTGGGCAAAAGAGACGTACACGTCATGATTTTCGATATGTATAAATAAGTTTATTTCAATATTAGAAGCTGAATATTTAGGTATAGCTATTAAAAGTGGATGCTCATCTCTGTCTTTAATTTGTTGCTTAAACGCAGTTTAACTAAACTTGGTTTAACTGGCAAATTGCGTTGAATTTGTACCTAAAAAAACAGTCTTACCTTTTTGTTTTATAATGATTAAAAAGTACTTTCAAACCCACATGTCCATAGAAAAGAAAAGATTCTCCTACCCACATATATGTAATTCTTGCCATTCGCACATTTACAACACACACAAAGCATAAAAACTCTGCACATTTCCATTTGCACTGAAAGCATTAAAAAATTTGTATACATAATTCTAAAATCCATTAAACGAATTCCAACAATAAATGGCAAACAAACAACAGCTCTATGGCTATTGTTGTTGTACTGATGTATGCATGTATGTACATACATGTGTATAAATCCCAACCATTAGCATGACATATGTACATATAAAAACTCCGCCTACTAACTGCAACCTCTTAAGTATTTATGCAGTGACTTAACCCTGCAAAAAATGCGATCACTCCGGGATACATCCGGGACAACTCGCAAGGGAGCATGCGATTACTACCCATTTGTATCTCTTTATATGGGTTGAAGTGTTCTCTTTTGTTTGAGCATGTCCTATGAAGAGACTAATTGTACCCAGTTTGTACCCGAACGGGTAGCAAAAGCGCACAATTGTACCCGTTTTGTACCCGAACAGGTAGCGAATGCGACACATCCATTTGTGCGACTAATTGTACCCGTTTGATACCCTTTCGGGTACAATTCGTCTACAATTAGTATACATATGTACCCGTTCGGGTACAATTGGGAACAATTGTAGACTAATTGTACCCGAAAGAGAGCGCTCCCGGACAAATCTTTTTAGAGACTCGTCGCACACTTTTTTACAGGGAAACAATTTTGAATACATTGAATGGTGAATGCTGAATGCGCTTAACGTTGAACGCGACGCTGCGTTCCAGTTAAGACTTGATAAGCCGAGTGTAGATGGAAGCATGGAGTTGAGCAGTGCTAGGTAGAGCAAGTAAGCGGATGCAGTGAAGCGGTGCGTGTTTTAGCATGAATGTGCGCATTTCCTGAAATTAATTTCGTCCATTGTCTACTTTGGTGCAAACAAAAGCCAGCAGCGACGAAGGAAACTTAAAATGGACATTTATCCGCAGCATTTGTGTTAGTGTGAATTGTAGGAAGTATGTACATATGTATGTATCTACATAAATATATACATTAGACTGGGTTGGTCCCCATACGAAATAAAAAAGCTGTAAAAGTCAGCCCCTAAATTTGATGCTTATGTTGAGAGGGTTAAGGGACACAAAAAAAATTTTTTTGACCCCGCGAAATACCGCCGAAATCGTTCAGAGCTCAAAAGGACATTAGAAGGAAGTTTAAAGATTCAAAATACGAAACTAATGACGAATAAATTTAAAAAATCGGATGATAAATAACAAAGTTACGAGAAAAAACAATTTCGGCGGTATTTCGCGGGATCAAAAAAAATTTTTTTTAGTGTCCCTTAACACTCTCAACATAAGCTTCAAATTTAGGGGCGGACTTTTACACATTTTTTTCGACCCTATCTAATATCTGTACATACATCTAACATGCTACACTGAAATTAAGTTTTGAGAAAATTAAGCAAAATTTAAATATTATCTAAATTTGTTTCTCAATATGGGACGAAATTCCTGACGAAGTTGTGCGTGCCGCCTGTATGAGTTTCCAAAAGCCTGTTTTTGAAGACATTTAAGAGGCGAAGGATTCGATCTTAAACAAACGTAATGCAAACCAATTGTGTAGTTATTAAACAAAACCACTTGCGATTTAAAATTGCATATTACTTAGTTTTTTTTTTTGGACGGTGAATTAGATGCGGCAGCTCTTAAGGCCCACGTTGTACATATGTATGTATATATTTATTTCACACCGTTATGTACCTACTTTAACCTTTTTGAGCAGTTACTCTAAAAAACTTACACAATATATTACTAATTTAAAATGACCATAGCAAGAAAATTCGACCGGAATGCAAGCGATTTTGAAAATTTACTATGTGTGTCTTGGTAGTTCATACCATAAATGGGCACTTTTGAGTACCAGTAGTAATTCATTATGCTTACCCTTTTTACTGCTTACTTAAAATTTTTTACAGTAATAAGTAACGCGTTACTTATTACTTAAAATTTTTTACAGTATTAAGTATCGCTTTACTTATTACTTAAAATTTTTTACAGTATTAAGTACCGCGTTACTTATTACTGTAAAAATTTTACAGTAATAAGTAGTCTTTACTTACTACTGTAAAAAGTTTACAGTATTCAAGTATTATTTACTGTTTACTGTAAGACTACTGAAGTAGCGAGGATACAGTAGTCTAAGAATTGGCATACACACACACGCTCACTGATGAGCACAAGCGCATGCGTTAACGAGCATATGAGGTATGATGCCCAATAAACATAATAGAAAAAAATCTCGAACGTTGAAAAAACGTTTATACACATTTCTAATTCCAGAGCATTTTGAAATTCACAATTAAACGTACCTATTTTCAATTTTTTCTCAAATATACCAATGTAAGTACCCAGGTATGTATAAATTAAGGATATGAAAATAAAAACTATATATTTACCACAATGCTCGGTAAAACTTCAGGAAGCAAAAATTTACTTAATTTTTTTTATCAAATCTTAACCTAGAATACAATTAAGATATTTGTTGCCACTGCTTCAAATAACATTTGGATGAAAAGCAATTTTATTTTTTCAATTGATTTTTAAGTAAATTTTTGCTTCCCGACGTTTTACCGAGCATTGTGGTAAAATATAGTTTTTATTTTTATATCCTTAATTTATACATACCTGGGTACTTACCTTGCTATATTTGAGAAAAAATTGAGAATGGGTACGTTTAATTGTGAATTTCAAAATGCCCTGGAATTAGAAATGCGTATAAACGTTTTTTCAACGTTCGAGATTTTTTTCTATTATGTTTATTGGGCATAATACCTCATATGCTCGTTAACGCATGCGCTTGTGCTCATCAGTGAGCGTGTCTGTGTATGCCAATTCTTAGACTACTGTATCCTCGCTACTTCAGTAGTCTTACAGTAAACAGTAAATAATACTGAAATACTGTAAACTTTTTACAGTAGTAAGTAAAGACTACTTATTACTGTAAAATTTTTACAGTAATAAGTAACACGGTACTTAATACTGTAGAAAATTTTAAGTAGTAAATAAAGCGATACTTAATACTGTAAAAAATTTTAAGTAGTAAGTAACGCGTTACTTATTACTGTAAAAAAATTTAAGTAAGCAATATTCTTTTACTGCTTACTGTTTTCTTTACTGAATTACAATTTTACTTCAGTATGCCCATCTATGGTTCATACTATGTTGGTATCATTTCGTTCCCAGAAAATTCCACTCAAATTGTTGTCAAGTGTATTATGTGTGTATGCAAACACTAACACCAACAACACACAATTTTCGAAAGGGAACTTAGCAACTCTATGGCTAAATTCACTGTTAATTGTTTGATTGTTTGTTTGCTTGGCAACATTTTCATGTCCATTTAATTGCAAGCATGCCATTCATACTACATACATACATGTATACAAGTGAACAAATCAATGTGCCTTGAGCTGACAGTAGCAAGCTATTGTTGGGCCATTATTTACATATCTACAATATACATATGTAATTACACATGTATACATATATATTAGTACATACATATGTATGTAAATCTACCCTGCAGGGAACTCAATAACTAGTGAGCAAAATCTCTAGTTCCGAACTAGCGAAAAGGTGTCAAAGGGGAACTAGATCCATTGTAGTTAGACCCTCACCGGTTCAGAAGGAGTGAATTGAGTGACCATTATAAGACACACTTTGATTTGTATGCAATTTCGAAGTGACAAAAATTCTATGAAAATTTTTCGTTCGTTCAATTGCCTCCGGCTTTGTCTATTTCTGCAATTCTCAGATGTTTAGTGAGGCATTTTATATAAAGTTTTCTATTTGCATCTTGTATGAATTGAAATGTTCCCCTAATTATGCTTTTCCGATCCCTCAGGCTTATTTTGAATTTCTTTTATTTTATTACTTTTTAAATATTATAGTAAATTTTTATTAAATAAATAAATAAAAAAATATTATTTAAAAAAAAATAAAAAAAAAATTATCATCCACCTTGACACCGACAGGATTCGAACCCGCGCTCCTCAGATTGAAAGGCACATACGTTAGCCAGTCGGCCATCGCGCCACTTGCATGAAGTGTGTCAAAGTTTGCACTTAAGCGGCAGATGTAAAACTGTAGAATTTGTAGGTACTTGTAGCTAGTTCAGAACTATCGAAATTGTGCCAATAAACGAACTAGTGTAAACTGTAGAATTTAGCACTAGTTCGGAACTATCGAAAATGTAGTGCAGAGGGTGACAATTGACACCGCCTAGGACATCGCCGTGTTAAATTCGCCAGTTGATAACATGCAAAAGAGAATTAGCTCGCACTAGTAGTGTCGAAAAATGCACTAGAAGCGACCTAGTTCGGAACTAGAGATTTTCCCTACAGGGTAATGTGTGCTAACGGCACCGCTAACTATGCAGAGCGCTTTGTGTGCGAAATCAAACCGTGAATTGTCATCACACATAACTCATACGCCATGGTGTACCGACTTCTTACACGACGAACGATCCATGCAGATATGAGCAATTGTCGCTAACTCAGCTGGCGCACGATTTTTGCATTATAAGATATATGTACATAATATGTATATATTGTTATGTTATATATATATTATACTAGCTGGCCCGGCAGACGTTGTTCTGCCTAAAATTTATTCCTATAAAGTTATAAAACTGTCAATTCTCTGAACAAAAGAGATATACATATATTCGCCGCGACAAACCTAATTTCCCCTATCCCTAAATCTATCTCTATCTCTGTCTCTATCTCTATCTCTATCTCTATCTCTATCTCTATCCCCATTCCTATCCCTATCTCAAAATGTATGTGAAAATATTTTTTTTTTTGCATTTTTCGGGAATTTTATTGGATATTCTCCTATTCTGGCCAGAGAACAATCTGAATTTGTCTCAATCATCCAAATCGGTGCAGGCGTTCTTGAGTTATACGCGTTTGTACTAACGCCACTTCCTTTTATATATATAGAAGATATACAAAATATATGGGAAAATATTTTTTTTTTTTTGAATTTTTCGGGAATTTTATTGGATATTCTCCTATTCTGGCCAGAGAGCAATCTGAATTTGTCTCAATCATCCAAATCGGTGCAGGCGTTCTTGAGTTATACGCGTTTGTACTAACGCCACTTCCTTTTATATATATAGATATTGTTATGTTTGTATGTAGGTATGTGTATGTCATTCCAGTAAAGTAAATGTATTTTATCTTGCGCTTTGTTTGCTCACTTTTCTTAATCTATTCTCTCACTTTTCTTAAATCAATTCATCTTTTATAAAATTTTTTTTTACTATTTGCATTAATGCATTTGTATGCCATTTACATGTACTTACATTTCTATACATTTCCCTCTTTATCCCATGGACAATAAATAATTGTAAGAATGTAGCAAAATCTACGAACTATGTGTAGAGTCAACACACACAAGCTAAGGTACAAAATGCAGTAAAAGTGGCGTTGAATTAACATACATACATAAATACATACATACATACATGCATACATGCATACATACGCACACACATACATACATATGTACACTTTGCATGCCTTCACATTTTATTACAGCACACAAATCACTTTGGCACAACGGCTGTTGACTCTTTGCAACGGGCACCAACGAACCGTTAAGCGTTGCAGAGGCGATAAATAGAATTTATAAAGGACAATCGGCTGCTAAAAGAAACTAGTGGACTTTTTTTTTTATGTATATTTTGTACTTAGGTTCATTCTTTTGCTCCAAATCTACTTTTGAATTGAATGTAAAGCAGATCATCTTTTGCGCACACCTAAAATTCACTAACCCAAAACAAAAACTTTCAGCTGCCGTCCAGGCGGGTCAGTGCGCTTTGTGGGAGTGCCAGCAAACAAAACGCGAAGCAACAAGAAAGTAGCAAAAATAAATAAAATTAATCTGAATATCCAGCATAAACGTTGGCAACTGTTACTGATTGCTGAAATTGAATGAAAATTGCAAAATAATTGCTTAACTGCTCAATTGCAAGTCTGCCAAAGTTTGTGCGTTTCCGCGACGTAATTCATCATTGATTTCAAACTTCTTTTTTCAATTCTCAATTTTCAATTTTCCTTTGGCCAATTGCCAGAGCAAAGAAATCTTACGAGAACCATTTGCCAGCCAATAAATGAGCTAGGTAATTGTTAGCAAAAAAAAAAAAGATTTAAAAAAATTACACCCCCTCTCCATGTCACTTTTTTCATTAATGTTCATTTCAGTCATTCAAATTCAACGGTCATTCGAGAGCGATAAAAACCAATAAGTAGATGAGGATTCAAGGGAGTAGGTGTGTGTTTAAGATTGCGAACAAATTATGTATATGCTGATCTGCATATAAATGCAATACGTTAAATGGGACCACAAAACCGCAAAGCTGCTGCTCTTCAACGAGCCAACAACTACTATAAACCACACACATAAACCGAGCGCAAAGCGCATTTCAATTGAGTAGCAGAAATGTTGGAAGAAACACAAGCAGTGCACAAATGATATGAATAAGTAAAACGAAACAAGGATAAATAAAAGAAAAGTTAAAAAAAAAATACTCGATTGATTTAAAACCAAGCGTCAACCAATGGATCGATGAAGCGTTGGAGTGTTGCACCCAAAGTACGTTGCTGTTCACTGTGAAATGAGAACCGCAATTGTGGCAGCTTTGGTTAAACATATGCATGTATATGTTGATGTATGTATGTATATGCGTATCTGTGCATATGTTTTTATGTACATAGATATGTTTTTAATTAATTTTGTTCAAAAACCTCAAATTTGTCTCTTTTGTGGATCACCTTTTAAATTAACGGTTGGAAATTGGCTCTTGAGGGGTTTCTTTCATTTTCTGAACTAAGTATTTTGCTGAGATGAATCCAATGGCCTGACTACTACAACTTGCTTCGGCTCAAAAGTAATTGCTATCTATGTATAACTAATACTTGTAGATTCAATAGGTAGCTATTATCATTTTAAAGCACGGCATTTATATTCCCAGTTTGAAAGGAACAACAGTGGCTGTAAAACTGTAATGCTAAGACATAATATGTCATATTATGTATATATATATATGTACGTGGTATGTAGTAGTGTATGATCTTTCGTAATATTAAAGTTAAAATTATATTTGTTTACATATATAGTTTTGCATAAACTATACTCAAATGAATAAAAATCTCTACAAAAATAATTCCGTTAACGCTCTGTGTATGTGATGTAAAAGGTGTGAGTAAAAAGGGATTGTTGAAGAAGGACGTTAAGTATTTGTTTTAAATTTTCTAAGTGACAAATGTATATGTACTTGAAAGGCCGAAATGGAGTGTGAGATTTGCTCTCGCTAACATGCAACCTTTCACTATGTTTTTTGTTTAATAAGAGATGATTAAAAAATAATATAAATTAAAAACTGGGAAGACCTAGCCTAATTTGGCCAACATTTTTTTGCTAAATAACTTAAAACCCTGACGTGATGGGATTTTTTTGATTTGGTTTTTGTAATCAGCGCCCCAAAATCCATAAAACCAATCATGAAACCTCAAAGGAGGACAAATTTTTCCTTTTTTGCCGACCGGTGTAATAAGCAGTGTTACAGCACTCAATTTAAACGTATTTAAATGATTTTTATCAAATTGACTAGCTGACCCGACAGACCTTGTTCTACCTAAAAGTTTTTCCTATAAAGCTTATCTCTTTCTCTATCTCTATAATTATCTCTATTTCTATCCCTATCCATGCATCTATCTCTTTCTCTATTTCTACCTCTTCATATATTTATCCTTATCTCTATCTCCATCTCTATTTCTATCTCTTTCTCTACCTGTATCTCTATCTTTATCTTAATTTCTATCTCTATCTCTATCTCTATCTCTATCTTTATCTATATCTCTATCTCTATCTCTATCTCTATCTCTATCTCTATCTCTATCTCTATCTCTATCTCTATCTCTATCTCTATCTCTATCTCTATCTCTATCTCTATCTCTATCTCTATCTCTATCTCTATCTCTATCTCTATCTCTATCTCTATCTCTATCTCTATCTCCATCTCTATCTCTATCTCTATCTCTATCTCTATCTCTATCTCTATCTCTATCTCTATCTCTATCTCTATCTCTATCTCTATCTCTATCTCTATCTCTATCTCTATCTTTATCTCTATCTCTATCTCTATCTCTATCTCTATCTCTATCTTTATCTCTATCTCTATCTCTATCTCTATCTCTATCTCTATCTCTATCTCTATCTCTATCTCTATCTCTATCTCTATCTCTAACTCTATCTCTGTCTCTATCTCTATCTCTATCTCTATCTCGGCATAAAGATGTTATATATGAACACATACATACACACACATACATACATACATGTGGATGCGCAAGTATGTATGTCCCTCAGTTGGCAGAATATTTCATTTTAAATTAACTGAAATGTCAGCGCAATTACTCGAATAGTTAAGTGCTGGACCGGATACGGATACAAAAAACGAACATACAAAGAACAGAAAAAAAGCAGCGCATAAATAAATGCATTCCCATGCATATGTGCAATCGAGAATGTAAAATGCATACATACACATACATAAGTATATCTATGTATATGGATACATTGTAGTTATGTATATCAATCGCATATGGAAGTGCCCAACAATTCAGTTATCTCGTTACCAACAAACTCAACTCCTACTTGACTTTAATGAAATGCCTACGATTGGCCTAATTGAAAAAAGGCTGGCAAAGAGAGAATTTTAAAAATTATACCACGAAATTCTACAAAAATTAAAAGTAAAATTTAACAGCGTATGTGATATGCTTAATCCTCTGTATTGCAATTTCTCAGTATTCAGTTAATTTTATAGCATTTCGAAATAATCTTTTTAAATACCAGCAAAGAATTACGCTTATTTAATAATTTACAGTTTCAAGTGCAGCTGACTTGCAAGAAGATGTTTCGCTTTCTCTATGGTGGCATACAAGTCCGATATGTATTTATTGCGAGCCAGCTGTTGTTGGTTCCTTTTTAATATATACGATCGCAATTATAACTATGGAAAAGAACTACTAAAAACTCTGCAAATTATTTGAATAATCGTTGCAGAGAACATACAACACGAACGGTCAACATTTATAGGTATGTAAGATTATCCTTACACAGACATACATACTAAGCAAACATATTACTGTTAAACAATGCTATTAAAATTTATTCATCTTTATATATATTACGCTAAGCGATTTTTTGTAAACACCATAACTTTTACACCGTTATACCGATTTTCGAGAATGTGGTGTCAAATGAGAGGGCTTGACCTGTAGATGTGCAGGAAGGTTTAATTTTTCTGAAAAGGGTTGCCAGCTGATCGACAATTTAATTTCCCTGTATAGTTTGTTTGATTTTAAAATTTTTGGTACCATATGAAAGGGCTTGACCTGATATTGAGTAATTTAATACAAATTTTACAAAAAGGGTTGCCACCTGTTCAAAAATTCAGTTTTACGCTATAGTTTGTTTGATTTTTAAATTTGAGGTGTCCTGCAAGGCCTAGCACTGAGGATGGGTAATAAAAGGAAAGGGAAGAGGAAAATGAAAGGGACGGATATGGCGAAGGACAGGAAACGAAAGAGGAAATATGAAAAATAAAATGGATAAAGGGAAAATAAAGCGCAAATAAAGGGGAAAGGGGAAGAGAAAGAGAACTAGAAAGAAAAGAAGGAGCGCGCCAAATGGCCTTTTGTAGGTCGCTTTAAGGTTACCATAGTCTAGTCATAGTCAAAATCTATGTATAAAAAATCTAGGTCCACAGAAAATAAAAATAATCAGTAGCTATGAAGGTATATCAAAAAATTTTAAAATGTGGCAATAAGTGGTCTTCCACCCTCAAATTTCGCACAGTGTAATTGACAGCCACAGCATCGCGTGGCCAGGTTTACTAGTTAACTTTATTTTTTTATTTGTTTCACATACAATAAATTATATTGAACGAAAAAAAAAATATATTTTATTTGTATTATTGTAAAATACAATTAATGCAGTTTAGAACTGAATGATCGTTCAGTCTATGAAAATATGTATTAGTATTTACTGCATTCCTAAAATATTATAAATTTGCCTTTGAATTGATTGCTCGTTCAAGTTATGAAAATAGTAGCGTCCATCGCCTTTCATGTAGAGCACTCCAAGAAGTTTGCCTTTATGAACACCGAATGCCACCTTAGTATCAAATGATTCTATATTTAAGTCTGCTGTTGTCAAGATTTTTCCATCGCTTTTATCGACTTCCACAGGAGTTGCCGCAGATTTCATTATCATATATTTCGATTTTTCTTCGATCCAACTCCAACCGATCACTTCCATTTTTGGGTACTCCTTCCGAATATTTTTTAACGGGCGTATTTCTGAAAATGGTGTGGGAAAGACTCTATCTGCACTTAGTTCAGCAATTCCAAAAGAGCGAAGTCCCACATTCACATGATGTTTCCCTACAACTCTGCGATGCGCTCCAAACTGAGGTGTCTTCAATACATTATTACCACCGGCAAACACGGTGACTTCATTTTCATGCTCAAGTGGGCGCAAATCACCAGTAATTACATGATTTTTAGTAACTAATGCACCTGCAGCGAAATAGTTGTCTTTGTGATATACTGCCACCAAATATTTGGCATCTCTTCTAACGACCGAGTTATAAGAACACTCGCCACTTAACATTGCCAACACAACAGTGGGCAGAATTGATAAAAGCGGAAAAATGATACGCGTGTTCATTTTGTTATTAAAACTTCAGTACTTAGAAGTATTAGGAAGAAAATTTCCCCTTTTTATACTAAAATCCAGCAAAGGGTTTGAAGCAAATGCGTAAAATTTAACTTTTTAGAGACAACTGAACAAACAAATAATAAATAAACTACGTACACGTATCTGTACATATTTGCAGAGAATTGAACAAAAAACTGGTAAAACCGCGGCTGACTTCGGCCGTATCGAAGACCTCGTACCGTTCATGAATGGGGAAATGAAATGTTAATCAGTCTGATTTTCAATATTTTGTGCTGCCAATTCTGTGGGTTATGTATACAAAGATCTATTAGACAAAATTGGCTTAATTGACTTAGCTCCTGAATCTGAAAAACACTCGTGTTTTGAACCAAACATATAAATAATACAATTTCGTATTCATGAAAGGCATAACAATATATCAATAGCGATGGATGGAGTGCGTTTACCTCGTCGGGTAAAAAAATATTGTTTATTTAATTAAATAATACATTAATCGTCTTTGAACTCATACCCACTAACATGCGCTGCTAATATTTACTTTTTAGTGTCAAAGACATTTTGTTTATTTGCATCGTTGAAAGTTCTCTGTCTTTATTAAAGCTTTCAACGGCGCGTGACAGAGAGAATAAGAAAGCACCAGGGTATGACAGAATAACAGGCTAAATGTTAAAAGCTCTTCCCATAGCAGCTATTAAGCAATTACTATACATATTCAATAGTATCCTCCGATTATGTCACTTTCCTGAAATTATTATGATCCCAAAACCAGGCAAAGACCCGACAATAGTAAGCTCCTGCAGGCCAATAAGCTTAATCTCTATCTTTTCCAAACTGTTCGAAAAATTATTGCTGAAAAAAATTCACCCATCTTAGAACTGCACGAAACCATATCAAGTCAGTCGCAGATGATATGGAGTGTGCACGCAAATCCCATAGCTGCTACTATCCAATTGCAGAGACACATAAAAACTTTAGAAGGATGGCTTACTACGTGGAGAATTAAGGTCAACGAATCTAAATGTATACAAGTAACTTTTAGCCTAAAAAAAGTCATATGACCACCAGTCTCAATAAATGGAAAAATAATAACCCAAAAACTTTGGTATTCTGCAATAACCTCGTGGGTGTGGCCTGACCTTCGTATTAAAATTTGTTCCACCTCACCGTGCGGACATTTTGGATTTTGCCACAATCCATCAAAGAAACTGTTTTTGATGAGTAAACATCTTTGTTGTAGCTACGAGTGATTTGGAAAAACGCGTAAACCGTAAACGAACTTTGTGTTAGTGCGCTGCTGTGTCCGTGTGAATCGCTTGGCATTGTCAGTGGTATATCTCTATCTCTATCTCTATCTCTATCTCTATCTTAATCTCTATCTTAATCTCTATCTCTATCTCTATCTCTATCTCCATCTCTATCTCTATCTCTATCTCTATCTCTATCTCTATCTCTATCTCTATCTCTATCTCTATTTCTATCTCTATTTCTATCTCTATTTCTATCTCTATCTTGACCTCTATCTCTATTCATACATCTATCTCTTTCTCTACACTTCCAGAGATATTGAGTATAAAAAATTTTGTGTATATGGGAGGTGCCACGCCCCTTTTTGTAATAGCGCTCATCTCTATTTGCGAGCTCGGCATCACGTTAGTATATCATCCCCACGCCCTTTTAACTTTTTTGAAATTTTTTTCCAACAGAACCTTCTCCAGATAATACTAAACACAACAAAAAAAGGAATTATCGAAATCATTCCATCCGTTCAGGCGCGATGCGATGACAACGGAAATAGCGATTCATTAATATATATATAGAGATTTACCTATTTATGTATGTTATTTACATGGCAAATTTGTACCTAAGTACTTATTTTAGTTCTATACTCAATCTTTATTATTCGTCAAAGTGTTTTTAAACGAACACCAATTTTTATATATCGCAGCTTTAAGTCAGCTGTTTTATTTTTGTTGGTGTTTCATTTCAATTTAACTGTAACTGTAAAACACGCAATTTTTCCGCTTTTCCCACTAAAAGCAGCATTTTTATTTTACATGTCCACACACACATCCCTACTGACAAAAATCAAGGACGAATTTACTGCTTTCCAGGAAGTGGGTGGTAGAGATGGCCGATCCCGTGATTTTTGAGGAACGAAGTGATTCGCGACTGTGACTTTTTAGTCACTGTGATTTTTTTCAGTGACATTGACTTTTAGACTTTTTAATAAAAAAATATAAATGTGTTTAATCGAATTATATTTTTCTAGTACAGTAATAATAACTAAGCTTGTACAGATGGTTTTTTAGTGTAGAAAAAAGTTTTTCCTAATAAAACAAACAAAAATTTATATAAATTGAAAAAAAACTGCATTTTACTTAGTTCCCTAAAAATGCGTTTGGAAATCTTTAACAAAATCAATTGAAATCAATTTAAAACGTTATTTAAAAATTAAAAAAACAAACGAAAAACTATAAATTTTTGAAAACTGAAATTTTCGTGCTTTCAGAATACGTGATTTTGTAACCGTGATTTTGGAAATTACTTATATTACTTTTGAGGAACGGTGACAAAATCACAGATACCCAAAATATTTGCTATCTCTAGTGGGTGGTTTGTATTTTCCCTCCAATTTTTTTTCGATTAATTTAAACTTTGTTGAAAACGCCATGTCCCGCTAACGACTGTCACTTCAGCTTGCCTGCAACAATACAATGTGGAAAGTGAATTGTTACAAAATTGATTGGACATTGGTCATTAATGTACATTGACAGACATTTTAAAAACATTTAAAAATGTCGAAACAAAACAATTGGCAAATAATTGGCATACAAATGCACAAAATTCTCGGAAAACCAAGCCAATTGCAGAAGCCACGGAAGCGGACAAAAAATAAAAATAAAAGCATATACATACATACATGTGCTGTGCATTTAAAACCGTATCGTATGAGGCCGCATTAGTAATCGCCGGTATATGCCTCATAAACGTATACTGACAAAAGAAGTTGCACTTATTGCACAGAGAAGCTGGTAGCTTAGGTGGATCAACCCCGGGAAGGGACGCTCGACACATAGATTCATACCAGATTTGAAATGCTAGTTGGAACGAGCACGCGGTGAAGTCGATTTCTATCTGATACAGTTTCTAACTGGTCACGGGTGTTTCAAGGCCTATCTTTATCGTTTTAAGCACGATTCAAACACATCGTTCGATCACTGCAGAAGATAAGCAAAAGAGAATATACACTGAAAAAACAACTTACTCAGATTATGGAAAAGTGGGAATGATTCGGCGCTAAAGACATATTTCCATATTTTGATGTACGATTTTCTTCAAATCAAGGAATAAAAACCATGTTTTAAAGAAAATTGTACATCAAAATATGGAAATATGTCTTTAGCGCCGAATCATTCCCATTTTTCCATAATCTGAGTAATTTTTTTTTTTGAGTGTATGTATATCACGTTTTCCTGTGGGTACGCGTGTGGTTTTGAATTCATAATGAAGTAAAAAACGCGGCATACATAGTTCAGCTTTCGTTCTGCTGGAGAAATAATCTACATATCGCATCGAATATCCACCTCTCTCCATTTATTAGACATTCGTCGTCCAAATCACTTTCGAATTTTTAGCCAAGCCTAATGCTTATTGGGTTAGCTTGTATGATACTCGTAACACTGTGCTTCAAAATAAAGGTTCATCTCTCCATCATTGATGAAATCAAATGAAAAGAAAAGTTTACCCCGTGCAACATGTTGCCAATCAACATTATGATGTCTTAGCAACATTGTTATTCTGCTGCTTAAATTAACGCGCCATTGTACCACAGCGCCATTTTATGTAAAAATAAACATCAGAAATCAATTACTTGACCCAAAAACAGTAATTTAACGTACATTTCTTTTCCGCTTTTCTTGTTTTCATCAATTACGTAGAATTTTGTTGCGCTGTGTAATTAAATTGTCATTGTTTCGTTTTTGTTGTTGTGTATAGCAAATGTTATCAAAGTGTTTTTGGGCTATATTTTTGTCCACTACATATCTATATATAAATGTATGTATGTATATGTACATACATATGTGTATGTGTGTAAGTACTGTTCTTTTGCTTTTACTATTGCCAACAAATTGGCCTAACCACGCACAAAACCGCGCTACAACTAAAACATATGCACAACAAAGAATTGCTGCAGCTGTTAGCTGGAAAATTGCCATCCAAATATATATATGTAAATACATATCGCTGACAGATATTTTATTTGCATAGTTAAATGGTAGGTATCATATTAAAAGGCAATTAAGCATCAGATGGTCAAGCAAACAACAAAAAAAAAACATAAATCTAGTACTCGTACAAGAGATTGAATATAATTGCATGTGCAAGCAAAATACATACAAACAAACATTCGTGGTTCTGACAGGAGGCCGACGAAATGTACATATCAATATACGTACATTTATTCAGGAGAATCTTCTGCTGAGAAGTCAACACATCATCATTTCACAAAAAAATATGTATATTACAAAACAAATAAGGCAGTTAATGTGCCCTGCCTGCAACAAAAACAACGTTTAAGCGTAGGCGTTTCCAGAATAAAACCACCAAAAAAGCAAAAGAATAAAATCTGTTGACTACCGTCGACAACTGCAACATCAAATAAATACATACGTACATACATACATACATATACTTTGAGTGGTCATGTGACCGGAGTATGTGTCGTATGTGACAGTGTCACTTGACCTGGTTTTTTGTGTGTGAGCATTGTTACTTTTTCTGCATACATGTATGTATATATGCGCATTAGACCGTATCGCAAAAAAAGTTCGCCGTACGTTCCTCCCCCTCTATGATGTCTCTTTGCAAAAGATTTCAGGAAAATTTTGTTTGGACTCCGCTAGATGTCGCCCAATTACATTTCTTTTCATGTCTTCAGTATTTATAGTCCGATCTCCAAGTTCAATACACCAGTGGCTTTGGCTTGAAAGGACAGATTGTTTGGACTCCGCTAGATGTCGCCCAATTACATTTCTTTTCATGTCTTCAGTATTTATAGTCCGATCTCCAAGTTCAATACACCAGTGGCTTTGGCTTGAAAGGACAGATTATCCTATGTAATCGTATTAACTCTGTGCCGCTGTGGTGCAGTGGGCAGAGTGCTCGCCTGTTATGCCAGAGGTCTCGGGTTCAAACCCCAGTCCGAGCAAACACCAAAAAAAAATTTTCTAATTAGTAAAAATCCAATTATTGGGTTTGTTAAGAGCAGCGGTCACCTCTCGGCAGTGGGCGACATACCCTCCGAGTGTATTTCTGCCATGAAAAAGCTTCTCACAAAAAATGCATTCGACGTTCGGAGCCGGCATAAAACTGTAGGTCCACCCAATTAGTAGGAAAAATAAAAAGGAGCACACCTCGAATTGGGAGAGAAGCTCGGCCATAAAACTCGTCAGAGTTATAATAGCGCCATTGTATTATTATATTATTTCGAATGAAATGGTGACCAACAAAACACAAAATTACCGTTATCTCAAAAAGATAACCATAAAAAACCCACTAACGCTATTTTATTTTTGTTATTTCCTGAAAGCTTAACCCATAAATTATTTAATGGTATCAAAAACTAAACGGAAATTTGCAAATATTTCACATACTTAGCTAGTTTTTAAATAGTAGATATACCTATTTTTTTTTGTTTTAAAATTGAAACACCTAAGAATTACACCAATGTATGCCTAGGCGTATGAGTAACTTTTTTCAGATAGAGACTTTTTAATGCTATTTTTTATACTCAGCTGTACTAGTACACAGAGTATTATAGTTTTAATCACATAACGGTGGATTCTAACAGAATGAAATAATCGAGATATATATAGACTTATATATATCAAAATGATCAGGGTGGAAAGAGAAATCGATTGAGCCATGTCCGTCCGTCTGTCCGTCCGTCCGTCCGTCTGTAAACACTCTAACTCGCGCAAAAATTGAGATATTTTGATGAAATT
The DNA here is from genome assembly GCA_960531455.1 of Urophora cardui. Taxonomy (NCBI): domain Eukaryota; kingdom Metazoa; phylum Arthropoda; class Insecta; order Diptera; family Tephritidae; genus Urophora; species Urophora cardui. The sequence continues at coordinate 116,865,190 of OY482671.1, forward strand.
TGAAATGTAAGTTGGTATCGAGACTGGGACGGTTGGTATTGAAAATGGGCGAAATCGGTCCATGACCACGCCCACTTTTCCTATATAGAAAAAATCGGAAATTTGGTATCTCAGTCACTAATATAGCTGGAGCGATGAAATTTTACCAACGTGTTGAGCTCCGGCCCCTATGAAGAAATTTGATGAAATTTTGGAAAATGGGCGGTGCCAGGAAATAACGCCCACAAGGGTCAAGCATGGAAAGTTTAATATGTCATAACTCAGAAACCATTGAAGATATATCGATGAAATTTGGAATGCGTGATTAACTTACTTAGGCAAACATTTGGACGGAAAATATTTAAAATCGGTTGACGGCCACGCCCACTTTTATATATGTGTATTATAAAGTGACCTAATAAAAACATTTTAAGATATATCTCTGTGAAATATAAAGATATATCACTGAAATTTTGGCGATTGAGTCCAACTATGGACATAAAACAGAAAACACAAAAATTTTGGAAAATGGGCGGTGTCACGCCCACTTATTAAGGGGCAAACATTGAAAATTTTATGAGTCATAACTCAGAGACCGTTGAAGATATATCGATAAAATTGATATGCGTGATACACTTACTTAGACAAATGTTTGGACTAAAAATTGCCAAAATCGGTTGACGACCACGCCCACTTTTATATATGGGTATTATAAAGTGGCCCAATAAAAACATTTTAAGCTATATCTCTGTCAAATATAAAGATATATCATTGAAATTTTATGGCAGGCGTCTAACTGCATACATAAAACTAAAAACACAAAAATGTTGGAAAATGGGCGTGGCACCACCTCTTTTTAAAAGCAGGAATATACTAGATTTCTGAGCCCATAACTCGACAAATAATTGATATATAATGACGAAACTTGGTGCGTACACTTTTATTACTTGTGTTAATACATGTTCAAAATTTTAGCGAAATCGGTTGACGACCACGCCAACTTTTATATATGGGTATTATAAAGTGGCCTAATAAAAATATTTTAAGCGATATCTTTGTCAAATATAAAGATAATTCATTGAAATTTTGTGGCATGAGTTCTACAATAGAGCGGAAACAAAAAATAGAAAAATTTCGGAAAATGGGCGTGGCACCGCCTCTTTTCAGACAAAAGAATCAACGAGATTTCGGAGCCCATAACTCGACAAATAATTGAGATATCATGACGAAACTTGGCTTATACACTTTTATAACTTGTGTTAATAGACACGCAAAAATTTATTGAAATCGGTTTATGACCACGCCTACTTTTTAACAAAGATATTTCTGGAACACGCTTTGGGAATTTGTAACGTGACATCTTTGTAACTAGAAGTCAAAAAGGAACGAAATTTTGCACAAAGAATAATATTCATATGCTTAGTTGGATGACTGATAAAAAAGTTGGAAATGGGCGTGGCTACGCCCACTTTATACGGCACTCGCTTTATGTAAAATACGCCGAGTTTCCATTAAACGCAAACAAACAATGAAAGCATACAGCTGAGTATTTAATGTTCGATTCCACTCGAACTTAGGCTTCCTTACTTGTTTTTTTTTTTTTTTTTTTTTCAAAATATGGAAGGATTTTCAATAATCTATATTATTAATACGCTAACATAGATTTTGTTCCATCTTCTCCGTCGAAACTACTGAACCGATTTTAAAACTAAGCACACCATTAGAAAGGTATTGCTCTCGAATAGAACTGCGCCAATTTTCATGAAAATTGGTTGGAAAATGCGTCCACAATCGTCGTTGGAAAATTTCCGTGTGGTTGTTGTTGCATGCTTTTGCACACAAGAGAGCTGTATCAATGCGCAAGCATACCTGACTTTGTGCGTTTCCACCAAACTTATTATGCAATTGTGAACATGTATGGCTGGATGTGGTGTGTAGTTTCAAAGAAGTAGAAACGTAAAAAGGTACTAAAGGCACTACAACAAAAACACAAAGTCAAGGACTAAAAAGGATAAGAAATAATAATTAGGAAATAAATTGAGTAAAGAAAAGAGCAGAAATAGAAAGCAAGAAGTAGGTAGGAGAATTTGGAAGACGAGTAACGACAATAACACCAACAACAATAACAAAATAGTAGCAGCGACGGTAGCAACAAAAGGAGCAGCATCAACAGGAACAAGAAGAAAATGGTAGATAACAGTGACAACAACAAACAATTATACAAAAACTATAGTTGCACTTTAGTCATAAGAAAACATCTAGAAAGACTATCGAGTTTCGACAGTAGGCAGCACTCTAGTAGTTATAATATAGTATTATATAGTTATATATTAGTACCATCACTACTTTCTCCTACCTAATCTTTATACCTAAGCTTAACGTACTCTTTATTCTTAAGCTTTATGTACTCAACAATATTACTTTATAATTAAACTTTCTTACTCCTCTCATTATAATGTAAACTTTAAGCTCTCCTCCACCAACCGTCATTTCTGGTTTTAATTTAAAGCTTCAGTAGTCGTTAAGTTCAAATTGTACTTTGAGTTTGAAAATAAACGTGAAGTGAGTAAGAAGCATACTCGCACAATTCTATATTATTATTAATCGTATTAACCCTACGTGCGCCATTGGGGTCACTACCACCCAGCACTTAGTTTATGCCACCATAATGTACCTTTTTATGCCTACATGTTAAACGCCGTCAAAAATCATTAATCTGTTGCAAAAGAAGTATTTCAATCTCTTCAGTAAAACATGAAATAAAAAACGAGGAATATATGTATATTTTGTGCTTCCTGTGGTCTTTTAGGTTCATCTTAAAAATTGTGTATGAGGAGAACCCTACTGAAATTTTATCGCGAATAATTATGGCGAAAAGATTATTTTGACCCCTTTTTTAGAAAATCAGAAAGAATTTGCATTCATATACGCGTTCCCTTACCGACTCCCCGCAACAAACTGCACATGTTTTTGGTTGCATACGGGATTAGGCATGGAGGAGTGGATATTAATGTAGTTAAAGAACCAGATTCAATATTTGCAACAACGATCAATTCATTGAAAATTAATTTACACACTTTACCTCGTCGCCAGCATCATCATCATTGCCTCATTCTTCTTTTCTTATTTCATTTTGTTATTCTGCTTTATTTATTATTTTCTTTCTCTTCTGTTTCTGTTCATATAAACTTAATTCATTGTACTCTCAGAATTTTTTTCTTTTTCATTCTTCTTCTTATTATTATTCTTTTCCTTTTTCCGTTCTCCTTTTATTCTTTTTCTCATTTTTATACCTTTCATGAGAATGAAATGGTATTATAACTTAGTGCCAAAAAATTTTTGTCGAAAGTACCAGAAGGAAGCGTGGGGGACCCACCAAAATATATACCCATATGATCAGAATCACGAGCTGAGTCGATTAAGCCATGTCCGTCTGTCCGTCTGTCCGTCCGTCCGTCTGTGTGAACGCAAACTAGTCCCTCAATTTTTGAGATATCTGAATGAAATTCGGAATACAGGTATGTTGTTATATGCAGCTGAACATTTGTCGGAACCGGCCGAATCGGACCACTATAACATATAGAAAACAACCGATTATTCAGATATACATGAAATTTTTGGATGTAATTTGTGCATAATTTCCCCATTTAAACAGCTAAGGACATGAAACTCTGAAGTAGACGTGCCCATTTTGGCCCAAACAAGGTTACCGAAAATTGTTAAGATCGGACCACTATAACATATAGTTCCACAACATCCGATTATTCAATATATACACATTTTGGTGTATAACTCCTCCATTTTAACAGCTAACGGCCTGACATTTTGAAGTATTTGTACCCATATGGACCCAAATGCGATTGCCGAAAATTGTTAAGATCGGACCACTATAACCTATAGCTCCCCTACAACCGATTGTTCAGATATACACATTTTGGTGTATAACTCCTCCATTTTAACAGCTAACGGCGTGAAATTTTGAAGTATTTGTACCCATATGGACCCAAACGGGATTGCCGAAAATTGTTAACATCGGACCACTATAACCTATAGCTCCCCTACAACCGATTGTTCAGATATACACATTTTGGTGTATAACTCCTCCATTTTAACAGCTAACGGCGTGAAATTTTGAAATATTTGTACCCATATGGGCCCAAACAGGGTTACCGAAAATTGTCAAGATCGGACCACTATAACATATAGCTCCCCTACAACCGATTGTTCAGATATGGACATTTTGGTGTATAACTCCTCCATTTAAATAGCCAAGACACCATTTTTTCTAATAAATCTTTCCATAAATAACCCACAGAATTGAAATTATAAATTATACTAAATTAGGCTATGTACATACATAGGTAACTTTTCATTTCCCCACTCATGAAAGGTATGAAGTCTTCGGTACGGCCGAAGACAGCCGCGCTTTTACTTGTTCTTCTTCTTATTGTTCCAAATTAGACTTTGATCATCATAAACTTTTTGATTTTCTCTTCAAGCAATTTCCTGCGGCATAATTTTCATCCCTATGCTCTTTGAGCCTTTTCTCTACTTTTCTCTTCTTCGTACCCGTTAAACATTATATTGGTATCAATTAATGTCTAGTTCAACACCATGCAAATAATGGCAATAAAATAAACATTTATTTTATTCAGAAAAACATTAATCACTTGCCTCTAACGTCAATGTAGTACAATGTACATACTCGTATACTTACATATATTCCATACATAACTACATTTTATTTACATGCATTGCTTTCTTTGCCTTGTCTTGCTGCATTTGTTGCCGCAGTTGCACTTGCAATTGCTGACACTGCCCCATTTGCTACTTATTGCTCTCTGCACGTAGTTGTTGTTGTTGTTATTGTTGTTGTTTTACTCGTAATATCGCTGCCACCATGGGCATCAACAGCAACAACACTAGTACATAGTGGTAATAATAAATTACATAAATTGCATGCAACTGCTATTGTACTACTTGCAACAGTTGCAAGCATCAACAACAACATATCGACGTTTCCAAATAAAACGGTACTAAGTCTGAAAACTGTATTTTGCAGGAGAAGCTCTCAAAGTTTAAACTCGATATGAAACTTCGGTTGTATGCTAAGTATATTTTCACTTGTAACTTATGTTCGGATTGAACGATCAACACCAAAACTCGACAATATCAAAGTTAGGGCACGCTTTATATACAACCGTAAGAAAAAAAATAAAAATTTGCTACGTGGTTTTTCATGGCAAGCTCTCAAAGTTTTTATTCTGTAAAAATCTCAAGTTGTATTATATGTACACTTTTGCTTATAACTTTTGATTGGATTGTCCGATTGATATCAAAATTAGACAGCATGTAAATTAAGACACGTAATACTTGGAAACGCCAAAAACGGGGAAATGTACTAAGTCGACTTAGTACAGTATTGTTTGGAAGCGTCGATATAAGAACTAACGCGTATGCCTTGGCAATTTATAACAACGAAAAAACCATGAAAAATATCAGTTATGTTATGAGAATACGGCCACAATAATTTAATAGTGGCGTTGATGGTTTCAATAGCTTATAGCATGTCTCTACATGACGTCGTTCGATCTCTCAATCGTCGTTCGGCCTCGAAACCAGTACAGTGCTTACAAGTAACACAAAAAAATTTCATAAAAAAAATAACAAGTCTGTAAAAAATGTAAGTAACTCCCGCTGCCTTAAAGTGCCCAATTTTTTTTTTTTTGCTAATAGTTACTAATGGAATGCCCAACAACATCATACAAAAGCGCCATCTGACCGCGGTCCAGAACATAAAAATTGCGAATAGTGTTTGCAAAAAAAAATTATTTGCAAAAATAAGAAATGCAGTTTGCTAGAATATATCATCTTTTATATATATATATACAAATTTAGCAAAATCGGTTTGACCAATCGTGAGAAAATCGGCAAAAACTAACAATTTCGAAAAAATCTTGATAATTATAACTTTGAAAATAGTTCGAATTTCGAAAAATTGTTAAATAGGTATTTTCGTAAAACGAAGTCTAATGAAGAGATGTGGTGAAATAGATCTATAACTTGTACCAAAAAATATTAATTTTTCGCACCAATTTTTCCTTATAAAAAATAAAAAAAAATTGACCATGAGAGCTCAAAATTAAGTAATTATAAGCACTAATATTTGCAAAGTATTTTAATGAAAAATAACAAAAAATGTATTCAAATGTGCTTAATTGTTATTCTTCACCGATAAATTTGTAGTAACGATGCTACTATGTGCCTATGTAAGTAATAATAATAATACAATGGCGCTATTATAACTCTGACGAGTTTTATGGCCGAGCTTCTCTCCCAATTCGAGGTTTGCTCCTTTTTTTTGTTTTTCCTACTAATTGGGTGGACCTACAGTGTTATGCCGGCTCCGAACGGCGAATGCATTTTTTGTGAGAAGCTTTTTCATGGCAGAAATACTCTCGGAGGGTATGCCGCCCACTGCCGAGAGGTGACCGCTGCTCTTAAAAAACCCAATAATTGGATTTTTACTAATTAGAAAAATTTGTTTGGCTCGGACCGTGGTTTGAACCCGAGACCTCTGGCATAGCAGGCGAGCACTCCACCCACTGCACCACAGCGGCCGCCTATGTAAGTAAGGCCGTTTAAGTCAAAACTCAATTTTCATTGGCACCGATTATAGCGAGATCATTTGTTATACAAGTGACAGGTGTGATAAGCTATAAAACTAAATTTGCATAAAGCGATGTGCAGAATCACTAGCATATGAATTTATGTACTTTTGTACCTTTACGGCAGAGTGGAGCAGTACATGCTACAAATTTTATTGACTAAGCGAACCTTAAGTTAAATACCGGCACGACTTTCATAAAGGTAATAGATACACTTCTCTCTGGCGTGAACATTTCCATTTAATAGGAAATATTTCGCAAATCTCTAAAAGGAAAGCCAAAACGGACAGTGCCAAAATTGTAAGCGCTGGTTTGCATATATGTAAGTAACATGTTCCCATACTCGAGGATTTGAAAGGAAAGCTATGCCCATACGCAATAATAATATAATAATACAATGGCGCTATTATAACTCTGACGAGTTTTATGGCCGAGCTTCTGTCCCAATTCTAGGTGTGCTCCTTTTTTGTTTTTCCTACTAATTGGGTGGACCTACAGTTTTATGCCGGCTCCGAACGGCGAATGCATTTTTTGTGAGAAGCTTTTTTCATGGCAGAAATACTCTCGGAGGGTATGCCGCCCACTGCCGAGAGGTGACCGCTGCTCTTAAAAAACCCAATAATTGGATTTTTACTAATTAGAAAAATTTTTTGGTGTTTGCTCGGACTGGGGTTTGAACCCGAGACCTCTGGCATAGTAGGCGAGCACTCTACCCACTGCACCACAGCGGCCACAACGCAATACTTCAATGAAGAAAGCTACATATGTACGGGGATAAAAATTCTGGCTGCCTTTGCTACATATGGGTGCCAGTGTTGCCGCGGCTTCAAAAAATTTGGTATCAAAAATTGATACCTTCATGGTTTTTTTCGTATCACCGAAAATTTTTTGGAAAAAAATACTTCAATTAATCAAGAAAGCTGTTTTCGAGCTTTTAACCCCCGTAACAATTTGATACGTCCATTTTTTTTTTCGTATCACCAAAAAATTTTTTACAAAAACCCTCGATTTCCTTGTATTTCGGGCAATGTGCATACATGAAGACTGTAATGTTATTTCGTAATTAAATATGTTGGGCGCCATATTTATGTATTAATATAAATACATTATATGGCATTTTATACCTATCTGCCAGTACTTATAGGTTCGCTAGGTGTTAACAGCGATTGTCAGTGAAATGTCATACGGGTGTGCATGCTAGTTGAACCAGGTCTAAGCTCTTCGGCTGGGGTGGGATCTTGTATAAATCATTTCACTGAATACATATATACATAAAAAAAAATATTTCATGCACGGGTTGGTTATTCACAAAAAAAAAGAAAACAACAAGAAAAACTTGAAAACACACTTCGGACTAAATAAACAGACGGACGAATCAGATATCTCACAACTGGACTAACTGATGAAAACTGTTTCCTACCGGGCAGGTGGTTGTAGCGAAACAAAACAAACTTGAGCACTTCCATTAGAACATTTGGATGGAGACTTTAGATGTTATACAGTCTCCACTCTCTCCGCACCCAACCATATGTGAGAGTAATTATCTCTCCCATCCCAACCAAAGGGAAATAAATATATAACAGTCAGCCGGGCTCACATTTTATATACCATTTACACTTTATTCATTTTCTTAATATTCATTATAGTTACATACTGAAAATGATTATTTGCGTTGAGAGAAGCTCACCCGCATTTTCTTCTTCTTAGCGAACTTATGTGCAAAAACAAATCATATACTTGCCCTTACACATAACAATAAAACAAACAAAAAAAAATCAAACACAAGAATTCAAATACAAATAATGAAAACGAACGTGTATATGCAACTCGTTATTTCGTCATGGTTAAATGAAGTTTGGTTGCACACACACAAATTTACGATAGCAAGAGCATAAAAGAGAATAACTTTTCTATTGCATTATATCATGATTGGTACGTACCTTAACCCTTGTCGATCCTTTGTTGTTTGCGCAAACAGCCGATCTCCGTTTAGTTGATAGATTTACGAAGTGGTAAAATATGTGTGTTTACATTTAAAATCATTTAATGGCCATTCTCATTTACTCCCCCGCTTTACAAAATCTTGATTTATGTATATGTTTACATAAAATTACGTTAATTGATTTTACATTTAAAAATTAAAATGAATTCAACTCAAAATTGAATTTCACGAATTCTACTTCTTAGAATGTCTTTCTATATGTATCTACATATATGATTATGTAGACGCGTAAAATTTACATTTTTAAGAAATCACTTGAGATTTACATACAACAACACAACAAAACGATAATCAAATTTTTAAGTTCACTTGAAGCTTGTATGTAAATATTTAGCTATTTAGCCATGTATGAAAGTATTTAAATAAAATCTTATTTATACATATTTGCGGGTTAGAATTATCTGTCAATTCCGGGTAATCGAAGTATACACTAATGCGGGTGAAAATTGTTGGTCACCTCCGGGTAATATTGTATGTATTTTATACCAATAAAATCATTTGTCAAATCTGGTAGGATTGTACGTATGTGCAGGTAGATTGGTTTATTAAATCCGGGCTAAATTTTACATAGTTATGTAGGTGTATGGTGTCAAATTCAATACATGGACATTTTTGTACGCTGGTGGAAATGATTTGTTGGATCACGTGCACATAATACACAGACAATGATGTCGATCTGGATTAATTTATAAAATTGGTGGTCGCGCATAAAATGTGATATTGCCTAAGAAAAGAAATGTGCACATATTCATGCAATTAATTACACTTCCACGGACTTCCATCTTTCCATCACCTACCCAAAATTGTGTCCTAAAACCATGTGTGAATGTGCAGGTGTTGGAGCGCTTGGAGCGCCTGGAGCACCCCCTTGCTGTGGTGTTAAAATAAACTCTGCTCAATATTGGATATTCTTCGGAATCACTTATTCACGAATTAAAATTTTTATATTGTTTAAAACTTTGCAAAATATATATATTTATTAATTTTGACACCCAATCACTGATACACTTTATTTTTCAGTCTGTTCTTATCGATGCACATTTACAGTATGATTGGTAAAGTCAAATACGATTAGTCATGCGGTTTCTTCTCGCGCGTGAGAGCGCTATAGTTCGCGAATATTCTGGAACATTCTCACTCGTTGCAACAATACTTGAAAAATGTTAGAGAGTTTCACACTCTGTATATATGTATATGAAACGAGGCTGTCGCTGCTCTCATGTCGCTTTCAGTTTGTTTGACAGTTCGTAGTATGATAGTAAAAGATTATAAAATATTTGTAGCAGATCAGGAAATGTAACAGTCGAGGCAAAAAATTTTTAACCCCCAAGTAGATTTTAAATTTACACACATTACAAAAACAAATTCAAAAATAAGGACTATCTGAATTTATGAAATTGAAAAAATGTGTGCGACTTTTGTTTGATTTCCAGCTATATTAGGTCAGTTTTAAAGTGGTTGAATATCCTTACAGTGGTATGTTCCAATCAGTTTTCCTGATTCGTCTTCAAGAACATAATATGCTGTTCCTTGTTTACTTCGAACCCGCGCCTTGAGAAATGTTGGGGCTAATTTGCTATTAAAATTTTTATTTTGGTTACTCAGAGCAAAATTTCGTCGAAGCACCATTTGACCTACCCTAAAAGTAATTGGTCTTGTTCTTAAGTTGTACGTTTTTTCGTTGGTGCCATACGATTTTTGTAGGTTTGATCGTACGGTGTCTCGAATTAGTCTAAGTGTTTTGTGCCGATGTTCTAAATTTTGTATACGACCTTCTTCTAGCATACCTATATTTCTCAACAGGTTGTAATTATCTCCATGGGTGATCATATGTTGTCCAAAGACTATAAAGTAAGGGCTTTGTGATGTCGATTGGTGCACTGAGTTACGTAATGCGCAGTTAATACTACTTAAATGTCGGTCCCAATCTCGCTGGTCATCTTTTATATATGCACGTAGTGCTGCATTTATCGATCTGTTAACCCGTTCGGAGCTATTACTTTGAGGAGAGTGCACTGCAGTACATATGTGTTTAATTCCGCACTTCGTCAAAAACGCTTCAAATTCACCTGACTTAAATTGACTACCATTATCGCTTACGATAATCTCTGGCATCCCAAAAACGTCGAATATATGTTCTTTCAGAAAATTCACTATAGGTGTTGTAGTAAACTTTCTTAAAGGGCAGAGAAAAGTAAATTTTGAAAGTTGGTCCAACACAATTAGAATGCCAGTATTTCCATTCTTTGATCGGGGAAATGGTCCGATAAGGTCCACAAAAAGTCGTTGAAATATTCGTTCTGTCGGTACAAATTTTCCCATTGGAGGCCTTAAAATTTTTGTAGGGTGTTTCGTAGTTTTACATGTTTCACACTTCCCTACATAGTCACGAACTGAACGCGAAAGACCTGGCCAAAAGAAAAATCGTTGAATACGTTCAGCAGTCTTAGCGATGCCTCCATGTGCGCTCGTTGGATTATCATGCGCGTTGCGAATTACTTCCTCTCTTAGACCTTCAGGAACTACTAACTTCCACGCCATGTTCTGTTGTTCGTCATCCCCAGTATAATAGTCAGTTCTGTGGTAAATGAACTTTCCTTTAACATCAAAGTCCGGATACTTGTCAGTATTACCCAATATGCTATCGCGTAGATACATGTAAGATGGATCGTCAAAAGCTGTTGATGAGAGATCAATGTTTGGTACACAGTCAATTTGTATACCGTCAAGTCTTTCTATACTTTCCGAGAACATACGCGACAGAGCGTCAGGCACTATATTTTGACTTCCCTTTCGATGTTCTATTGTAAATTTAAAGGACTGAAGTTTAAGTGCCCACCGCGCCAGTCTACCGCTTAAGTCTGATTGGTTCATAAGCCACCGTAAACTTGCATGGTCTGTTATTATCTTAAACTCTTGACCCTCTATGTACGGACGGAACTTCTTAACTGCCAAAATTGCTGCCAAACATTCTTGTTCAGTGACGGAATAATTCTTTTGCGCTTTGTTTAGCTTTTGCGACATATATGAAATTGGAACTTCTTCGCCACTGTCGTTAACCTGTGCCAGTACGGCTCCTACTCCATTTTTACTAGCATCGCACTGAACTATGAATGATTTCGAAAAATCCGGGTTTGCAAGAAAAGGTGCAGAAGTCAACCGCTGCTTTACAGCATCGAAAGATTCCTGCGCCTTCTCTGTCCATTCAAATTTTCTATTTTTCTTAAGCAACTCCGTCAAAGGTTCTGTCAAGTCTGCGAAATTTGAAATAAAGCGCCGATACCATCCGGCCATCCCCAAGAAACGGCGAAGTTGCCTCACTGTTTTTGGAGCTGGATAATCTACTATAGCAGAAACCTTGTCAGGGTCGATTTGTAAAGTTCCACGTCCTACCACGTAACCTAGATATTTAACTTGCTTAAGGCAGAATTTGCTTTTCGCTATATTGATTGTTAGTCCTGCCTTACGAATGTGATGAGCGACTTCTTGCAATAATTCTACGTGAGCATTGAAATTTTCCGAGATAAGGAGGAGGTCGTCCAAATAAACAAAAACGCGTTCTTTCAAATTGTATGGAATTACCTTATCCATCAGCCGACACATTGTTTGCGGTGCGTTGCATAAGCCAAATGGCATTACCGCAAACTGATACAAAGGCCTGTTAGGAATAGTGAAAGCTGTCTTTTCTCGAGAACTGGCCTCGAGCGGAATCTGCCAGAAGGCGTCTTTTAAATCTAAGCTAGATATAAATTCCGCTCGTGGAAGTCGACTCAATATTCCTTCTATATGAGGTAATGGATAAGCGTCTTTACGAGTTACCTCGTTCACTTTTCGGCTATCCAAACACAGTCGAACCTTTCCAGGCTTCCTAACCAATACAACTGGTGAAGACCACGCACTATTGGATTCCTCAATAACTCCTAAGCTAAGCATGCGATCAATTTCTTGACCCACTAATTTCTCTATCGCTGGTGAAATAGGAAAATGTCTTTGTTTAATGGGCTTTGCATCGCCGACATTTATTTCATGCTCCAAAATCGTTGTTTTACCTAAACCATTTTGCTCATACGATGGAAAGCAAGCAATTGCCGCATTGAGTTTTTGCATTTGTTGGGGTGTTAAATCATGAGTATTGTCACTGACAGGTGGTGTTTCAGTCTCGCTAATGATGTGAGAGGCGAGTTTAAATATTTTCCAAAAATTCACTCCCAAATACAAGTCTTGTGTCAGATCAGCGATAACATAAAATTCTACTGGTTTCGTAACTTGCTTGTATGTAACCAACAACTCAATCGCTCCCTGTACCTTTTGTTTTGTGCCGTCTGCAGTACAAGCGTGTGTATTCAGTGTCTTGAGACCCAACTCGTTCTTTCTGGCTAAAACTTCCATTGCTAATTTCCCTCCAAGGCAGCTGATTGAAGCTCCAGAATCTAGTAAACCCAAAACCTCTGAATGTAACACATGTATGCGTGCATAAGGTCTAACATCTCCTGGTATACAAATAATAGTCGATAATAAATTACTACGTTTCTCATTAACTCCTTTCCAATATTCTTTCGCTCGTTGTCCAGATCGAGTTGATTGAAAAATCTCGTCTCTCTTGGTCTTGTACTCTTTCAAGCGTTCATGAAAGGGTTTAATGGGACGCAATTGTGGAAATTCAGGATTTAATGTGGAATTGTGTGAAGGGTTTTTCAGAATTTTTATTGTCTTCGGCTCTGAGCCATGTTGATTTTCGGATGTTTGCTGGTGTTGCTGCAAACATCCATTGGCATGTTTCCCTGCTTGTTGCAATTAGGGCAATTGGGAAGAAAAAATGCAATTAATCCGCATCCATAACAAAATACCCTACGCGGTTTAGTGCACTGTTTATAATTGTGACCAATTTCATCACAATTCCAACATTTAATTTTTGGTATATCAGACACTGCCGAAATCTCGCCTGAAGCAAACTCACCTTCAGGTTCTTGGTTAACTTGCTCCACTTCGGATATATGTCTAGTAAAAGTCTTAATTTGGTTTGTTGCCTTCTTTTGCATTCCTTGAACATTATCAAAGAAAAGTTCCCGCCTAAGGCAAGCACGACGTAAATCATTTAAATTATTGATATCAAAATGCAACAACTCTAGACGTATATCAGGTTGTAGATTTTGTATTAAAGTTTCTACGAGTTCACGTTCTGACATGGGTGTATTTAGAGCATCACACAAGGTTAAAACTCCTTCTAGGAACCTTTCAAATGATTCACTGGGTTTTTGTTTTCTGTTGCGTATAGTTTCTTTAATATCAAAGTCGGTTCTAAAATCCTTGAAATTTCTTTTCAACGCTTCACAGAAGGTGAACCAGTCGAAAAATCCGTTTGCTCTTCGATAACGCCAAAACCAATTTTTGGCCTTCCCTTCAAATAGCATGTGTGCATTTTGACATAAAGCATCAAAATCACCACGCAATGATGACTCAGTCAATGTGTTAACTCTGTATATGAATTCGTTCACTGAAATCCCTTCAGAAGAACCATCAAATGCTAATTTCCAATTCGAAATAATTTTTGCAATATACCCTAATGACATTGAAGTATCGGTATTTTGTGTTCGAGATGAACGGGTATTAGCCGCTTCAGCAAAATAAACTTCTGCGTTAATATTAGGTTCGTCTCTAGCCTGTCGCGGTACATCCACCCGAGGAGGTAAACGATTCAAATTTAAAGCCGATAATCGATTTTCTAAAGAATTTGTAACAACTCTTTCAATCGTATTTTGTAAATCATGTACTATTGTTTCTTGCTGACGTTGTAATGCCATGTCTACAACTTCTTCAACACGACTGGTGTTAGTATTGTCGTTTGATCTATATGCATTTGAGCGGTTTTGTCTATTTCGATGTGTACGATTTTGTCTGTGAACGCTTTCTTGGTCTGTAGCTGGTTGTGTTATAACCTGCTCTAACAACGATGCATCGGCACGCGCTAATCTACCACGCGTTATTGGTCCATTTATATTTAGTTGTTCTACACGAATATTTTGTCCATTAGAATCAACCACCGAATTCAATTCAACCACCCTACGACACAACGGACAAGTGTTACTACTACTCAACCATCTTTCTATGCACCCACGATGAAATTGGTGATCACAAGCAGTAATTGCAATATCAACCTCTAGTACGACATCATTACAAATTGTACATGTATGTTCCGGTGCATGGCCTAACGCCAGATTTTCATCACTGTGACGCACAGCCATCTCAATAAAAAAAATAATAAAATCTAAAAATGTGTGATCAAAGTACTAACAACTCAGCTTCAAATGAAATTAAAGTTCACTCTACGCGTATATATGTATATTTACGTTGATCGTCAAATAATGTAAAAATAAATATTGTGATTTTCTCGTTTATTCAAAATTTTAATCAAATAAGATATATGTATATTAATTTTCAATGTGACCCTATGCTGACCGTCATATGCCCAAATGATCCATTGAAATGCTCAATTTGTATAAAGAAAATAAATAACGTGTGTCTTCCCCCTTTAATGACTGCTATTATTTGCAAACTCGCAACTGACTCGCAGTCGACCTAATGTCTACAAAAGTATAACAGTTGAAGCAATTCGATATATAACATTAGTCAGTCATCGGTAGAGTGTACCAAACAAGATACTTCAACTCTCTTCCAGAGTGACAAACCAATGTAATCGAAATACCCTATGAGAAATTGTTTGTTAAGTTGCCAGAGAAGGTTAGCTAAACGATTGTCTGCATTTAATAAACTAATTCCATTAACTCTTTACGCTTAACAATCTGTTAAACAGAAACAAAATAATAAGTTTGGGTACCCACACTAATGTGCAGGCCCCACGTTGGGCGCCATTTTTTTATGTAATGTTATTTCGTAATTAAATATGTTGGGCGCCATATTTATGTATTAATATAAATACATTATATGGCATTTTATACCTATCTGCCAGTACTTATAGGTTCGCTAGGTGTTAACAGCGATTGTCAGTGAAATGTCATACGGGTGTGCATGCTAGTTGAACCAGGTCTAAGCTCTTCGGCTGGGGTGGGATCTTGTATAAATCATTTCACTGAATACATATATACATAAAAAAAAATATTTCATGCACGGGTTGGTTATTCACAAAAAAAAAGAAAACAACAAGAAAAACTTGAAAACACACTTCGGACTAAATAAACAGACGGACGAATCAGATATCTCACAACTGGACTAACTGATGAAAACTGTTTCCTACCGGGCAGGTGGTTGTAGCGAAACAAAACAAACTTGAGCACTTCCATTAGAACATTTGGATGGAGACTTTAGATGTTATACAGTCTCCACTCTCTCCGCACCCAACCATATGTGAGAGTAATTATCTCTCCCATCCCAACCAAAGGGAAATAAATATATAACAGTCAGCCGGGCTCACATTTTATATACCATTTACACTTTATTCATTTTCTTAATATTCATTATAGTTACATACTGAAAATGATTATTTGCGTTGAGAGAAGCTCACCCGCATTTTCTTCTTCTTAGCGAACTTATGTGCAAAAACAAATCATATACTTGCCCTTACACATAACAATAAAACAAACAAAAAAAAATCAAACACAAGAATTCAAATACAAATAATGAAAACGAACGTGTATATGCAACTCGTTATTTCGTCATGGTTAAATGAAGTTTGGTTGCACACACACAAATTTACGATAGCAAGAGCATAAAAGAGAATAACTTTTCTATTGCATTATATCATGATTGGTACGTACCTTAACCCTTGTCGATCCTTTGTTGTTTGCGCAAACAGCCGATCTCCGTTTAGTTGATAGATTTACGAAGTGGTAAAATATGTGTGTTTACATTTAAAATCATTTAATGGCCATTCTCATTTACTCCCCCGCTTTACAAAATCTTGATTTATGTATATGTTTACATAAAATTACGTTAATTGATTTTACATTTAAAAATTAAAATGAATTCAACTCAAAATTGAATTTCACGAATTCTACTTCTTAGAATGTCTTTCTATATGTATCTACATATATGATTATGTAGACGCGTAAAATTTACATTTTTAAGAAATCACTTGAGATTTACATACAACAACACAACAAAACGATAATCAAATTTTTAAGTTCACTTGAAGCTTGTATGTAAATATTTAGCTATTTAGCCATGTATGAAAGTATTTAAATAAAATCTTATTTATACATATTTGCGGGTTAGAATTATCTGTCAATTCCGGGTAATCGAAGTATACACTAATGCGGGTGAAAATTGTTGGTCACCTCCGGGTAATATTGTATGTATTTTATACCAATAAAATCATTTGTCAAATCTGGTAGGATTGTACGTATGTGCAGGTAGATTGGTTTATTAAATCCGGGCTAAATTTTACATAGTTATGTAGGTGTATGGTGTCAAATTCAATACATGGACATTTTTGTACGCTGGTGGAAATGATTTGTTGGATCACGTGCACATAATACACAGACAATGATGTCGATCTGGATTAATTTATAAAATTGGTGGTCGCGCATAAAATGTGATATTGCCTAAGAAAAGAAATGTGCACATATTCATGCAATTAATTACACTTCCACGGACTTCCATCTTTCCATCACCTACCCAAAATTGTGTCCTAAAACCATGTGTGAATGTGCAGGTGTTGGAGCGCTTGGAGCGCCTGGAGCACCCCCTTGCTGTGGTGTTAAAATAAACTCTGCTCAATATTGGATATTCTTCGGAATCACTTATTCACGAATTAAAATTTTTATATTGTTTAAAACTTTGCAAAATATATATATTTATTAATTTTGACACCCAATCACTGATACACTTTATTTTTCAGTCTGTTCTTATCGATGCACATTTACAGTATGATTGGTAAAGTCAAATACGATTAGTCATGCGGTTTCTTCTCGCGCGTGAGAGCGCTATAGTTCGCGAATATTCTGGAACATTCTCACTCGTTGCAACAATACTTGAAAAATGTTAGAGAGTTTCACACTCTGTATATATGTATATGAAACGAGGCTGTCGCTGCTCTCATGTCGCTTTCAGTTTGTTTGACAGTTCGTAGTATGATAGTAAAAGATTATAAAATATTTGTAGCAGATCAGGAAATGTAACAGTCGAGGCAAAAAATTTTTAACCCCCAAGTAGATTTTAAATTTACACACATTACAAGACGCGCATTTTCTGCCGTCATATGTGGCAAGCTTTAGTGAGCCGTGCATATTCCTTCCATGGGCAGTGATGCCTACTATAAACTTTGATAAAATATTGCCCTTTTTTGTATTTTCAAAGACCTTCACAATACATGTTTTTCGTAGTATTTACAGGTTGTTGAAATTTTTAAGAAAATCTTAAAAATGAAGAAGAATCGGTTAATATTCTTTGATTTTGATTAAATTGTATCAAAATTATTTGATACGGATTAAAAATGTATCAAATTTGTTCTACGGCAAAATAAAAAGTATCTACGTATCTTCGGCTTAAAAAAGTATCACATTTGATACGATTGTATCAAAACGGCATCACTGATGGGTGCATGTATGTATGCAAGTGAGTATTCTCATCTCTTCCATATGTTTCCTTGCATGTTGGTTTTGGTTGCCACATTTTAATTAATTAAAAACTTTCTTTAAAACTTGTATTATCTTTGCCCCCATTTTACATACTCATTCTTTGCATCATCACCGTTCCGTGTCTTTTGCAGCAGCAATGCCGTCGTTTACATGAAACCATAAACAAACTGCATGTGACATACATATGTAACTAAATAGTGAATGTTGTGGTTTGCTAAGTGTTCATGTATGTACATACATATACTCACACCTCTGTGAGCTGCGAAAACCCAACTCTTATCCGCTTGTACATATTATTTTATAGCTGCCTCACTAACTTTGCCTTTATTTGAATTTTTTGGGGCTTGAGGTTACGAATGATGATCCAAAAATTTTCCATGCTGTTGCAGCATGTTCTAATGTACCTTCTAATGGATACATGTACATACCTGCAATATTCGATAGTGTTAGGATTTTATGTAGTGAACTTTTCGTGCTCTAAAACATGTGTCTAGCATGCACTTCGTCGCCTGCGTTTGGATGGACTACAAAATGTTGTGCAATAAATTCTGAAAAAAGCTTGTATTACATCCATACATTATACATGTATGTATATACATATAGTGTTTCTTGTCCCATATTGGATAAATTGTTTTGTTTTATGCTTAATTTGTGGATTAGATGTGCTGTGCTCGTATGTAAATTTTGTTATTTAAGTAAATATGCTACAAAGCACGTAATTAACAAGTAAGGAGGCCTAAGTTCGAGTGTAATCGAACATTAAATACTCAGCTGTATGCTTTCATTGTTTGTTTGCGTTTAATGGAAACTCGGCGTATTTTACATAAAGCGAGTGCCGTATAAAGTGGGCGTAGCCACGCCCATTTCCAACTTTTTTATCAGTCATCCAACTAAGCATATGAATATTATTCTTTGTGCAAAATTTCGTTCCTTTTTGACTTCTAGTTACAAAGATGTCACGTTACAAATTCCCAAAGCGTGTTCCAGAAATATCTTTGTTAAAAAGTAGGCGTGGTCATAAACCGATTTCAATAAATTTTTGCGTGTCTTTTAACACAAGTTAAAAAAGTGTATAAACCAAGTTTCGTTATAATATCTCAATTATTTGTCGAGTTATAGGCTAAGAAATCTCTATATTCCTTTGTCTAAAAAGAGGCGGTGCCACGCCCATTTTCCAAAATTTTTATATTTTTTGTTTCCGGTCTATTGTGGAACTCATGCCACAAAATTTCTATGAATTATCTCTATATTTCACAAAGATATCGCTTAAAATATTTTTATTAGGCCACTTTATAATACCCATATATAAAAGTGGGTGTGGTCGTCAACCGATTTCGCTAAAATTTTGAACATGTATTACCACAAGTAATAAAAGTGTACACACCAAGTTTCGTGATTATATATAAATTATTTGTCGAGTTATGGGCTCAGAAATCTCGTATATTCCTGTTTCTAAAAAGAGGCGGTGCCACGCCCATTTTCCAAAGTTTTTGTGTTTTTTGTTTTATGTCCATAGTTGGACTCATGCGACGAAATTTCAATGATAGATCTTTATATTTGACAGAGATATGGCTTAAAATGTTTTTATTAGGTCACTTTATAATATACATATATAAAAGTGGGCGTGGCCTTCAACCGATTTTAACTATTTTCCGTCCAAACGTTTGCCTAAGTAAGTAAATCACGCGTAGCAAATTTCATCGATATACCTTCAATGGTTTCTGAGTTATGACATATAAAACTTTCAAGGCTTGGCCCTTAATAAGTGGGCGTGGCACCGCCCATTTTCCAAAATTTCATCAGATTTCTTTCTAGAGGCCTGAGCTCAACACGTGGGTAAAATTTCATCGCTCCAGCTATATTAGTAACCGAGATACCAAATTTCCGATTTTTTCTATATAGGAAAAGTGGGCGTGGTCATGGTCCGATTTCGCCCATTTTCAATACCAACCGACCCAGTCTCGATACCAACTTGTATTCCAAATTTCATCAAAATATCTCAATTTTTGCGCGATTTAGAGTGTTTACAGACGGACGGACGGACAGACGGACGGACGGACGGACGGACATGGCTCAATCGATTTCTCTTTTCACATTTTGTGATTCATTT
The DNA here is from genome assembly GCA_960531455.1 of Urophora cardui. Taxonomy (NCBI): domain Eukaryota; kingdom Metazoa; phylum Arthropoda; class Insecta; order Diptera; family Tephritidae; genus Urophora; species Urophora cardui. Next base: position 116,885,542 of record OY482671.1, read on the forward strand.
TCGTCTTCTTCTTCTTGATTGGCGCTTAACCGTCTAGACGATTCTGGCCGAGTCCAACAGAGCGCGCAAATTGCTTCTGTTTCGTGCAGCATGGCGCCACTTGGGAACACCTAGGGAGGCAGCATCGCTGTCCACCTGATTTTCCCAACGCAGTGGAGGTCTCCCTTTTCTTTTGCGTTCAGCGGGTTTCGATAGAAATGCTTTCTTGGCCGGAGCGCCTTCTTCCATTCTCACGACATGACCTGCCCAACGCAGCCGCTGGATCTTTATTCGCTGAACAATGTCGATGTTTGTGTAAAGCTCGTACAGCTCATCGTTAAATCTCCGTCGATACTCGCCCACGCCAACGCGCAAAGGTCCATAAATCTTACGAAGAACTTTTCTCTCGAATACTCCAAGTGCCATCTCATCTGATTTTGAAATTGTCCATGCTTCTGCGCCGTACATAAGGACTGGAACGATGAGCGTCCTGTAGAGTGTGATTTTTGTTTGTCGAGAGAGGACTTTACTTTTCAGTTGCCTACTTAGTCCGAAGTAGCATTTATTGGCAAGCGTGATTCTTCGTTGGATCTCCGTGCTGACATCATTCTTGGTGTTAATGCTGGTTCCCAAATAGACGAAGTCCTTAACAGTTTCGAATTTGTAGCTATCAACATTGACGTGGCTGCCAAGGCGTGCTGTTTCTTTGTGTGATGACAGGAGGTACTTCGTCTTGTCCTCGTTGACCGCCAAACCCATTTTCTTAGCCTCTTTATCAAGCTTGGAGAAGGCAGAACATACGGCGCGAGTGTTATTGCCAATGATGTCGATATCATCGGCGTACGCCAGCAGTTGTACACTCTTGTGGTATAAAATGCTTCCTGTATGGTTAAGTTCTGCAGCTCGTATTATCTTTTCCAGCATCAAATTGAAGAAGTCGCACGAAAGAGAGTCACCTTGTCTGAAACCTCGTTTGGTCTCGAACGGCTCGGAGAGGTCCTTCCCAATTCTGACGGAGCTGGTGGTGTTAGTCAACGTCATTTGGCATAGCCGTATAAGTTTAGCAGGGAAACCAAATTCAGACATTGCGGCATACAGGCAATTCCTATTCGTGCTATCAAAAGCGGCTTTAAAATCGACAAAGAGATGGTGTGTGTCGGTTCCTTTTTCATGGGTTTTTTCCAGTATTTGTCGTATTGTGAAGATCTGGTCGATGGTAGATTTACCAGGTCTGAAGCCACACTGATAAGGTCCAATCAGATTGTTGACGATAGGCTTCAGTCTTTCGCACAATACACTTGCTAAGACCTTATATGCGATATTCAGGAGGCTTATCCCACGATAATTGGCGCGTACTGTGGAGTCTCCTTTTTTGTGGATTGGGCAGAGTACACTTAAGTTCCAATCGTCGGGCATGCGCTCGTCCGACCATATTCTGCATAGGAGTTGATGCATGCTCCTTATCAACTCTTCGCCACCATGTTTGAATAGCTCGGCTGGCAAGCCGTCAGCGCCCGGGGCCTTGTTATTCTTAAGCCTAGATACTGCTATTCGCACTTCGTCAGGTGGTGGAACATGCCTACCATCATCTGCTATTGGGGATTCGGGTCGTACATCTTCTCCTTCCGCACTTTCACTGTTGCCATTATCTAGCAAGGAGGAGAAGTGATCCCTCCACAACTTAAGTATGCTCTGGACATCAGTTACCAGATCACCGTTATCATTCCGGCAGGAATTTGCCCCGGTCTTGAAACCTTCAGTCATCCGCCTGATTTTTTGATAGAATTTTCGAGCATCGTTCCTATCCGCCAGCATCTCAAGCTCTTCACACTCGCGCCTTTCAGCCTCCCTTTTCTTCTTTCGAAAAAGGCGCCTCTCTTCCTTCCTCGCCGTTCGATAACGCTCCCATACGCTTCGCGTTGCGCCCGCACACAATGTAGCCCTGTAGGCGGCGCTCTTTCTTTCCGAGGCATCGTGACATTCCTTGTCGTACCAGGTGTTTTTGTGGGCTCGCTTGTATCCTATAGATTCCTCAGCGGAAATACGAAGTGAACGAGCGATGTGTTCCCATTCCTCAGATACATCGTTTGGTGAAGGGTTGCTCTCAGAGAGCAGGAGTGAGAGCCGAGTGGTGTATTGATTGGCTGTCTGCGTCATGTGCAGCCTTTCGACTTCAAACTTTCCTTGCTGTCCTGCTGGCACATTCTTTGCTGCACAGAGGCGGGTGCGTACCTTGGCTGCTACAAGATAGTGGTCAGAATCGACATTGGGACCACGGATTGTGCGCACATCTAGGATGCTGGAGCTGTGTCTGCCGTCGATCATGACGTGATCAATTTGATTTCGCGTTTTTCGATCAGGAGACAGCCATATGGCTTGGTGTATTTTTTTGTGCTGGAATCTGGTACTGCTAATGACCATGTTTCGTGACCCGGCGAAGTCGATCAGCCTCGTCCCATTGGGACTGGTTACGTCGTGGAGACTGAATTTTCCGACTGTGCTGCCAAAGATACCTTCCTTACCCACCCTGGCATTAAAATCGCCAAGCACAATCTTAATGTTGTGACGGGGGCAGCGGTCGTAGGCATGCTATAACTGCTCATAGAAAGTGTCTTTGATCGCATCGTCCTTCTCTTCCGTCGGGGCGTGGGCGCAGATGAGAGATATGTTGAAAAATCTCGCTTTGATGCGGATGGTGGCTAGACGTTCGTTCACTGGCGTGAACGACAGTACTCGGCGGCTGAGTCTCTTTCCCACCACAAAACCAACACCAAATATACGCTCCTCTGCATGGCCACTGTAATATATAGCGCAAGGCCCGCATTCCTTCTTGCCTTGCCCCTTCCACCGCATCTCTTGTATGGCGGTGATGTCAACTTTCACTCTTTCGAGGACATCAACCATCTGGGCAGAGGCACCTTCCCAATTAAGGGTCCGGACGTTCCAGGTGCTTACCCTCAAATCATAGTCCTTTAAACGTTTGCCGTGGTTGTCATCAGAAAGGGGTGGTCTCATCCGAGGCTTTGTTGTTGTTTTCATTGGATAAGATTTTTACGTGGTGGGTCCCAAGCCCGACGCACAACCCGCCCTGCGGGAGTTGTATATGTTACACGTTTATATAGCGAGCCGCTTGTTCCAAGACAGACGCCCGCTCGCAGCCGCACCTTCTGGTGAACAGAAGCTGCAGTTATTCCCCTCAACAAGCCCTTAAACCGAATATGTCGGAGTGGCCTTGTCGAGTTGTCGCCTTCTCACTTTAGTTCACCACCAAACGGGTGTTCGGTGGCTATCCAGAGGACACTGCGCGGAAGTCGTGAGCTGCTTGCTCCGCATGCAAAAGAATCGCTCTGGCCACCCCCAGGTGGATGGCAGTCAGAAGCTTTCCCCACTTACGTGGACTTTTACACACGAAGCCATCCTTCATTTTCGTCAATTAAGTAAATAATTAAATTGCAATCTAAATTAAAAGCGAAATCGAAAAAAAGTTGTATATTCACATAATTTTTTAATAATTTTTTATGTTACATATAATCTTGGTTTTTTGCATATTCCAAGAAATATATCGAGCCCTAACCGCCATTTAATTGTATCCAACAAAATTATCGATTTTAGCGTTTTTATGTATCTTTTATTAACACACGCATCAACTCCCAACACATATCTATGTATGTATGTATGTATGTGGATCAGTGCCGTAGTAAGAGAATTTTTCGAGGGGGGGGAGGTCTCAGCCAATGTAAAAAATTTACCAAAATTAAAATAAAAATTAAATTACCAAAAAACTGCAATTTTTTTTACTAATGATAAAAATGTAATTTTTTCAGACTATAATTTAACATTTTAGTACACAAATATCGCCTGAAAAAACGAATGTCGTATGTGAAAATTGACGATTTCTAGTTTTTGATGCAGATTAACTAAATGGGACATAATCTTTTAATTTTTCCAATCCATTTGTTTTTATCTCTTTTAGTTTTTGAGTTTTTTAATGTCCATTTGTCGTATGTTACAAAATTACTACCATTTGGATATGCATTTGTCGTATGTGACATACATACGACAAATTTCCATATAAATTCGTTTTTGTTATTTTAAACATATGTCGTATGTGACATACATACGACAAATTTCCATATAAATTCGTTTTTGTTATTTTAAACATATGTCGTATGTGCCGCTGAGCTACGGAGAATAAATTTTATTGTAGTATCCTTGTGATCCTTAAATATGGAAGTTATACCCGAAAACAGCTATATCTGAACAATCGGTTGTATGGGAGCTATATTCTATAGTGGTCCGATCTTGAGAATTTTCGGGGACATTTATTAGGTCCATATAGGTACAAATACTTCAAAGTTTCATGCCCTTAGCTCTTTAAATGGAGAAGTTATATCCCAAAATGTCCATATCTGAACAATCGGTTGTATGGGAGCTATATGTTATAGTGGTCCGATCTTGACAAATTTCGGTGAAATTTATTAGGTCCATATGGGTACAAATACTTCACAGTTTCATGCTCTTAGCTCTTTAAATGGAGAAGTTATATCCCAAAATGTCCATATCTGAACAATCGGTTGTATGGGAGCTATATGTTATAGTGGTCCGATCTTGACAAATTTCGGTGAAATTTATTAGGTCCATATGGGTACAAATACTTCACAGTTTCATGCTCTTAGCTCTTTAAATGGAGAAGTTATATCCCAAAATGTCCATATCTGAACAATCGGTTGTATGGGAGCTATATTTTATAGTGGTCCGATCTTGACAAATTTCGGTGACATTTATTAGGTCCATACGGGTACAAATACTTCAATGTTTCATATCCTTATCTCCTCAAATGAAGAAGTTATAGCCGAAAACAACTATATCTGAACCATCAGTTTGTATGGGAGCTATATCTTATATTAGTCCGATGTGGTGGATTACGATGAATGATCAAAGTATCATCAAAATATATTCAACTGCCAAATTTCGATATCTCAAAAAATGTGAGCCTCATAACCATTCCGGTTTGGAAAAAAAAGAAGAATTTTTGTTTTTCCAATTTGAACTTCAAACTCGATTTTCTCGAAACTATGTTTTGTAAGATACGACATTCGTTTCTCAGGCGACGACATATCAAACTCTTAAGGCCCTTGGTCATTTAAAATCTGGACTGCCAAGCAGTGTATTTGTGTGAGTGTCGGGTGATTGACGCAAATGTCTAAAAGTTTTGATTATCATCAACGCGAGCCCCACAGCAAGAACGTGTAGCACGACGACTGCCGATTGCACTAACCCAATAAACACAACGGATTCGCCTCGAATTCGCGGCGGATTCGCTTTCTCTGATTATATTATCGCGGCAATAGTTCGCGGCGATAGATCGGCGAATGCGAATTCGTAGGCATGTCACCTATCACTAGAGATTCGAGAATTTGTTCATTCTAGGATCGCTGGCGATTCGAATTTTTTATTCACCCCGATTCTAAATATCTGCCAGGATCTCAGGCCTTGTGGATTTTTTTGTTCACCAGGAAAATTTCCTCCTATTCTCTTTCACTAGCGAGAAGAAAAACTGGCGAACAGAATTTCGAACATGTGAGCCGATTTTCGAAATCAGCTGTTTTGTTGCAAGGCAGATCTAGGAAGGTAGGCGCATAAGCGGATTCAGAAATTTCCGATGCATTTTGTTATTGTATTTGGTAGTGTGGTGTCAAAATGATATTTCGCCTTGGTTAAAACCTGAATTCACTTGGGACTGGCCCATTCCTATTGGGCCATGATGTGAATTCTCTTTGATTTTTATATTACACTCTACCTTTGTAAATAAAAAAGTAGCTTCGGAATTTGCCTATGCGCCTACCTGTGTCGCCTTCGTTATTATGCGAATGCCGTATTTATTTTCAAACCACTAAGAATTTTTCAATAAAATTTTCTGGAAATGTTATGTGAATGTCAATTTTACAAATTTTAAAACCCCACTATGCAAAAATACTGTGGACTGCTCCAGAAATATAAATCCAGAAAGGGAATTCCGCCGGCTGAGGGTAATTTTTTTTTTAAGCGAGGCCGAAGGCCGCAAACGCAAAATGTTTTTCTACTCAAAACAACTGTGGATCGGTCCGTAGATTTTACTCCAGAAAGAGAATTCTGTCGGCTGAGGGTTATTTTTTTTAAGCGCAGCCGAAGGCCGCCAACGCATTAGGGTGTACTACGCAAAAATAATTTATTATTAATAAACTATAAGTTTTCCCAAGATTTCGTTTGCATTTTAGTGATCTATATGACCCCTACCCTAAAATAAAAAAAACTGAAAATTCAGGGGCCTGGTCCATATCGAAATTTCCCCACAAATTTTGCATTTTTGTTAAAAAATTGCAAATTTAACAAAATTAAGCGTGAATATACATGGTACTGCTTTTCGGAAGTAGCAGAGGTCTATAAGAGGAAGATTGCGCGATGGTACGAATCCGTTTGACGGAATCTTTATAGGAAATAAAAAAGTTTTTTGAGAGTATTGCATTGATTTTATTAATTTGCAGATTTATTAAATACTATAGAATTAATAAACCTGCGTTCAAATATTTATTGGACATTTTAATATCACATACACATCAGCCAAAGAAACTATTTGCAATCTCTCCTATAATAAAACTATGCGCATTCTTCCGTTTTTTTGCTTGAAGACGGATATCAAACGGGAGTTGGAAAAAATTCTGACAATCACCCTTACTACAACCGGAAGGGATACTACAGCCTACAAGCCGCGAAATATCCGGCTGCCCTTTCAATAAACTTACTAAAATATCTATTTGCTGTTTATACTTTCCGTCATAAAAATAAGCAAACCAGTACATAATTAATTCAATTATGTATTTTTTATTAACAAAAGTTATATTCACTCACATTTTGTTCAGCATTCACTTAAAATTGTCTTGTGCAAAATCTCACCAAATAATTGCATAAATTCTCGCTTTTATTTTCATTCATGATACCAACTTTTCTTCCTTATTCGTTTTTCACTTTTTCGAACATCATTTAGAATAGCCGGAAAGGGAGAAGCGAAAAAATCCACAAGGAATTTGTGTTTAGAATAAGGGAACAGGGAGAAGCGGAAAAATCCTTGTGGATTTTTCGTTTAGAATCGGGGTGATTATTAGCGATTCGAGAATTTTAATTTCTCTGATCGTTGGTGATTCGAAAATTGGTTCATTAGCGATTTGGGATTTTTTTTATAAATGGCGTTTGGAAAAATTAAAAGTTCAGAGTTTGGTTTACTTGCAATGGGTTAATACAAAGCACTTAACATATTTTTATAAAGAAAGTTTAACTTTCATGAAATAACAAAAGCTTTTCAAATAAATTTAAGCAATTTTTAATTGGGTTTTCTACATACTCGCATCTATTTGATTGTACACTGATTTTATCTGCTTTCGCGAACTCGCCTCGAATTCGCCGCGATATCATCCTCGCGCCTGTGTTTGTTGGGAACGCACACAAAAAAACACACATACGTACTGCTTGACATGCCAGATTATCAGTTGCCAAGGGCCTTTTACTGATTTCACACAGGCGGTTAATGGAGTAATTATCCACATTTTCTTCATTAAGTCAATAATGAAGCTCGATTTTCCATACAGAAGTTCAATTCTTAATGGATCCATTACTAATTAATTGAATTTTTAATCGAATAAAAATCCAATACAACTCTGGAGGTAAGTTCGTTTTTTAATTTTGAAATTTTCAGTGTCAACCGTCAATTAGTTTTGGCATGAATTTATTATCCCAGAAAACATTCTCAGAGCACTCATAATTTGGAGTCGGATATGAATTACAAACATGTGTGAAATATGTGTGTGCTTAAGCTTTAAACAGAACCGATCGCCGGATGTATTTTCGCGCGGTGCGGCGATGACATTTGTTTGCTAATATCGCCCAGTGAAACATAATCAATGCGAAATTGCCATATGCATATTTTTATACTCAGCTGTACTAGTACACAGAGTATTATAATTTTGATTTCATAACGGTGGATTGTAACATAATGAAATAATCGAGATAGATATAGACTTATATATATCAAAATGATCAGGGTGAAAAGAGAAATCGATTGAGCCATGTCCGTCTGTCCGTCCGTCCGTCCGTCCGTCCGTCCGTACGCAGGATAACTCGCGTAAAAATTGAGATATTTTGATGAAATTTGAAATGCAAGTTGGTATCGAGACTGGGACGGTTGGTATTGAAAATGGGCGAAATCGGACCATGACCACGCCCAATTTTCCTATATAGAAAAAATCGGAAATTTGGTATCTCAGCCACTAATATAGCTAGAGTGATAAAATTTTACCCACGTATTGAGCTCAGGCCCTTATGAAGAAATTTGATGAAGCTTTGGAAAATGGGCGGTGCCACGCCCACTTATTAAGGGTCAAACATTGAAAGTTTTATATGTCATAACTCAGAAACCGTTGAAGATATATCGATGAAATTCGGTATGCGTAATTTGCTTACCTGTACAAATGTTTTGGCGAAAAATTATCAAAATCGGTTGACGGCCACGCCCACTTTTATATATGGGAACTATAAAGGGGCCTAATAAAAACATTTTAAGCGATATCTCTGTCAAATATAAAGATCTATCACTGAAATTTTGTGGCAGGAGTCCAACTACGGACATAAAACAAAAAGTACAAAAATTTTGGAAAATGGGCGGTGCCACGCCCACTTATTAAGGGGCAAACATTGAAAGTTTTATATGTCATAACTCAGAAACCGTTGAAGATATATCGATGAAATTTTATATGCGTAATTTTCTTACTTAGACAAATGTTTTGGCGAAAAATTATCAAAATCGGTTGACGGCCACGCCCACTTTTATATATGGGAACTATAAAGTGACCTAATAAAAACATTTTAAGCGATATCTCTGTCAAATATAAAGATCTATCACTGAAATTTTGTGACATGAGTTCTACAATAGACCGGAAACAAAAAATAAAAAAGTTTGGAAAATGGGCGTGGCACCGCCTCTTTTTATACAAAGGAATCTACGAGCCTATTACTCGACAAATAACTGAGATATTATGACGAAACTTGGTTTATGTACTTTTATAACATGTGTTAATAGACACGCAAAAATGTATTGAAATCGGTTTATGACCACGCCTACTTTTTAACAAAGATATTTCTGGAACACCCTTTTGGAATTTGTAACGTGAAGTCTTTGTAACTTAAAGTCATAGAGGGATGAAATTTTGCACTAACAATAATATTTATATGCTTATTTGGATGATTGATACAAATTTTGAAAATGGGCGTGGCTGCGCCCTGTTTATGCAGCACTCGTGTCATATAAAATACACCCTATATCGAACAAACGCAAACAAACAATGAAAGCATACAGCTGAGTATCTAATGTTCGATTCCACTCGAACTTAGGCTTCCTTACTTGTTATAATTACGATGTTTCCTTACTTCTTCAATTGGCTTTTCTCTTCTGTACACATTTTCAATTTTTTCCACATCAAAAAAGATATATTTTTGTTTTATTACATGTTTTTATCAAGTTCCAAATAATTTATTTGACAGGCGATAGCGTCCAAATTTGAAATAAGTCTATTCTGACGAATTTTCGCCGGGCGATTTTCGCCAGCGTTTTCGTTCTGTTCATTCTCATATACTGCCGTGTATTTTAATCGTTTGACAGAACGCCGCGGCGTAAGGAAATATTTTTATATTTTTTTTCTTGTTTTTTTAAATGATAATTATAATTCGAAATATGGGAAGTAGGTATAAAAGTATCACTAAAGTTCAATATAATGTTGAATGTTCCATTACATAATGGCGTTGTATTGAATTTCAGGTTCGAATTCGGAGGAAAATACTAATAGACAATACTATAAAGCAAGCAATGAAGGTTCCACCATGGTTGTGTTCAGAATCGCAACGGTTGTGCAACAGTTGTGTTTTTATCTTCTGAACGCAAATTTGAGTATTTCTGATCACCACAACATGATGTGAGTTTGGACACTTTTTTCCATCATAAATTGTTTATGCTCACTTCGGACAACATGTTGTGCTTACGATTTTGACATATGTACAAAAATATAAATATGTACTATTATATTTATGAATTTTTGAATGTAATAAAAATGTTTCGAAGCAGCGAAGCTATTGCCGATTATGTTGGGGATAGGTAATTATAATAATAATTTGTTTTTTGTCTGTATCAGCTCGTTCAGAAGGCGCAAATTATATCACTATCCGCTCGGTGTTTCGCTTAACAGTTGCGACTTCTGAACGCAACCAATGATAGAAGAGGAGAATAATCTGGGATGAAGGGAGAGAGAGGATGAAGAGAATTGGGTCAGGGGAAGGAAAATGCAAAAACAAAAGAATTTGTTTTGGTTTTACTACATATTCAGACTCATAAAATGTATGGAATTAGGCTCATATAAGGGGACCACCTTAAGAACAGAAATACATACATTTCGGACTCCAAAGTGAGCTCATAATCAGTGTGAATGCTCCAGTTTAGGATTCCTTTCGGACTCTTTTATGACCCGAATGTTTACTGGGATTATTTATTCAAAAATTGTTGTCAATAACAACAAATTATTTTATGAAATTTGACATCTCCTTGTTAATTGAGTGTGTGTGAAACACAAAAATTTATTGTTAAATTATAAATGTAATGTACTACATTAATTTTCTGTCTGAAATCAGTATTTAACTATACTTCAAAATTAAGTCACATATTTTCTTCGGGAAATCTACGGTTATAAATAATAATTTTCTTATGTATATAATTTAGTTTTCTAACATTCCATTTTGACAGACATTAAATAAAATTTCAAGTTCAGATACTCTTATACATTGCATATTTATTCCCATTGTAGTTTATACTAACATTATTATTTGATTAAGACGATAAGCAATTGAAAGAAAACTTGAAATTTGAATAATTGTTTGTTGAAAAAAATAATTACATTAAATTCTATTACATATATATATAAAAACTAGCTGACCCGGCAAACTTCGTTCTGCCCAAAATAGATTTTTTTATTAATTTCATTTAAAAAATTTTTATTACACCGGTATTGTTTTTAATAGAAAATTAACGATTTTTCACTACTTCATTATGTATACAACTTCAAAAATATATAATTTTAGTATTCAGTTTAAGGCTGCACGATACACAAAATTTTTAGTTTTCTGTTCCGGATATTTATTTTCACTGAGTATTGGCTATTTTAACCAATTAAGTAAGAGTATTGATACGTATAGTATACCTCCATAATGGTTTTCAGGCCCTTCCTCCAACCCTTTTAGATATATTCATCCTCAAAAGTTTAGTTCGTATGGGAGGTGCAATGCCCCATTTTTCGATAAATCTTTTCTTTTTTTGGGTGAACATGGTATTGATATCTTATATCTGCATAGTGATTTCTATGTACATGCCATGAACGCTTTTAGGGATATTTAGCCTTAAAAATTAAGAACGCATGGGAGGTGCCACGCCCCCTTTTCCCAAAACTATTGTTTTTTTCATAAGCATGCTATTGATATCGTTAGTCTCCTGATCAATTTTCAGGTCCCAACCTCAAACGCTTTTATAGATATTCAGCTTGAAAAATTAAGTTTGTATAGGAGGTGCCACGCCCCCTTTTCCGATAACCTACACTTTTATGCGCAAAAATTGTTTTGATATCATATAGCTCTGTACCAATTTCTAGGTCCCTGACTTAAAGCCTTTTAAAGATATTCAGCTAAAAAAATTAAGCGTTGTTGGGAGGAGCCACGCCCCCTTTTCGTATAACTCCTATTATTTTGCGTTAATATGGAATTGTTATGGTTTATCTCCACACCAATTTCCAAGTCCCTAGCGTAAACAATTTTAGAGATATTCAGCATGAAAAATTAAGTTTGTATGGGAGGTGCCACGCCCCTTTTTCCGATAACCCCCACTTTTTTGCGTGGTAATGGTTTTGATATCATTTAGCTCTATACCAATTTTCAGCTCCTTACCTTAAACTGTTTTAGAGATAATCAGCTTTAAAAATTAAGGTTTTATGGGAGGTGCCACGCCCCCTTTTCTGATAACCTCCACTTTTCAGAGTGAGAAGGGGTTTGATATCACCTACCTCTATACCAATTTTCAGCTCCCTACCTTGAACTGTTTTAGAGATAATCAGCTTTAAAAATTTAGGTTGTATGGGAGGTGCCACGCCCCCTTTTCTGATAACCCCCACTTTTCTGAGTGAGAAGGGGTTTGATATCACCTACCTCTATACCAATTTTCACCTCCCTACCTTGAACTGTTTTAGAGATAATCAGCTTTAAAAATTAAGGTTGTATGGGAGGTGCCACGCCCCCCTAACATTTTTAAATTTTTTCTTCGACTAAACCTTCGCGAGGTAACAACAAACAAACCCCCCTAAGGAAGTATTTGATTTGGTTCAGCCGTTTTCAAGTTTTAGCGTTTCAATTAAATACCAAATCATTTTTATATATATAGAAATACAATGGCGCTATTATAACTCTGACAAGTTTTATGGCCGAGCTTCTCTCCTAATTCGAGGTGTGCTCCTTTTTGTTTTTCCTACTAATTGGGTGGACCTACAGTTTTATGCCGGCTCCGAACGGCGAATGCATTTTTTGTGAGAAGCTTTTTCATGGCAGTAATAATTTCGGAGGGTATTCCGCCCACTGCCGAGAGGTGACCGCTGCTCTTAAAAACCCACTTATTTGGGGTTTGAACCCGAGTCCTCCAGCATAGCAGGCGAGCACTCTACCCACTGCACCACAGCAGTACTGAAATCGCAGATTGATTTTCCTATGTTTTTGTGCCAATCTGTGAATAACTTCTTCCACTGTGATATCGATATTTCTGTTAATACTCATTAGGGCAAGTCCGTTCAGCCTATCTTCTCCAGTTGAATTTCTTATCCAATTTTTTATTGATATATATGGGGCGTTACGTTTCTGTAATTAGCATGTTAATAACAGCAATACCGTATAATAAATGTAGCACTTGTTGAGCCGTAGGAAAGTGCAGGAACCGCAAGAATTTTACCACAAAAGAGCGAATATGAGTACAAAGAATGTAAATTGTGGTAAAATTCCTATGGTCCCTGCACTTTCCTACGGCTCTACAAATGCTACAATTATAAATAATACTTTGTAAAAAAGCGCTAAATTTCGAATTACCAATTTCGAAAAATTACTATTCTCATTGATTTTTTCTTGGAAAGGAAATGTATGCTAATAAAGCATCTCTTAGTTTTATGACCAGATTAATTTTATACAAAACGAATCTTTCGGGGGGTGGGGAGGGGGTTTGTCCCCAAAACCCTCCCCCCGTTACTACGCCACTGATATGTAATAATTTGGCTTAAATGAAAAAACAAATATTGCAGCCAGAAATTCTGAAATGTATAATGCTGTTGTTGTTGACATAAAAAATGCGCGCGTGGGTAGCGCGCAAATGTGCGCGAGTTTTATGGTGTGAATAAAAATATTATGATTTTATTTTAATGTAATGGCATATATATAAATATGTATCTACTAGGTATGTATGTATGTAATGCTTCGCAAGTGAAATAAATACGCAGGAAAATGGCGCATAAGCAATGCCATTCGCATACAAAATGCAGAGTGCGCCTTTTAAGTAATGACACTTTATGGGCAGATGATGTAGTATGTAGGTATGTAAATTACGGTGGTCCCCAAATGTATAGAGACACAATTTATATCATACTTCTTCAACCTCACTCCGTAGATCGGTGCTAATATAGTCGAAGATACCGTACAAAATCTATAAATTTTCGTTCCGATCGGCGACGGCGAAGGTGTGTTCATTCATATTACCATATGGGACCCCTATTCGACACCCCTTAACCGTCTCCGATCGGAACAAAAGTTTATATTTGGTATCCTCGAGTACATGTCTAACGATTTTGGGCATTAGATATAAACAAGTAAGGAAGCCTAAGTTCGAGTGGAATCGAACATTAGATACTCAGCTGTATGCTTTAATTGTTTGTTTGCGTTTGATGGAAACACGGTGTACTTTATATAAAGCGAGTGCTGCATAAAGTGGGCGTAGCCATGCCCATTTTCTAAATTTTTATCAGTCATCCAACTAAGCTTATGAATATTATTCTTTGTGCAAAATTTCATTCCTTTATGACTTCTAATTACAAAGATGTCACGTTACAAATTCCCAAAGGGTGTTCCAGAAATATCTTTGTTAAAAAGTAGGCGTGGTCATAAACCGATTTCAATAAATTTTTGCGTGTCTATTAACACAAGTTATAAAAGTGTATAAGCCAAGTTTCGTCATAATATCTCAATTATTTGTCGAGTTATGGGCTCCGAAATCTCGTTGATTCTTTTGTCTGAAAAGAGGCGGTGCCACGCCCATTTTCCGAAATTTTTCTATTTTTTGTTTCCGATCTATTGTAGAACTCATGCCACAAAATTTCAATGAATTATCTTTATATTTGACAAAGATATCGCTTAAAATATTTTTATTAGGCCACTTTATAATACCCATATATAAAAGTTGGCGTGGTCGTCAACCGATTTCGCTAAAATTTTGAACATGTATTACCACAAGTAATAAAAGTGTACGCACCAAGTTTCGTCATTATATATCAATTATTTGTCGAGTTATGGGCTCAGAAATCTAGTATATTCCTGCTTTTAAAAAGAGGTGGTGCCACGCCCATTTTCCAAAATTTTTGTGTTTTTCGTTTTATGTCCATAGTTGGACTCCTGCCATAAAATTTCAATGATATATCTTTATCCATATCTTCCATAACTTCTACCAAAAAATTTTTTTCAATTTTTCTTCATCAAAAAAATGGCCAATAGCTCATTTAAATTCACATAAAAAGATATATCTTTATATTTGACAGAGATATAGCTTAAAATTTTTTTATTGGGCCACTTTGTAATACCCATATATAAAAGTGGGCGTGGTCGTCAACCGATTTTGGCAATTTTTTGTCCAAACATTTGCCTAAGTAAGTATATTACGCACACCAAATTTCATCGATATATCTTCAACTTAAAACTTTCAATGTTTGCCCTTTAATAAGTGGGCGTGGCACCGCCCATTTTCCAAAATTTTTGTGTTTTCTGTTTTACGTCCATAGTTGAACTCATGCGACAAAATTTCAGTGATATATCTTTATATTTGACAGAGATACCGCTTAAAATGTTTTTATTGGGCCACCTTATAATACCCATATATTATTGACTTAGCTTCACCGAATCCGCATACTGTGGGGTCTTGTTCTACAAAGGACTCATCTTCTAATTCTAGGTCTTCTAATGCACCTCTCGAAAGTATTACGGTACAATCAACTATGCCCGAAACGACTGAACCAATTGTTAATAAGTTGGTTGTCGTTCCTCCGAAGAAATCAATATTCGTATCTAGGTTTGATAAAGACACAACCGCGGATGATCTAAAGGGCTATATTTCGTCCAAAATCTCTACTGGAAATATTTTTATCAAAAAATTCAACTTTTCATACACAAGAGACATTTCTTCTTTTAAAATTGATGTATCTCCTCAAGATTATCAAACTTTACTGAACAGTTCATTTTGGCCACCTGGTGCTTTTGTTCGCGAGTTTGAAAACAGGCCTAAAATACATGGTCACAATACGGCGAAAATTTCTCGTACTGCTTCAAAAAACTGAGTATAACCTTAAATTCCGCATTAAATATTTTCTATCAAAATGTCAGGGGCCTGAACACCAAATTAAGTGATTTTTATTTAAAAACGATTGACTGCGTCTATAATGTAATTTCTTTTACCGAAACATGGCTTAAGCCTCATGTTTTCGATTCTGAAATCTTTTGTAACCATTATCAGGTGTATAGAAATGATCGCGTAAACAGAATCGGCGGTGGTGTCTTGTTTGCTGTAAAGTCCTCATTACATTCTGAGGTGGTCAGTACACCTAATATTGGTGGTGTGGAGTCGATTTGCATTCGAATTAAGCAAGGAAAGGATTGGATTTATTTATTTGCTTGCTATATCCCGCCAGCCTGCAATATAAGCGTGTATATGGAATTAGCATCTGTGCTTAAAGATGTACACGCGCTGATGAACTCCTCTGACTCTATGCTTGTGTTAGGCGATTTTAATCTTCCGTGCATTTCTTGGAGCGTTTCAGAGGAGAATATTATTCCGAACTCATCGAGATCGGACATGAATAGCTTTTTCGATCAGATTGCCGATCTTTCCCTCAACCAGGTGAACATATTTCAGAATGCGTACGGGAAAATCTTAGACTTAGTTTTTGTAGATGATAGCTCTAAGTATGTCCTTCACCGCTGTGACCCTCTTGTTCTACCGGAGGACTTATACCACCCTTCTCTAGAGATTACATACGAAATTGTAAACAATATTAATGGCTGCATTTCTAGTTCAGCTAACACAAGTACATATTATAATTTTTCCAAGGCCAACTTTAAAAAACTTAATCATGAGTTAGCTAGTTTAACATGGCCAAAATTCAATAACGATGTCGAGCAAAACGTTTTACTTTTTAATAAAATTATTCATTGCCTATTTGAAAAACTTGTGCCTAAACGTGTTCGTGAGTACAGTGAGCCAATACAACCTTGGTTCACAAAAGAGCTTAAAACTTTAAAAAATAAGAAATCCCGATTTTTCAAATCATACAAGAAATCGGGCTTGCATGCCGACTACTTAAAGTATGCTGAGCTTAGACGCCAATACTTTGTGTTAAATAAAAATTGCTATAGAGCTTATATACGTAAAATTAAGTCTAATTTTATTCGTAATCCAAAATCGTTTTACAGTTTCGTAAACTCCAAGAGAAAAGTTAATGGGTTTCCGTCTGCTATGAGATATCAAGACAACACTTCAAGTGATAGTCAAGAAATTTCCAATCTTTTTGCACAATTTTTCAAACATAATTATTCCAACATAGAAGAACTTCCATTTCGTAACTATCCATATCGATTATCTCCTAATACATCAATTTACAAACCATATATATCTGCAGAGGACGTGTTGTCAGCCTTATTATCATTAAAAGAGTCATTTAGTTATGGTCCTGACCAGATACCAACATGCTTTCTAAAAAAATGTGCCATAAACCTGTTTAAACCACTAACTGCATTATTCAATAGTTCCTTGGAACAAGGCATTTTCCCTATGCTATGGAAAGAGTCATTCATTATCCCCCTTCATAAAAGCGGGAGTAGGTCCTCCATAGAAAATTATCGAGGTATAGCAAATATTTCGGCTATTCCTAAATTATTTGAAGCAATAGTTACCAATAGATTGTCTCATTCAACGTCCTCATTAATTTGTGATTCACAACACGGGTTCTGTAAGGGTAAATCAACGGTCACAAACCTACTGGAGTTTACCACTAGTATTTCTAATGGATTTTCTCAAAACTTGCCCACTGATGTTATATACACGGACTTCAGCAAAGCATTTGATAAAGTCAATCACTCCTTGCTGATTCTTAAACTTGATCTTCTTGGCTTTCAGCCCAGCCTCTTGCAATGGATATCTTCATATCTTTTAAATAGAACACAAAGGGTGATTTTCAAAAATGCTTACTCGTCTATTATTAATATTACTTCAGGAGTTCCTCAAGGCAGTCACCTTGGCCCGATTCTGTTTTTGCTATTTATTAACGATATAACTACTACAATTAAACACTCAAAAATTTCATTGTATGCGGACGACGTAAAGCTTTTTAGATCAATCTCTTCATTTGATGATAGAACTTTGCTTCAGGAAGATTTAAATTCCTTAGTTTCTTGGTGTGACACTAACTTAATGCCACTTAACCTCAATAAATGTAAATTCATGCGCTTTTCCCGGAAAACCGTACAGCCAGCTTCTTATGCAATAAATGGCTTTGGCCTCGAAGAAGTAAATGAGTTTGTGGATTTAGGTGTAATAATGGACTGCAAACTTAGTTTTAACATTCATATTAATGCTACAGCAAATAAGGCAAGAGGTGTCTTAGCGTTTGTAAAACGTTGGTCAAAGGAATTCAGCGACCCATACATAACTAAAACACTCTTTACAACTTTAGTAAGACCTATATTGGAATATGGTTCCATAGTTTGGAATCCATACTATCAGATTCACTCTGATCGCTTAGAGTCAGTCCAAAAACAGTTTTTGCTTTTTGCTTTAAGAAATTTGCCTTGGGATTCTGGTTACAATCTTCCACCGTATACTAGCCGTTTAAAACTCCTTAATCTTCCGACTCTTGCAAGTCGACGAGAAATGTTAGGGGTAATATTTATCGTTAAGCTCTTGAATGGCTTAATTCTTTCTCCTTTCTTGCTAGCTGAAATAAACTTTAACATTCCTTCTCGTTCAACAAGACACTTCAACCCTATCTACTTAAAGCAGTGTAAATCAAACTTTGAATTAAATGAACCTTTCCGGGGTTTATGTAAGAGCTTTAATTCCTATTCCAGCTTTTTAGATATTTCGGACTCACTTTTCATTATAAGGGAAAAAATACTGTCTTATCTTAACACATAGTAGCGATTATTCTTTTATAATTCTCAAGACTAACTTCAATTGTACTATACTCAGCTGATGATTTTATTTCTCTGTAGCTGAGCAGTTTAAGATCTCGACGCTTAACAAACTCCTGCCACTCAACACCTCGGCATTTTATGTAAATAAAAAATATCCGTACGTCATGCGGGTGCGCCTCTCGTGCGGTCGGGCGGGATTGGAGGGCGTGGGTTATTATTATTATTATATTATTATTAAAAGTGGGCGTGGCCGTCAACCGATTTTAACTATTTTCCGTCCAAATGTTTGGCTAAGTAACTCACGCATACCTAATTTCATCGTTATATCTTCAATGGTTTCTGAGTTATGACATATAAAACTTTCCATGTTTGACCCTTAATAAGTGGGCGTGGCACCGCCCATTTTCCAAAATTTCATCAAATTTCTTCCTAGGGGCCTGAGCTCAACACGTGGGTAAAATTTCATCGCTCCAGCTATATTAGTGGCTGAGATACCAAATTTCCGATTTTTTCTATATAGGAAAAGTGGGCGTGGTCATGGTCCGATTTCGCCCATTTTCAATACCAACCGTCCCAGTCTCGATACCAACTTGCATTCCACATTTCATCAAAATATCTCAATTTTTGCGCGAGTTAGAGTGTTTACAGACGGACAGACGGACGGACAGACGGACGGACAGACGGACGGACGGACGGACATGGCTCAATCGATTTCTCTTTTCACCCTGATCATTTTGATATATATAAGTCTATATCTATCTTGATTATTTCATTCTGTTACAATCCACCGTTATGTGATTAAAACTATAATACTCTGTGTACTAGTACAGCTGAGTATAAAAATACATATGAAGACAACAAAAAAAATAAACAAACGAAAAATACAAACTTCAAATGCCCGTGCAAATATACGGGTAATAAACAAACAAACAAGTGTTCGAGAATTTGAACAGCATTTGTTCGGGCTACTCGAAAATGTTCAAAAAAAATCAAAAACTCATAGTGCTTAAAATAGAAATAAAAATTTTTAAATTTAAAATGTTTTTTCTTGATTTTGCAATTCTACAATGAACATTTAAAAAAAAATGTTCGTATTTACATTACTTTTAAACACAGGAATTTCTACATAGGAATCAAATTTTAAAAAAATCTCCAAATTTGGGGAATTACCCACAAAACGGCAATGCTGCCTTTTACCAGCTTCTTTCCGCGTTTATCAGTGATGGATCCATGACCGTCGATATATCGAATATCGGAAAAAAATATCGATATATCGAAAAAGTTCAAAAACATCGATGAATCGATATTATATCGATATCGCTTCCAGCACTATTTTATGTTGTGAATAAAAACATTATGATTTTATTTTAATGTAATGGCATATATATAAATATGTATCTACTAGGTATGTATGTAAGTAATGCTTCGCAAGTGAAATAAATACGCAGGAAAATGACGCATAAGCAATGCCATTCGTATACAAAATGAAGAGTGCGCCTTTTAAGTAATGACACTTTATGGGCAGATGATGTAATATGTAGGTATGTAAATTACGGTGGTCCCCAAATGTATAGAGACACAATTTATATCATACTTCTTCAACCTCACTCCGTAGATCGGTGCTAATATAGTCGAAGATACCGTACAAAATCTATAAATTTTCGTTCCGATCGGCGACGGCGAAGGTGTGTTCATTCATATTACCATATGGGACACCTATTCGACACCCCTTAGCCGTCTCCGATCGGAACAAAAGTTTATATCAGGGTTGGGCATGATTGAACTAGTTTTGAGTGCACTCAGCCTGCAACTAACACTCAAACCTGAGTGGTAGTTAAATATCTGAATTTAACTACCACTCATTTTCGAGATTATCTACCACTCAAATTGAGTGGTAGTTAAAATCAGGATTTAATTACCACTCAATTTGAGTGGTAGTTGAAAATGAGTGGTAGTTGAAAAATGCCCATCCTTGGTTTATATTTGGTATCCTCGAGAACATGTCTAACGATTTTGGGCATTAGATAAAAAAAATTAATTTATTTCTTGTAATCTCCATAGAGTTTTCTGAATTTATACCACTTTCGAGTTTGGATTATTTATGATATTTTAAAGAAAGAGCGCTGTTGAATACCCTTCATTTGATACCAATATCGCTCAGAATCATTTCGGGTCCACAATTTGACCCATATCTGGAGACCCGACCTAGCAATCACAATGGGCACTATTCTATGTAAAGTCCCTGCTCAAGACCTTTTATTTGATACCAATGTCGTCCAAAAAAATTCAGTGTAAAGCCAAGTCCACCCACGTTTTGACCATTTGACCTATATCTAGGAAACCAACTTCCGGATTTGAAACAAATATGTACATACATGTATAATCCATTTAGGGCAAGATACTCAGCTGATGAGTAAATGTGGTCAAAATCCCTCCACGCGTTTGAGCGAAAGCCGCCGACAAAGAAATAGCCTTGATTTTTATATATGTACATATACATATGGTCAATTCCACCTAAAACGGCCCTATCCAACAAAATTAGAAATCACTTATTTTTAATTAAATTAAATTTGTTAATATGCACAAGAGGATGCTTTTATGGGTGAATAAAAAAAATTGGATTCACGTAAATTTTTATAAGTTTGGCAACACTTTGAACTTTGTCTATACTGAATATTCAGTTCACATTCTCTGCAAGGTGTCTCTTTATTTAACATTTTTATACTCTTCCATTCTCAATATTATTAAAAACCGTTACCTCTGAAGAGACTAGGTCATTGTTTTACATTTCTGCGAAGTTTCGATATTATACGTTTTATAGTAACAATTTTATGACGTGTTTAATATACTAAAATTTTCGGTCACACCCGTCACAGAAAAAAATGAAAAGGTCTAATTATATTGGTACTTTACATTTTAACCACCTGACACTCTCCAATAATAACAAAGTAGTCGCGATAAATACTTAGTGACATTTTCTTAAAATTTATCGCAGTAATTTAGTATTCTGTTCTAAAAAATATTTGGTCACACCCGTCACACCAACGCGAAGTATACATATATTTTTTAATAGATTCGAAAAACAGAAAGCGCGAACAGAGGAAGAAGCTTAAAGAAAACAAAGAAAAATATGAATTGCATCTAGCTAAAGAGAGAATAAGAGATAAAAGAAGGAGGGATGTTAAAAAAATGATAACAGATAAAACTGCGCATCTCAGTTTAAAAATCGATACAATATTTTTAACATTTGCCATGCTCCTGGGGATTTTGGATTAGAAATGACTTGGAATTTTTTCGCTACAGACCATGGTAAAGGCGCTGTAGATGGAATAGCTGCAGCTGTAAAAAGAACCTTAAGTACGGGCATTAAGGCTAGAGAATATTTTATGAAAACACCCGTTGACTATTTCCAATATCTAGTTGAAACCATACCTGGGTAATACTGAGTAGTAATTGGACTATTACGTACTTAAATACTTTATATTTTGATCTTGAAGTAATGAGTCCGTACCAAGTACTTTCAGAATATTCAAGTACTAGTACAAGTACAAGTAAAAAGAATTGAAAAAGAATTGAATTTTTAGCAAATACTTCAAAGTAATTAAAAAGAAATGAATGTACTTGAAAAGAATTGAAAATTGTACTTGAGCCGATTTTTCAATTCTTTTCAATTCTTTCAAGTAATTACTTTGAAGTATTTGCTAAAACTTCAATTCGCTTTCAATTCTTTGTACTTGTACTTGTACTTATATATATATAAGCGATATGAAATTTAAAATGAATCAGAAATAAATATATTTCTACTTAAACAATAAACTAGGCCGGCAGAAGCCTTAATTTCGGATAAACTAATCCCTCTACTTAAATAGAGAGACAAATGAATCCAAAAGAACAGGCGAAAGCAACAACGCTTTACCTGGTATAAAAAAAAATAAACAGTTGGCTTAAAATACAAAAAAAAAAAAAACTAAAGTACACACTCAATTTTGTTTCCACTTGCCACAACCAACTGCTTCTTCTTACAAATTTAAACTTGCGAAAGTCTTCGAATGTAACGCAACCCTGCAAAAAATGCGATTAATCCGGGACGTGTCCGGGATCAATCGCAAGGGAGCATGCGACTAATACAATTTTACATCCCTTTATATGGAGTGAATTGATCGCATTTGTTCGAGCATGTCCTATGAAGAGACTAATTGTTCAACTTGTATACCCGAATGGGTACCAATGTAGATCAATCGCTTTCATCCCGAACGGGCACAAATGTAGATCAATCGCTTTCATCCCGAACGGGTATAAATGTAGATTAATCGCTTTCATCCCCAACGGGTACAAATGTAGATCAATCGCTTTCAGCACGAACGGGTACAAATGTAGATTTTT
Source organism: Urophora cardui (assembly GCA_960531455.1). Taxonomy (NCBI): domain Eukaryota; kingdom Metazoa; phylum Arthropoda; class Insecta; order Diptera; family Tephritidae; genus Urophora; species Urophora cardui. The sequence goes on from OY482671.1 coordinate 116,908,450, forward strand.
CCAAGTTGTTCGCCAAGGCAATTTTTAATAACAATCTTTAAAAAATTTTAAATGTTCATGCATATATAAATATATATATTATATTATAATGTTTTACTTTTGAAAAAAAAAAATCTCAATAAATAAATAAAAAAATTTAAGTTTTTAGTATGCATTATATGAGCGTAATGTAAAGGATTTTTATACTCAGCTGTACTAGTACACAGAGTATTATAGTTTTAATCACATAACGGTGGATTGTAACAGAATGAAATAATCGAGATAGATATAGACTTATATATATCAAAATGATCAGGGTGAAAAGAGAAATCGATTGAGCCATGTCCGTCCGTCCGTCCGTCCGTCCGTCCGTCCGTCCGTCCGTCCGTCTGTCCGTCCGTCCGTCCGTCCGTCCGTCTGTAAACACTCTAACTCGCGCAAAAATTGAGATATTTTGATGAAATTTGGAACGCAAGTTGGTATCGAGACTGGGACGGTTGGTATTGAAAATGGGCGAAATCGGACCATGACCACGCCCACTTTTCCTATATAGAAAAAATCGGAAATTTGGTATCTCAGCCACTAATATAGCTAGAGTTTTAAAATTTTACCCACGTATTGAGCTCGGGCCCTTATGAAGAAATTTGATGAAGTTTTGGAAAATGGGCGGTGCCACGCCCACTTATTAAGGGTCAAACATTGAAAGTTTTATATGTCATAACTCAGAAACCGTTGAAGATATATCGATGAAATTTGGTACGCGTAATTTGCTTACATAGACAAATGTTTTGACGAAAAATTATCAAAATCGGTTTACGGCCACGCCCACTTTTATATATGTGTATTATAAAGTGACCTAATAAAACCATTTTAAGCGATATCTCTGTCAAATATAAAGATCTATCATTGAAATTTTGTCGCATGAGTCCAACTATGGACATAAAACAAAAAACACAAAAATTTTGGAATATGGGCGGTGCCACGCCCACTTATTAAGGGGCAGACATTGAAAGTTTTATGAGTCATAACTCAGAAACCGTTGAAGATATATCGATGAAATTCGGTACGCGTAATATAATTACTTAGTCAAATGTTTTGGCGAAAAATTATCAAAATCGGTTGACGGCCACGCCCACTTTTATATATAGGAAATATAAGGGGGCCTAATAAAAACATTTTAAGCGATATCTCTGTCAAATATAAAGATCAATCACTGAGATTTTGTGGCAGGAGTCCAACTATGGACATAAAACAAAAACTACAAAAATTTTGGAAAATGGGCGGTGCCACGCCCACTTATTAAGGAGCGAATATTGAAAGTTTAATAAGCCATAACTCAGAAACCGTTAAAGATATATCGATGAAATCTGGTACGCGTGATATATTTACTTAGCCAAATGTGTGGACGAAAAATTACCAAAATCGGTTGACGACCGCGCCCACTTTTATATATGTGTATTATAAAGTGACCTAATAAAACCATTTTAAGCGATATCTATGTGAAATATAAAGATAATTCATTGAAATTTTGTGACATGAGTTTTACAATAGACCGGAAACAAAAAATAAAAAAGTTTGGAAAATGGGCGTGGCACCGCCTCTTTTTAGACAAAGGGATATATGAGATTTCTTAGCCTTTAACTCGACAAATAATTGAGATATTATGACGAAACTTGGTTTATACACTTTTATAACATGTGTTAATAGACACGCAAAAATGTATTGAAATCGGTTTATGACCACGCCTACTTTTTAACAAAGATATTTCTGGAACACCCTTTTGGAATTTGTAACGTGAAGTCTTTGTAACTAAAAGTCATAGAGGGATGAAATTTTGCACTAACAATAATATTTGTATGCTTATTTGGATGATTGATATAAATTTTGAAAATGGGCGTGGCTGCGCCCTGTTTATGCAGCACTCGTTTCATATAAAATACACCCTATATCGAACAAACGCAAACAAACAATGAAAGCATACAGCTGAGTATCTAATGTTCGATTGCACTCGAACTTAGGCTTCCTTACTTGTTTTATAGAATATTTTAGGCAACATTTTGTTAAAATTATTATTCATCATTGTTATTAAAAGAAACGGTGTTCAATTCGTTTTACCGGTTGTTCTACCAATTTTTTAAATACATTGCATTTTTGTAAAATTTCTACATTTAAGGAATCTAGATTTGTACCCGTTCGGAATGAAAGCGATTAATCTACATTTGTACCCGTTCGGGATGAAAGCGATTAATCTACATTTATACCCGTTAGGGAACAATTGGGCTACAATTAGTCTACATTTATACCCGTTCGGGAACAATTGGTCTACAATTAGTCTACATTTATACCCGTACGGGAACAATCGGGGACTAATTGTGGACCGATTGTTCTCGAAAGAGATCAATCCGGGACAAATATCTTTCGGTATTAATCGCACATTTTTTTGCAGGGAAAATACTCTGCGTGTGCATGAGGGATGTAAAGTGTATGTGTGCGTGTGTGAGCGCATTTTCTAGCGAACGCCTCGCAAGGCAACCAGACAAATTATAAAACTTACAGCAGCGCCAAACGTCGAATATCGCAAGGGAAAGTAATAGGAAGGGCACAGAAAATAGAAAATAACCAAAAAAGACTCTTTGAATTGCCAACAGACTTGCGTTAACCCTTTCGAACCGATAAAAATGCGCTATATATACAGTATTGGAAATATGTGGGCATTGAAGACTAGGAATAAAAGAAGACTTCTACCGAGCCAGAATTTCAATTTTCGGCCCGTAAGGCGCGGTATGTGGCGGGATATTAAATTCCAGCCGGTAGTTTTGATAGGAAATTTGTCATATATTTTCCTAGTAGTGTTCATTATTAAAAAACCTATAAAATACAAGTTTATAATTTATATTTTTTTTATAAAAGAATTATATATGATATGGCGTAAAACACCATAAACATAGTGGAACTTCCCATGTTTGACATGTGAAAAATTACGCTTCGCTGTAATTTTCACCATTTTCTGAAGAATTTCGCAACACGTGACCACTTATTCACTGTTCACAACCAACTGCAGCTGTTAAAATGTATACAAATGTCACCAGTATATACTGAATATCCCAAAAAACAGAAACTACTCCGTTTCATTCAAATTTTTAAGCAAATATTACCTGTAGGTGTCTTTAAACATTTTTGGGATATATTGTACCAAGCGGGTCGAAAGGGTTAAGGCGGCATGTGTGCGAGTGTGTGTGTACAGCAGCGTGATTGCTGAAAGCAGTGCGGCGCACAGTGGTTCAGCCGCGGAAAAAATTAATTTTTTTGAATACCTAATTTTCATATTTTAATGATGTACCTAGTCTTCTTATAATGAAATGTCTAAATATGAACTACTAAGTACTGTGCAAAAAGTTTAAATTTTTTTGCAAAATAATGGCATCAGAAGTGGGCGTGGTTTTTTGCCAATCACGCTAGGTACTGTCGATCCCTTTAATGAGAATAAGCCAAGTTTCGTGAAGATATTTTAATTTTTGGAGCTAAAATTAAAAATTTTATATAAAAATTTTTACCATAGGTCCAAGGGAGGTAACCCTAGGGAGTGACCGATTTCAACTATTTTTGGTACTGCCAATGCCTTTCATGAGGGTAACTTATGTGCCAAGTGTCATGAAGATATCTTAATTTTTTTTAGCTGAAATTAAAATTTGTATTTAAATCATTTTTTGTATGGGTCCAAGCAGGTACCCCTAGGGTTGACCGATTTCAACCACTTTTGGAAAATTTCTTAATTAGCCCACACATAACCTGTGTGCAAAAGCTCAATATCCTAGGGACATTCCTTCTATTTTTTTTCGCAAAGTGTATGGAGCCGAACCACTGTGCGGCGTATGAGTAATAGTTTGCCAAAGTTGGTGTGATTTGTTAATACAAGCGTAGTAGCCGTGATCAAAAAGATAGCAGTGACGCGTAGACATGACGTGTTTCTATTTTTATACGGACTGTACGACAATATAATAAACACGCTCCAGAAAATAAAGGAACTTATCCAAAGTCAAGGTACAACATACAAATTACGCTACATTGAACTACTTCATTTCCGGTTGGATTTTAGTTAGAAACAGAAAATAAAATTTTTCTAAAAATTATTAATTGAATTTTTTTAACTAAAAAAAATGTTCAACTTAATTGCAATTGCGTTTCGATTTGTCAGAACTTAACTAAAATAGTGTATATACATATATACATATTTGCATTTTGTTAATTTTTCTTCTTAATCGCCACTGTGCTTTTAGGCATTATACATACGCACAGTAAGCTTAAAACTTTACTATTTGTATCATTGCAAGTTCAGCTGTAATTCTGCGAATCGCTGCTTATTTTATTTCCAGTTGCGGAACACACAACCTGCAGATCCATATATACTATATGAATTCGCTGTATTTGCTGCTCAACCTGCATTGCATTGTTCTAACACCCACGCCTTATGAAATTGCAAAAGCCCGTTTGAAATTCCCTTAACTAGGTAACACTTCAGACTTTTCCTAAGCGTAGTAGCGTAGCAAAGCCAATTTGATTAAATTTTTCTTTTACAAAACATTCGATATATGTATGTATATTATGATGGGGCGATTTGTATGGAGGGAAATTAATCGATACCGCGCCATCGAAATTCGGATTCCTCCAATTTTTCTGAGTAGAAAACTTCTCCACGACATTTGTCTAAAATTAATTTTGATGTTCCGGAATTTGGTTTTTATGAACCAAGACAAATTTTTTAAAATAAAAATTGGACAAAATTCGACAAAAAAATATCCAGGCCAACATGCACATCGCGTTGAAGCAGAATTTTATGCTCAATCCAGGTATTAAATTCGAATTAAAATCGGATGATCCGTTTTCGAGATATAGCCTGATTTCCAGTTATGGAGGCTGAATGCCCAAAATCGCATATTTTCTCGATTATCTCTTGCTGTGTACAATATAACTTAATTTTTTTTTGCAAATTTTTTAAAGATAAGTCAATACAATATATGAACAGTATTTTAAAATATTTATTTATCTTCCGGTATAGGAAAACTAGAATGCACTCTTTTTTCCTTGGCCCAAAATCGCGGTATGAGTTCTCTATGTTAGAGTCATCCGATACCGACGATTTTCGCCGACAGCGCTTTTTGTACAATAAATACTCCAAATACAAAATTTCAAAATTTTAGCTGCAAAAATTTAAGAGGTATAACCCAAAACGTAGACGTATGCTATTTGGGACTTGTTATACTCAGCTGTACTAGTACACAGAGTATTATAGTTTTGATTTCCTAACGGTGGATTGTAACAGAATGAAATAATCGAGATAGATATAGACTTATATATATCAAAATGATCAGGGTGAAAAGAGAAATCGATTGAGCCATGTCCGTCCGTCCGTCCGTCCGTCCGTCTGTCCGTCTGTACGCACGATAACTCGCGCAAAAATTGAGATATTTTGATGAAATTTGGAATGCAAGTTGGTATCAAGACAGGAACGGACGGTATTGAAAATGGGCGAAATCGGACCATGACCACGCCCACCTCCCCTATATAGTAAAAATCGGAAATTTTGTATCTCAGTAACTAATAGAGCTGGAGTGATAAAATTTCACCCACGTATTGACCTCAGGCCCTTATGAAGAAATGTGGTGAAATTTTGGAAAATGGGCGGTGCCACGCCCACTTATTAAGGGGCAAACATTGAAAGTTTTATGAGTCATAACTCAGAAACCGTTGAAGGTATATCGATGAAATTTGGTAGGCGTGATATACTTACTTAGACAAATGTTTGGGCGAAAAATTGCCAAAATCGGTTTGACGACCACGCCCACTTTTATATATGGGTATTATAAAGTGGCCTAATAAAAACATTTTAAGCCATATCTCTGTCAAATATAAAGATATATCATTGAAATTTTATGGCAGGAGTCCAACTATGGACATAAAACAAAAAACACAACTATTTTGGAAAATGGGCGTGGCACCGCCTCTTTTTAGAAACAGGAATATACGAGATTTCTTAGCCCATAACTCGACAAATAATTTATATATAATGACGAAACTTGGTGTGTACACTTTTATTACTTGTAGTAATACATGTTCAAAATTTTAGCGAAATCGGTTGACGACCACGCCCACTTTTATATATGGGAACTATAAAATGGCCTAATGAAAACATTTTAAGCGATATTTTTGTCAAATATAAAGATAATTCATTGAAATTGTGTGGCATGAGTTCTACAGTACACCGGAAACAAAAAGTATAAAAATTTTGGAAAATGGGCATGGCACCGCCTCTTTTTAGACAACGGAATCTACGAGATTTCGGAGCCCATACCTCGACAACTAATTGAGATATTATGACGAAACTTGGTTTATACACTTTTATAACTTGTGTTAATAGACACGCAAAAATTTATTGAAATCGGTTTATGACCACGCCTACTTTTTAACAAAGATATTTCTGGAAGACCCTTTGGAAATTTGTAACGTGACATCTTTGTAACTAGAAGTCATAAAGGAATTAAATTTTGCACAAAGAATATTCATATGCTTAGTTGGATGACTTTATGCAGCACTCGCTTATATAAAATACACCGTGTTTCCATCAAACGTAAACAACAATGAAAGCATACAGCTGAGTATCTAATGTTCGATTCCACTCGAACTTAGGCTTCCTTACTTGTTTTTTTACTTTATTCAACACAAAAATAAACTCAAGGTTACTCATACGCCATAGCGTACTATTGGAAGCAAAAAACAAATTTCAGAAGCATAAGCCTACGTTTTAGGGAATAACTCTTTAATTTTTGCAGCTAAAATTCTGAAATTTCGGATTTAGAGCATTTATTGTACACAAATCGCGATCGGCGAAAATCATCGGTATCGGATGACTATAACATAGAGAACCCATACCGCGCTTTTGGGTCAAAGAAAAAAGTGTGCATTCTAGTTTTCCTATACCGGAGATTGAATAAAAATATAAAAAATATTTAAAAATTAAACATATAATGAAAATATTCCTGGCGATCGGAAAAACTAGTCAACTAGTATCCAAGGACTTGCGCAAACAAAGGGCAACCTTTCATTTCATTTAAATGATGAAAATAGTATATACCTACTTCTTGACTAACCATCTGAAAATTGCAGAAATATGCCAAGCCGGCCGCAATTGAACGAACGAAAATTTTTCATAGAATTTCTCTCACTTCGAAATCGCATACAAATCAAAGTGCGCTTTTAATGGGCACTCAATTCAATCCTTCTGAACTGGTAAGTGTCTAACTACAATTGAACTAATTACTTTTTGACACCTTTTCGCTAGCTCGAAACTTAAAAATTTGCTCACTAGTTATTGATTTCCCTGCAGGGTATGTACTTGCAATATTATTTTACGCGAGAGTGAGCATTTGTCTTGAGGCATTTAGTAGGCTTACTTCTACCGTACTTACATATGTATGTATGTACAATTGTACTTTGTATGGCAAATAGTTTATGCGTGATTGCTGGTGCACGCTGTTCCTTTGGGAGGGAAAACGCCTGTAAAGTAAAAACTTGAAAACTTGAAGCAAAAAGAACAAAGATTATTCATTGCAATTGCTATTAGTGCTTAACACAAGGGAGAGAGAAAGATAGAGAGAGAGCGAAAGTATGTGAATGGCATGTTGGCAGTTGTTGTTGAAAATACTGACTGTACCTAATTGCTTTCACTATCACCGTTGCCACTTTGGTTACTTTTTACCAAAATTGGTTACATTTTTTTCGTTTGGTTACGTGGTTACTTTTGGCCGATTTTGGTTACATTCAAGGTCCATGTATTCAGTACACCATGGTTACATTAAATTTTTAGGAATATGCTTTTAATTTTTCCAAACTATAAAATATTTGTTATCCAAATTGTTTTGTTGTATTTTTTTGAATCAAATTCCAAATAATTTATTGCTGGGGTTAAATGGAAAAAAATTCAACAACTATTTCCAGCGAATCTGTTTGGATCTGTTTTAGGCTTAAAGATGTAAAACAACTGACATATTTTAGATTTTGTTAACCGTATATATTGTTTTGTTTCCAAATAAATAGCCCTAACATTAATGGGACTTATGCCTATATAATTAATTTATTTTGGTTATTTTTATTTTGTATTTTGGTAAATTTCAAATTTTTTAGGTGGCAACGCGGTCCACTATGTACCTACTTCTCATTGCAGTTTGTTTGCTTGTGGCTAAATTAAAAAAAAAAAAACAATTTTTTATACTTCCACTATTCAGGTTAATTAACAATAATTGGAGAATTATTGATTAGTAGTTATAAGACGACTTGAACTGGTTGGAAAATAATCCGTTAATTTTTAGTTCAGTTCAGTGCCGTAGTCAGATGATGATAAAATATTATAATATTAATTCTCAAATTTATAAAAAAAAAGTGTGGTTAGGAAAATGGTAAAAACTGGTTAACAACTAATTCAATGTTCAATGGCTCTTCGGTATCTACCCTGCAATCGTTAGGTATATTTCAAGGATGGGCACTTTTCAACTACCACTCATTTTCAACTACCACTCAAATTGAGTTGAGTGGTAGTTGAAATTCGAGTTAAATCAAATTGAGTGGTAGTTAAAATCAGATATTTAACTACCACTCAGGTTTGAGTAGTAGTTGCAGGCTGAGTGCACTCAAAATTAGTTGAATCATGCCCAACCCTGGTATATTTCCAGCGTCTCCTACGCGAACTTTGCCAAATTCAGTACAATCTAGATGGTCCAGAGGGCTTGAGTTCTATTTTTTTTTCTGATCTCAAATTTCTTCAGTAAAATTTAATGGGGAGTTTTTTCATGGTAGGATTTTTAACATTCACCTTAATTTATATTTTTAACATTTCTCAATAGTTGTTAAGATGCTCATGAATAAATGGAGTCTAAAATGTTTGTTACGACAATTTTAAGCAGACAAGTCTACAGATGGTCCAGTTCAAAAACTTATTAGGGTTAAGAGAAGTGCGTCAAAGAGATTAGATCAAGCTAATGAAAATGCTTATAAGCATTAAATGTGTAGATGACGCGGTTTGTAACTGCTCTATACCAGAGAGGACGAGTTAAAAAAATTTGTTGAAATTAATCATAAAGAATAGTATTATAATTATTTTGTCTAACAAAAAAAAAAAATCCTGATATTGCCACATACACGTACATGTACGTAAGTATGTATGTAACTATGTACTTCCGGCATCACCTGACGCAATTTCCATACCAATCAATACTTCCGTTCAAGCCAAATTAGATTTTATTTTCTCGGTCAACTTAATTAAATTTGCCAACTCACAGAACTTAAATACATTCGTGTGTGTAATTTCATTTTTAAATTTTCACCAAATCAGCCAGTGGGTTCAATTAAATGCCAATAAAACCAGTACCTAGAATTGGTAATTTAATTTCAGGCGGTGAACAACGCCCCCGACTGCTTTCATTCATAATTGAATGTACGTAACGCACGAGCGCCCAGCCATATGCATGTATGTATGGATACTAGTGATGAGCGATATATCGCAAACGGTGATTTTTTCACTGTGAATAAAAAATCACAAATCGCAATTGCGATCACTTTTTCAAAATAGCAGTTCACTACTTATTGGCAACTGCTATCGATGTAGCAAGTAAGCAGTTCACCTATGTGAATCGCAAAAGCATAATAAATTTCTTTTTGTTTACACTTTTGAGCAGACCACATACGTACATATATAGAAATATAAGAAGAAACAAAATTATTGAATTTACAATTTGTCTTTGAAAAATATTTACAAACAGCCATATTACTGCGGAATGCGTTGTTATTGCTATCATTTTGTTAACATAAAATAAAGACAGGTTATATCGCTCAGAAAACGCAAAATTAATCTCTACCGGTAACTGATGATTTTATACCAGTCCATGCAATCGCAATAGCAGTTTAAAATCACAGTGATTTAAAAATAGCAATCACCGAAATCACAGATATCGAAAAATCGCAGTTTCGCTCATCTCTAATGGATACATACATACACAAATAACAGAGATGATACCTTTGGGGATATGTCCATACGTATGTAATATACTTACATATGTACATACCTATATACATACATATACATGAAGGTACATGCTTTTGGCTCAAAGATTGATTCTAGGCGATGCACAGTGGGATAAATGATGACCGTTCATTTCGTACGTAGGTAGATTTAATTTAAAAAAATTTTATTTGATTTTTTAAGCATTAAGAAAACACAAAAAAAAACAGAGATAACCTAAAAACAAAATAATATCACTTTGTATTGCTTCAATATCTCAGCAAGAAGATTCCATAAAAATGTGGCATTTTTGAGGGCGTATTGCAAGAAAACAGTACATTTCCAAGCAAAGTTTATATTATGATGTAGATTTTTATGCCACACTTGTTTGTACAATGAATTTCACTTTTTAATTAATCTCCAAAATGGTCATCATTTAGCCCACTGTGCGACGAAGGTATGTACATTAGGCTATAACAAATTTTGACGAAAAATTTTACATACCACCACGTGATGGCAAATATTGTACAAGTAATGAATATCACCTTTTTAGGTGATTTCGGTTCAAAAACGTTCCGCGCACAGCTGTGTTATTATTATATTGAATCAGAATTTTCTGAAGAAAAATTAGTTTGGCGTGGGTGGGGCACTTCCCTTAGGTCCATTAAAAGGCATTTGGAATAATAGGAAGACTATTAGTTAAATAAATATCTATTATTATGAAGAAAAACGTGTACACTGTTTGTTTTTTTCAGCAGTTCTGATAAAAAAGTAATTTCGTTTTGCGCGGAAACTTTTTTGCAATTTCGCAAAAAAAAAATAATGGGGGTTCATACTTTTTTATGCTCTATTCGACTATGGTATGCCGTTTTTCGTATTTGCAAAAATTGTAAAAAGTTATATGCCTAATGTACATACATATGTATGTGTGTATGGCTGCTATGTGTATGACAATTGAATCTCCTCAATTACGCGCTACGTGCCTCAATCAGAGGCGGATAAAATTAATTTGATCAAAAAACGCAAACGCCCAGAGATAACAATTGTATGTAAGATATTTCTGACACTAATAACAATAATAAATCAAAGGACACGGGGGAGACGTTGTATGTCGGAAGTAAATACACACATACGAGGGTTGTTTGATAAATCCGTGACATTTCGACTAAGCGATAATTCTTTCGGCTCGACACACTTAGTCCAGCGTTTTTCCAATTTGTTTATTCCTTCAAAAAGAAAAAAAAAATGGATTTTTCAAGCCTCTCAAAATAGGTATATTTTTCTGTGATGACCTCTCCATTTGACCCGAATTTCTTCTCACCCAGCTATTTTTTCGAGTTTGGAAACAGTAAATAATCGGAGGGGCCTAAGTCTGGAGAATATGGAAACCGAATTTATGAACTTTTGGGTTCGTGCATTGTCTTGATGAAACAAAAGTTTTTCTTGCCAAATGCGGTCGGTTTTGCTTCAAATCAAAGATCGAATCTATCCAAAAGCACAAAGTAATATTCGCTGGTAATTGTTTTACCTCCTTCAAGATAATCGATGTTAATGACACAAAATTAAGGCCATAACCTTATTGGCGGGCAAATCCACTTTGGCCTTCTTTGGTGCACGTTCAGCCGGAGAAACCCACAGTTCTGATTGTTTCTTGGTTTCTAGTGTGCTGTGATGGATTCCAGTTTCATCTACGATAACAAAACGGCAAAAAAATTCGTTCGAATTGTGTCAAACACTCCCTTTAAGTTGTGACCAGATTACGCTTTTTCATGTCCAAATATTCATGTAAGATTCGGTCAGAGAGAGGCCTGTAGTCTCAGCTACTTCATGCAATTTCATTCCCCGATCGCCCAATATTATTCCATGGATTTTATAGACGATTTCTGAAGTGGCTACTTATTTAGGGCGACCTGAACGCTCGGCCTCACTTCTGCTATTACGATCCCAACGGAATTTAGTAAATTCAGAAAAAAATTCAATTGATAATCGCGCTTTTGCAATGGTCTTCGGATAATGCTGGTGTTGATACATAAAACATAAAGTACAAGATATGTCAAGGATAATTAATTGTTTTGTTGTTGTTGTTTTAAAAAGCAGATATGAGAATATTTTTTTTTACATCCCATCCACAACACCACTTATGCCTCAGACACACATGTGGTAGAAATATTATAATATCAATACCATAATTTGGCTTTACTATGAAAATTTTCAATTAAACTACAATATAAGAGTGACACATACATATGTGGTATACTTAGATCGCAATATTTCTACTATACTACGATATGCGTCTCTAGCATTATTCACTATTGTTATGTGAATATTTTATAGAAGTGTGAGAAAAACCAATCAAGTTTATTCTCGTGCAAAATTAATGCTCTTCAATTTAATAGCATATTGAGAAAGTGAGAATGTTATGAGACAATAAATGGTCGTGCTGCCTTCGTAATATTTTCCCTAGAGAAAATGAGCACTTCTACGGCTTCTACTTATGTAAGTAAGACTTTAAAGTTTTTTCACATTCTACATCACAAAGCGAACAAAAGAGGGTTAGGATAAATGTAAACTTTGCTGCTTTGAACACATTCGATACTGTTTGATTTCATTGAAGACCACATGAGAACTTCTGTGAAAGAGTGACAATCAAAAAATTGAATTATTGCGAAATGTGACACCAGTAAATTGCAATGTCAATAGGAGCAATGACAAGGGCAACTGACTGGCTAGAAAAAACAAATGTATGACGGCAAGAATGGAGGAAGGAGTGACATACATATTAAAATGATAGCAAAGCAAAAACAACCACGAATGTTGCACCTCCTTTGCTTGCTTCCTTTAGGAAATTTGCTGTGTGAGAAGCAGAGACCAACATAACTGTTAAGTTTTTTCTAAGTGTCCTAAAATAACAGTTTCATGTAAACACAAAAGCATAACAGTTGAGCAACGCCGATAACACTTATTGTTTACAGACTAGCACAGCTATTCTACAATCCCTCGGAACTCCGATCGCGGCGACGCACAGTGGGGGCACCTTCATACAAACGCGGCCAAAAATAGTAATAATTGAGCTAGAAACTTTAAACTCGGAACTTAAGCTTTCTTGATTGAAGATAGTAAACTGTGAAAATTTGAACAAAATCGGCCCACAAATACACCCCCCTCCCATATAACGGTATTTTTGAAATTTCAATATTTTGTTAACTATTATACACACACACATTTTTTAAATATAAATAATATACAGTAATCATTTTGGAAAAAGCGCAAAGTATTCCATGGTTTTCAAATTAAAAATATATGCACTTTTGAGCATTTTATAAGCATTTATCATAAAATTTTCCTTCAAAAAAATCACATTTAAAAAAATTTTTATACCACAAATGAAACTATACTTTTCTAAAGGATTTCAGTGTGCTGAATCTGAATCTGAAGTCAGAATTTTCAAATTGGTTCTAGTTTTTGAGATATTCATGTCCAATTAGGCAAAAAAACACGTTTTTGACTATATTCCCTGCTTAATATCTTGTATGTAATATTTTTTTATTCAAAATCAAATACACCGTTAGAAAGCATAAACCATCCCCCTGAATATGGCGTTTAAATTTTTCAGATATCTTTATTAGAATTGGAGAAATTGTTGTTTAAGTTTCATTAACTTGGCAAATTTTCCCCATACAAAATTATTAATACTTTTTGAAGCATACTTTTGGGGATTTTGTATGGGAAAAATGTATGAAAACTTAGAAAAACTCACTCCATAAAAAAGTTCATAAAACAAAAAAGCGCAAACGAATTTTTAAGATTTCTTCACCTGTTTATAAAGCACGTTCACTAGCACCAAATATTAAAAATTTGGAGAGGTCATATTTTGTATTTTTTTTTTTTTATTTCATGTTGAAATTTTCCAATTTTTACACAATTTTTTTTTCTGTTCGAAAAGAAAAAGGCTGCAAAAAAATAATGATAACGCTGATAAAAAAATTCTTTCATAATTTGAAAGTGTGAACCATTGCCTACAACACGGTGAACAAACTATTCGATTAGTCGCCTAAGAATAAGATTTTTCATAATGTCAAAAGTAGCCTAATTATTGCGTTTTGAAAAAGGCACTTTTAGTCAAATGGGAAAAAGATTATTTAAGCGAAAAGCGCAGGTGGATTTCAAGAATTAAAATGCAGTTTGATTAAAAATATATCATTTCAAAACATATGAAAAAATTGGGGAGATCATATTTTTTATTTTTTTTTATTTTTTTGTTTAAAGTTGAGCAAAATTTTTTTTTTACGACTTTTTTTTGTCAATATTTGAAAGTTCATATAAATCTAAGAGTTACCGCTGGTTACAAAAGGCTTATTGTTTCTAAAAGGCCAAATCAATATCTATGTAATGATGTATCGATTACATACGTTAATAATTGAATGAGTTACAGCATTTTGTATAAGGTGTAATTGTTGAGAAATAAAAGGACCTATTTTTTGCTCAGTTTTTAACACCCTGTACGGCTAAACAAAACGAGACTCAAAAAATTTTATATAAGCTTTTTTTTTACAAATTGTTATATCTGTCAATCACTTTCAAAAAAATTTGATTTGCTAATACTTTAATTTCGATTTTATTTTTGGCCGCTATCACCCAGTGTGCGACGGCGACTGCTGCGACAAAACGAAAATTGGTATTCTGGTTTACGACGTTTCGAACATAAGTGTTGTTAAGTGTTAAACTATGTTCGAATCAGTGGTAGATAGCGTTTATGCGAAATAATATTTATTTTTTGACAGCACATTTTTATTTTTGACAACAAATTTATATTTTCAGTAAATTTTAGATTAAATTTTCAGAAAGAATATATTAAATGGTTAAAAAATGGATTCCATTGCTGCAACAGCTTTTTATTGGAAAAATAAATGGAAGAACAAAGGAATTTAGACATTAATTTTAATTCAATTTTTTAAAATATTGCTTTCTATTATAAAAAAAAAGTGCCAACATATATGAAAACGGCATTTATAGAATACTGTCACCAAGTCTCATGCAAGAATACCTTGTAATTCGGAAATTAACACCGGCTAAGCTTGGGTAGAATGAACCAATTTTATTTATTTACAAACTACTAAAAATTTTTCAGTGAAACTTTCAGGATAATTCAACTACCTTTAACGCTTTCAACTATTATTAAATTATAATATTAAAGTTTTCCAAAAGGAGAATTCTGCCGGCTGAGGTTTTTTTGAAGGCGGCCGAAGGCCGGTGACACAAAAGAGTCTTCTACATACACATTGCTTTAACAAGGAATATCTCTTGCACTATAGTCGTCTGGCGAGAGCGACTTTTTTTATGATCTGTGATAGGATCGTGGTTCATTATATACAAATTTTCCTTTAACACCAGTGGTACATTATTGCGATTCCCACCTTAACTATTAGTAATTTTAAATTATGAAAAAAACTGGACTCCATGAACTCAATGGCAATGAAAATGCCAACTTTAGTGAAAATAACATTTACAGCTTATTCCCACAAAGTTTCATGCGAAAATCTCTTGCAGTTTGTTTGTTTTACACTATTTATAGTACATAATATGTTATACTGATGCAATCTATGGATGACGCTCTACACTGTTCGCATATCAACAAGTTTTTATGGATCGCAAAATATAAAAGCAAATTTGGGATCCAGGTTGCGATCAATCAAATCATGAATATGTACATATCGTGTAGCAGCAATTTTGTGACTCGCCAGGACGCGTTGAGCATGAACGGATATAGAAAGTGAGCACGTTTCTTCGATTTCTTAGTTTCTCGTGCAAATGTTTGTAAATCATGTCGCATGGCGATATTTTAAATCTTTAAAAGGACACAGTCAGGCAAAAATGCTTAAAGGAGTACATCTTGGCACAGAAATTATGCCCGAGTTGCGCTACCCACTCATATTACATCATCGAAGTAATAACACACAATTAAAATTATCTTCAGAAGCTTTTATTAAACAATAATATATAAATATTGCTAAAAAGGATAATAAATTTTATTATTAAATAAAAGTTCAATACATTGAAACTCCTTGTACTTATTTTCCTCTATTCAGTCTATTGTACTAAAGCAGATTCCTTTTGTTCACTTATTTTGCAAAGAAAAGGCCAGTAGCATAGCTAGACCAAGCCCGTTTTGTATAATAATGTTGCATAAACTTAAAAATCATAGTTTAATTACATTAAATTGGTAATATTTCCAAAAATAATAATAATTGAAAAATTTCAATTACAATTACTTGTAAATGTAATTGAAAATTTCCACTTACAAGTAATTGTAATGGAATGGCATCAATTACATTTTTCTTGGGTTTGAGAAAATTTAGTTATACAATTTGTTTTTATTGCTAATCTTGTTTTTTGTTATTGTTTTTGCTTTTGTTTTGTTTTTGTTTTTGCTTTTGTTTTTGTTTAAAGTACAAAATACAAAACATCTACAAATTTTTATATGCACTGAGAAAATTTTTGCTCATTTAAATTTTGTTTATAATAATTTATTGTTATGAGCATCTATGATGTATGTGATACTACCATTTGACAATAAATTCGAAAATAATATTTTATTGGAATTCATAAAAAAATTAAATGAGCAAAAAATTGTTCAGTGCATATAAAAAATTTGTAGATGTATTAAGTTATGTACTTTCAATACGAGAGCGTTGAGCAGGCCTGGTTTAAAGCATTAAATTAATAAATTTAACTATTTAATTTTATTATTTTAAAATGTTTCAGTCGCTGGCTTTGAAGTAATATGTCGTAACGTCATGTCACTACGATTTGATTCTGTTTTCACCCCCAAACTGTGTCAACTCACATTGCATAGCTGCGACAGGAATTTATCGATAACTTGGGTATGCAATCAGACAGTACTTTTTCTATTGATCGAATTGGGAAACTGAATAAGCTTCAAGATTTTGAAGCAAATACATTTTCATCCTGGAATGAAAAAGTTTAACAAAACGAGAAAAAATTTAACATTTTAACACGCACGAAAAAATTTAGCAATTTTGCTTAATTTTAAGCAAAACGGCAACGCTGTTAGGTAGTCGCCTTTTATTTAATTTTAAGTGAGAGGCTGTACAATCTTAATACCCAAATAATAAATTCGTTATTTTTAATAAAGCCGAGCTAAGTATTAAAAATAATAATATAAAATAGTTATGGACATAGGTATGTATGTACCTGCGTACTACTAAGAGTAACTATGATATGTTAATATGTATGTAAGTACATACATATGTACATATGTATGCATGTATAAGAATTGCAGAAATATGCAAAGCCGACGGCAAATGAACTGGTGCCTCTTTGACACATTTTCGCCAGTTCTGAACCAGAAATTCTGTTCTCTAGTTACTCATTAACTTCCTGCAAAGTATGTAAAAAAATTCAGATACATGCCTTTATAATTAAATACCTATATTAATATGTATGTACATAAATATGTAAGTAACGAATCTAACATCAAAGTATATTTTAATACATATATTATGTATTAACTAAATAATTCAAAATAAAATTCCTGTCCATACCTGCTAAGTTACAAAATTGGTTATTTTAAATACAGTCATACTACGATACAAATTTTCTTCCATTTGTACACATGCGTATGCGCACGAACGTACATGCATATCTACATAGGTATGCAAACATATTTTTCAGCAACACTTTTCTTTATCCCTCTGTTTTTAACTGTTATCAAAGGACGGAAAAAAATAAAAGTCTCATTGAAACCGTCACTTGCTGAGGGATATTTTTGAGTGTTGAAAAATAACTCTTAAATGGCAACAGAAAGAAGATCGTTGAGAGAGGTTGCCCACAGTGAGAAACACTTTGAGTGAAAGAGTTTTCTGTTTCAGTCAGTGCGAAACACTTTGCGCTCACCATTTTTGTGTTTCCGTCAGACTGAAATGGAGTGAAAACAAGTAAGGAAGCCTAAGTTCGGGTGGAATCGAACATTAGATACTCAGCTGTATGCTTTCATTGTTTGTTTGCGTCCGATAGAATCACGATGTATTTTATATAAAGCGAGTGCTGCATAAAGTGGGCGTAACCACGCCTATTTTCAACATTTTTATCAGTCATCCCACTAAGCATATGAATATTATTCTTTGCTCAAAATTTCATTCCTTTATGACTTCTAGTTACAAGGATGTCACGCTACAAATTCCCAAAGGGTGTTCCAGAAATATCTTTGTCAAAAAGTAGGCGTGGTCATAAACCACTTTGAATAAATTTTTGCGTGTCTATTAACACTAGTTATAAAAGTGTATAAACCAAGTTTCGTCATAATATCTCAATTATTTGTCGAGTTATAGGCTAAGAAATCTCGTATATTCCTTTGTCTAAAAAGAGGCGGTGCCACGCCCATTTTCCAAAATTTTTCTACTTTTTGTTTCCGGTCTATTGTGGAGCTCATGCCACAAAATTTCAATGAATTACCTTCATATTTGACAAAGATATCGCTTAAAATTTTTTTATTAGGTCACTTTATAATATACATATATAAAAGTGGGCGTGGCCGTCAACCAATTTTAACTATTTTCCGTCCAAACGTTTGCCTAAGTAAGTATATCACGCGTACCAAATTTTATCGATATATCTTCAATGGTTTCTGAGTTATGAAATATAAAACTTTCAAGGTTTGACCCTTAATAAGTGGGCGTGGCACCGCCCATTTTCCAAAATTTCATAAAATTTCTTCCTAGGGGCCTGAGCTCAACACGTGGGTAAAATTTCATCGCTCTAGCTATATTAGTTACTGAGATACCAAATTTCCGATTTTTTCTATATAGGAAAAGTGGGCGTGGTCATGGTCCGATTTCGCCCATTTTCAATACCAACCGTCCCAGTCTCGATACCAACTTGCATTTCAAATTTCATCGAAATATCTCAATTTTTGCACGAGTTAGAGTGTTTAGAGACGGACGGACGGACAGACGGACGGACGGACGGACGGACGGACATGGCTCAATCGATTTCTCTTTTCACCCTGATCATTTTGATATATATAAGTCTATATCTATCTCGATTATTTCATTCTGTTACAATCCACCGTTATGTGATTAAAACTATAATACTCTGTGTACTAGTACAGCTGAGTATAATAAGTGTTAACTGTTAAAGTTGGTCTCTGGTGAGAAGTAAATGACGGTAAGTGTTAGAAGGCATGGATTTCGAGGCGAAACACCCAAAAGCAGATTATGAGAAATTTTAAGGGAGAGAACATTTATAAATTTCAACGAAATCAATTTTAAATAGCTGAATGTGCAAAAAACCATAAAGAAGGTAATGACGCAAAAAACAAAAAAAAAAAAAAACAAGTAAGGAAGCCTAAGTTCGAGTGGAATCGAACATTAGATACTCAGCTGTATGCTTTCATTGTTTGTTTGCGTTTGATGGAAACACGGTGTAGGTACTTTATATAAAGCAAGTGCTGCATAAAGTGGGCGTAGCCGCGCCCATTTTCAAAATTTTTATCAGTCATCCAACTAAGCATATGAATATTATTCTTTGTGCAAAATTTAATTCCTTTATGACTTCCAGTTACAAAGATGTCACGTTACAAATTCCCAAAGGGTGTTCTAGAAATATCTTTGTTAAAAAGTAGGCGTGGTCATAAACCGATTTCAATAAATTTTTGCGTGTCTATTAACACAAGTTATAAGAGTGTATAAACCAAGTTTCGTTATAATATCTCAATTATTTGTCGAGTTATGGGCTCAGAAATCTCGTATATTCCTGCTTCTTAAAAGAGGCGGTGCCACGCCCATTTTCCAAAATTTTTATGCTTTTCGTTTTATGTCCGCAGTTGGACTCTTGCCATAAAATTTCAATGATATATCTTTATATTTGACAAAGATATCGCTTAAAATGTTTTTATTGGGTCACTTTATAATACCCATATATAAAAGTGGGCGTGGCCGTCAACCGATTTCGCTAAAATTTTCAACATGTATTACCGCAAGTAATAAAAGTGTACACAGCAAGTTTCGTCATTATATATCAATTATTTGTCGAGTTATGGGCTCAGAAATCTCGTATATTCCAGCTTCTAAAAAGAGGCGGTGCCACGCCCATTTTCCAAAATTTTTGTGTTTTTCGTTGTATGTCCGCAGGTGGACTCCTGATATAAAATTTCAATGATATATCTTTATATTTGACAGAGATATCGCTTAAAATGTTTTTATTAGGTCACTTTATAATACCCATATATAAAAGTGGGCGTGGCCGTCAACCGATTTTGACAATTTTTCGTCCAAATATTTGCCTAAGTAAGTATATCACGCGTACCAAATTTCATCGATATATCTTATACAGTTTCTGAGTTATGGCTCATAAAGGTTTCAATGTTTGCTCCTTAATAAGTGGGCGTGGCACCGCCCATTTTCCAAAATTCTATCAAATTTCTTCTTAGGGGCCTGAGCTTAACATGTGGGTAAAATTTCATCACTCTAGCTATATTAGTGGCTGAGATACCAAATTTCCGATTTTTTCTATATGGGAAAAGTGGGCGTGGTCATGGTCCGATTTCGCCCATTTTCAATACCAACCGTCCCAGTGTCGATACCAACTTGCATTTCAAATTTCATCAAAATATCTCAATTTTTGCGCGAGTTAGAGTGTTTACAGACGGACGGACGGACAGACGTACAGACGGACAGACGGACGGACGGACGGACGGATGGACGGACATGGCTCAATCGATTTCTCTTTTCACCCTGATCATTTTGATATATATAAGTCTATATCTATCTCGATTATTTCATTCTGTTACAATCCACCGTTATGTGATTAAAACTATAATACTCTGTGTACTAGTACAGCTGAGTATAAAAAAAACAGAAGTGTATAAGAACAAGTAAGGAAGCCTAAGTTCGAGTGGAATCGAACATTAGATACTCAGCTGTATGCTTTTATTGTTTGTTTGCGTTTAATGGAAACACGTTGTACTTTATATAAAGTGAGTGCTGCATAAAGTGGGCGTAGCCACGCCCATTTTCCAAAATTTTTATCAGTTATCCAACTAAGTATATAAATATTATTTTTTTTGCAAAATTTCATTCCTTTACGAGTTCTAGTTACAAAGATTTCACGTTAAAAATTCCCAAAAGGTGTTTCAGAAATATCTTTGTTAAAAAGTAGGCGTGGTCATAAATCGATTTCAATAAATTTTTGCGTGTCTATTACCACAAGTGATAAAAGTGTACACACCAAGTTTCGTCATAATATCTCAATTATTTGTCGAGTTATGGGCTAAGAAATCTCGTATATTCCTGCTTCTAAAAGGAGGCGGTGCCACGCCCATTTTCCAAAATTTTTGTGTTTTTGTTTTATGTCCATAGTTGGACTCCTGCCATAAAATTTCAATGATATATCTTTATATTTGACAGAGATATCGCTTAAAATGTTTTTATTAGGCCACTTTATAATACCCATATATAAAAGTGGGCGTGGTCGTCAAACGATTTTGGCAATTTTTCGTCCAAACATTTGCCTAAGTAAGTATATCACGCCTACCAAATTTCATCGATATGTCTTCAACGGTTTCTGAGTTATGACTCATAAAACTTTCAATGTTTGCCCCTTAATAAGTGGGCGTGGCACCTCCCATTTTCCAAAATTTCACCATATTTCTTCATAAGGGCCTGAGCTCAATACGTGGGTAAAATTTCATCACTCCAGCTCTATTAGTTACTGAGATACAAAATTTCGGATTTTTACTATATAGGGGAGGTGGGCGTGGTCATGGTCCGATTTCGCCCATTTTCAATACCATCCGTTCTCGTCTTGATACCAACTTGCATTCCAAATTTCATCAAAATATTTCAATTTTTGCGCGAGTTATCGTGCTCACAGACGGACGGACGGACAGACGGACAGACGGACGGACATGGCTCAATCGATTTCTCTTTTCACCCTGATCATTTTTATATATATAAGTCTATATCTATCTCGATTATTTCATTCTGTTACAATCCACCGTTAGGAAATCAAAACTATAATACTCTGTGTACTAGTACAGCTGAGTATAAAAATATGAAGTAAATTAAATTATGTAATTGTAAAGGCAATATAAAAAAGTTTAATGAGACAATCATCATGAAATAAGTTAAAAGGCATACATACATATGTACATGCAAAGAAAAATTAAAAAGAAAAGCCTGACGAAGACAAGCAAAGCATAGCATATGTTGGTGTATTATATGTATGTATGCTTGCCCACAAAAACACATACTTTAAAATTTACAATCAAATGCGAAATTTCAGTACATACTTACTTTTATTGTTTTGCTTGTTTTTATAATGCGCAGGATTCGCACTGCACTGCACTGCCTTTGAAAATGAAATATCCGCTTTTAACAACTCCCAACCGAATTGCGACAGATGGAACACTTTTGGGAGTAGGTAGTTGTTAGTAAATAGTAGTTGAAGTGAGTGAAGTGAATACAGAGCTACATACATATGTATGTATGTACATATATATGTAGGTAGTACCTACTAGGTACTAGGTACCTGCATGTGGTTGCAAACCAGCAGCATCAAATATGAAGACTTCCAGACGTGGTTAACAGTGTAAAGATGATGAGGATGGGAGACGCAGGCACTAATAGCAACGTTGCTGAAAATGGCAAACTTGTAAACTATGTACATACACAGGGGCGGATTTACCTCTAGAAGCGCCCTGGGCAAACAAATCAAGCCGCGCCCCAATAATTCCAAAAAAAAACCGTACTTGCCTTTGTGTGGTGAAATTTCATTACTGATATACCTATTTTACGGATTGAAAAAATTTGATTCGATTCTTATATAGGTACCACATTTTTTTCCATTTTCTAACCTTCCAAATGATCTGATCTTAAACCCTCATTATTAGGTGGCACAGATTTCGCAATATCATTAAATTGCAGTTCATCATACGAATCTGAAAAACAATTTTATAGTGAAAAAAAATGTTTCGTCCTGAAACTAAACTCACAATTTTTGACAGTAAGGTGCCTCCCAGGTAGCGATATCTGGCTTTCTGGCCCAGAATCTACCTGGGATAACCTAGCTGTCGATCAATTGACTTATGCATTTGTACCTTTTTGGTTATGATCAACAACGGAGTCATTTTGTTTTCGAGGAGTGTGAAAAAAAAACAATCAAGTTTAGGGATTTTCGACAGTAAATCTTTGCCTTTCTGCACTTTCTCGGCTGCACGTTTTTTGTTTCATATTTGCACTCATTCTTCTATTTTTCACAAAAACATTAATTCACTGACACTTTTTTGATGTTTTTAACTCGGAACGACTTTTAAGATTACATAAAATGTACGCAGCGCATTGTATAGAGGAGCGAACTATTCAAATTAACCAGAAACAGAAAATATTCAGATCTTAGTTTCCTTTGAAAAAGTGAGCTCGCACATTTCCCCGGAAAAATACTTCAATGCCTACTTGATTTTTAAATTTGAAATTTCAATTAAATTTGAATCTTTCACGTCATTTACTGCACACAAGCTGCTAAAACTTAGTGCTTGCATATCGCTCATTTGCTCCAAGACCGGCATAAATAAAAAAACGTGATTTTTGAGTTAATGCTGCAGAATAGCTAGTTACAGGGATTGCAAATAATCGTTATTTTTTAAATTTTGACTAAAAAATTCATACTGAGAGAGAAATGCTTAACGCAAAAGAAGTGCACAGATGTAATCACCGTAACAAACATTAACTGCATTAACTTTTATTTTTTCGATTTTTATAAAAAAATTGATTTTTAATCATTATTTTCTGAGTTTTATTTTCTGCTCACAAAATAAAAGTTATTTCTTGAGTTTTATTTTTCCCTCAGAAAATAAGTTTTTTCTTGAGTTTTATTTATCGATCAGAAAATAAAAGTTATTTTTTGAGTTTTATTTTTCGATCGATTTTGCCACATTAACACGTAGGTAAAGTTTATAAATAAAAAAAAATAAAAATTTATTTATCTACTTTACCTATTTATATGGCGAAATCTACAATTGCAGTCAAAATTAAACTGAAAAACTTTTATTCTCTGAGGGAAAAATAAAACAGAAAATAACTTTTATTTTCTGATAGAAAAATAAAACTCAAAAAATAACTTTTATTTTATGATCGAAAAATAAAACTCAAAAAATAACTTTTATTTTCTGAGGGAAAAATAAAACTCAAGAAATAACTTTTATTTTGTGAGCAGAAAATAAAACTCAGCAAATAACATAACTCATAACCGTTACAGTCACTGGTTAGTTACATTATACTTTATGTTGAGTAAAAAATTCTTTATGATTTTTTAAAAACTAAGCGCTTCAGATACAAACCAAATGTTGCATTTACTTGCGCACCATATGGCGGTTGAATCTCAAAATTGCCCTTCCTGAAAAGTTGTGTATTTTGAAAAGTGCAAATGCAGCAAATGAGCGATATGAAAGTCCCACTGGGGCGAAGGTTAAGAACTGTACCAATGTTCTGAAATGTACTTTGATTAATTTTTTCGCTGTAAAAAATTTAAAAAATCTTTCATTCTTGTTGTAATATTCAAAAAAAACTTTTTTTGATAAATAAAAAAAAAATTTTTTCCTTGTCTTAGTTTTGGCGCCCCTATTGAAACGGCGCCTTGCGCAGCTGCCCATGTTGCCCCTAAGTAAATCCGCTCCTGTACATACATATGTAAGTATATACGACAAATATATGAATGAATATAAAATCTTTATAACATGAATTGTGGTTTTAAAGTATTTTGAGAACAGTTTGTATGTTTAAGAATTTTCCTATATTTATGAAGTATGTAGGAGGTAAATTGAGTATGACATTGATAAAACCGCATGTTTCGAAAAACTAAAATTTATTGAAGGGACTACATATCGACGGCTCAGCAAAAGATCGCCCTATTTCAAAAATTATTTCAATAACGTCCTATTTCAGATTTTGCTTCAAAAATGTCCTATTTCAGAGAAAATTCCATACATCGCTAGCTTAGAGTGCAAATTGTGTAAGTCCTTTTTTAAAACTTTGTAAGAGAGACAAAAAACAAAAAATAAAAAAATTTCAAAATGAAAAAAAAAATTTCTGTTCATGTAAATATTTTGGACTTACACAATTTTCTTCGCTTTTGGACTTACACAATTTGCGTATCACTGAATAACAAAAGAGTAGAAATATGACAAGTATAAAAGACTTTTTTAGCGTGGTGCATATTTGATTTTTCTAGCTTTCTATATAAATAAAAATAGGTAAAAAAACTTTTTAAGTTAAACGGTTTTATGTTATACATACATTGCAATGTTTAAGATAAATGTACTAAAACCCAAAAAATAATAAAATAGATACAGTCGTGGGAATTATAAACATTTGCATAGACTAGACTAAAATAAAACCGTGGGGCACGTCAATTGTCTACAAATTATCGACTTAATGTGCGATAGAAGAATCGTTTAATTCGTCGTTAGGCAGTTGGCCCGCAGACGGTGAGGAAATTACTTACTATTTTCTTGCTCATGGAAATTCCAATAGTTATACACTCCATGTTAATAAAAGAGATGTTTCAACTAGTTTATCGTTGGACATTCACACGAGGAATCGTTTCACTGCTCGTAGTTTGTCTTTAATCGACAAAACATATGATAAAAGTACTACTCGCTCACCACTATGAAACCCTAAAACTCGCTTATAATCGAGCTTGCTAGCTTTTTTCCACATTCTAGCCCTACTTATCACACGTCCATCGTTGTCGGTTGAACAACTGCCTAATTATAGTGTAACATTACAAAACAAACATTTTAATCAACGATTGTAGACAATTGACGTGCCCCACGGTTTTATTTTAGTCTAGTCTATGCAAATGTTTATAATTCCCACGACTGTATCTATTTTATTATTTTTTGGTTTTTAGTACATTTATCTTAAACATTGCAATGTATGTATAACATAAAACCGTTTAACTTAAAAAGTTTTTTTACCTATTTTTATTTTCTAGTTTTTAGTTTTTATTTCGCATTCTGTTTAATTCATTTAGTGCTTCATTATTGCAAGGTTTCTTGCCCGTTAGTTTATTGCAGTCCAACGCCTCTATACGTAGTCCCTGCAAATAGGATTTTCAGTTTTAATTACCCCGATCTCAGCTCCACCTAGCGGAATTTTTTTTTAAGAAAATATTTCTTTTCAAGGTAGTAATACATGTTCCGAATTTCAGCCAAATCGGACCATAAATGCGATTTTTGTAAATATAGCGACCCTCGCGCCACCTATCGGAAGTTTTTTTGGAAAATATTTCCTTTCAAGGTAGTAATACATGTTCCGAATTTCAGCCAAATCGGACCATAAATGCGATTTTTGTAAATATAGCGACCCACGCGCCACCTATCGGAATTTTTTTTTTTCATAATATTGCATTGTCATCGGGGTTATACATGCGTACAAAATTTCAGATTAATCGGTTGACAGGAAGAGGGTGAAATTTGAATTACTAAATTTGACCCAAGAATAAAACAAACGGGGTGAGCTAAATAAAACCGTTTAAAAATACACTTTTTCAAAAAAATAGACTCACACAGTTTGCACTCTAAGCTAGCGATATATTTCTCTGAAATAGGATGTTATTGAAGCAATTTCTGAAATAGGGCGTTATTGATGAAAATTCTGTAATAGAGCGTTTTTGAAAGAACTTTTGAAATAAGGTGGTATTTTACTCAGGCGTCGATATGTACCTCATTACCGTAATATATGTACATACGTATGTTATATTTATATTCAGGGACCGAAAATAACGGTTATTTTTTTTTGTGTGGTGAAAAGGTTACGCAAAAATAACCTTTATCTTCTTTTGGTCCTTAATAACCATTATAAAAACCAAAAAACCGTTTTGGGCCTGAATAACCGTCATGGCAACCAAAAAAGTGTTTCGGGCTTGAATAACCGTTATGGCAACCAAAAAACTGTTTTGGGCCTGAATAACCGTTATTCAGATTTTTATTCTTTTTTGGTCAGCAATAAAAATCAAGCCTATTTATTTGTCAATATTTCTGGACGATATCGGTATCAAATGAAAGGTGTTGAGCAGGGCTTTTACATAGAGGTGTATTTGTTAAGATTCGTAAGTCGGGTTCCCAGTTATGGGTGAAAAAGTGGACCCGGATGCCCTGGAATGTTTTAAGCAATATTAGTATAAAATTAAAAGAAGTAATCAGAGC
Organism: Urophora cardui; assembly: GCA_960531455.1. Taxonomy (NCBI): domain Eukaryota; kingdom Metazoa; phylum Arthropoda; class Insecta; order Diptera; family Tephritidae; genus Urophora; species Urophora cardui. The sequence continues at coordinate 116,935,698 of OY482671.1, forward strand.
CACAATCCCTGCTCAACACCTTTCATTTGATAGCAATATCGTCCAGAAATATTGACAAATAAATAGGTTTGATTTTTTTTGCTGACCAAAAAAGAATAAAAATCTGAATAACGGTTTTTCAGGCCCAAAACAGTTTTTTGGTTGCCAAACGGTTATTCAAGCCCAAAACACTTTTCTGGTTGCCATAACGGTTACTCGGACCCAAAACGGTTTTTTGGTTTTTATAATGGTTATTAAGGACCAAAAAAAATTTTTTTCTCATGATAATGGTTAAATATGACTTTTACCCCATTTCTCTTATAACCGTTACGTCCCTGTTTATATTCATGTATACATATAATAATAAAATGCAATGGTACGAATATAACTTTAAGAGCTTTAAAACCGAGCTTCTCTCCCAAATCGACGCGTGGTCCTTGATTTTTGGTTTTTCCTACTAATTGGGAGGATATACTGTTTTATGCCGGCTCCGAACAACGAATGTATTTTTTAAGTGCAGCTTTTTAATAGTGGAAATATACTCGCAGGCTATGCCGTCCACTGCCGAGGGGTGACCGCAATTTAAAAAAAAGATAATAATTGGGTTTTAATTAATTAGAAAAATCGTTAAATATTTGGTGTGAAAACGTATCTTTTCCACATTATTTTTACGAAGGTGAGAATTGAAAGAGAGATTTTTTTATCAATCGTTTTGGAATTGTTAACTAAACTCAATGTATATATGTACATCAGTGGCGCACACAGAAAAATATTTTGGGGGGGGGGTTTTCAATATCCAACGGAAAATTAAAAAAATGTTGGTGTTTCAAAAAGAAAATTCTGTCATGTCCCACGGAAATATATTGAATTTTATGGAAAACCTCCTTCTATACGCAATAGACACCATTAAACGTTACTTTGGCTCATTTCAAATCAACACATTGAAAAAAAAATTTCTGGAAAAAGTTTGTGTAAATAAGTGTATTATGATTCTTGCGAGATTTCAATTTTGAGTGCTAACAAAATGCGGATAACTATGGAAACGCAAGAAAAATATATGTTTCATGATTTAGCTTAAGAAAACAGTGAAAACAATTTATTTTTAGCAAAATTCAAGATGAAGAAATCTTAGTTTTTCTATGTGCGTAATTTTAAAGCATTAGCATTTTCATTTAAACTTTTAACAACTAAGGACCAATCTGGACCAGGTCTCATAAGCAGATTTGAGTTGTTTTAAGTCTTCTCTTGAGAAGCCTGTTTATACATTTTTCCCTTTTTCTTAAAATATCATATTAAATGTACATAACTAGTCTATAAAAAATATTGTTGCTCAAGATGCTCCTTTTACGTATTTTTGTACAAATGTACGTCGACTGTTTTCGATAAATCTTTATTTTCGATAAAATCTGAGTAATTGAGTTTTGTCCCACTCTCCATACAATTTCTTTTTATCCCGCGAAATATCGCGGAAATATTTTTTTTTAATTGTAACTTTGTTATTTGACATCGGATTTTTAAAATTCAAATGTCATTAGTTTAGTATTTGGAAGCTCTGTATATCCTTCTAATGTCCTTTTGACCTATGAAGTCATTTTCACATAGTTAAGTCACCTAACCAAGTTTTCCATCCAAAATATCCTTTTTGTTTCACAAGAAAAAAATCGCCAAAAATGAAGTATTTATCGGATCTCCCTGATATTACGCTTAAAGTATTTGCAATTAAATGGGCAAATTTATAAAAGAATAAAACTTTCCTGATTTTTACAACTTTTTGTAAAAAACTTACTTTGAAAATCGAAATTTTTTCAAAAATCACAAAAAAATGCACAGCTATCGCTCAGCGAGTTTTTATTAGACCACTACAAGTTCTATGTCATTTGAAGCGTATTTTAATTGCCTTTCAAACGAGATACTGCTTGTGTATATCGCATTTGTAACTCCAGCGAAAATAATTTTTGAATGAAGTGATAACAAAGAACACAAAATTACCGTTATCTCGAAAACCTAACCATACAAAAAATTAAAAAAAAAAAATAGTTCCAAGCTCAGCAGGTCAATTCCTATCCTCCCCCATTCCTAGTTTTCTTGTTTTTTTTTTTGGCTGTAATCTAGTGATGAGCGATATATCGCAAACGGTGATTTTTTCACTGTGAATAAAAAATCACAAATCGCAATTGCGATCACTTTTTCAAAATAGCAGTTCACTACTTATTGGCAACTGCTATCGATGTAGCAAGTAAGCAGTTCACCTATGTGAATCGCAAAAGCATTATAAGATTCTTTTTGTTTACACTTTTGAGCAGACCACATACGTACATATATAGAAATATAAGAAAAAAAAATTATTGAATTTACAATTTGTCTTTGAAAAATATTTACGAACAGCGATATTACTGCGGAATACGTTGTTATTGCTATCATTTTGTTAACATAAAATAAAGACAGGTTATATCGCTCAGAAAACGCAAAATTAATCTCTACCGGTAACTGATGATTTTATACCAGTCCATGCAATCGCAATAGCAGTTTAAAATCACAGTGATTTAAAAATAGCAATCACCGAAATCACAGATATCGAAAAATCGCAGTTTCGACCATCTCTACTGTAAACTAGCGTTAGTGGTGGGCGTGGATTACAATATATATGCTTTTAATTTTTCTGAAAGATGAGTCGTATAGTGGGACACCAATGTGCCAAATTTGGTTTCGGTAGGCCCATCCGTTTCCAAGAAATTGAGTTTTGTCCCACTCTCAATACAAATGAGACCAGTGTGCGTTGGTGAATTATTTTAAATTAAAACAAACCTCAGCTAATATCCACAGCATACTTTTAGGGAAATGTCTCCACACTGCTTGTTTATAAACATAATCAGTAGATGTTGACAAACATTAGCAATGTACATCCACGAATATTCATAGATTTTACAACATGTATTTACACAAATATTTATGCATGTACCATCTTTTATAAAATAATTTTTTTTTATGGTGTGCTGTCAAATTTTGGGGGGGGTTTTAACCCCCCCCCCCTGTGTGCGCCAATGATGTACATACTAGCTCACCCGCCAGACGTTGTTCTGACTAAAATTTATTCCTATAAATCCTAAAAAAAAATCTTTAAATACCGCGTTGTTCATCATTATCTTAGAAACTAGCCATGGGTAATGGCGCAATTTTTTTGGCGCTGATACAATAACACCAGCGCCAACCGTGGCGCCGCGCACTGTTCTGGCGCAATAACACCTTTAGCGCAATTGCCATGCAATAATCGATAAATAACACTTGTTCGCTTCTTACTGTTTACCATCTCCGTTTTATTTCTTTTGCAAAATTAATTTTAATTTTCATAATCATTTGGAAATATATTCCGTATATTTGTGAAAATATGCTGGAAATTATTATTATTAGCATACATAATTGTGACGGTGTCATATACGCTGTGCTGTTATTGGCTTTGTGGTGATGCCATTTTACACTAGCGCTATATTGGTGCTGGTGCTAGCGCACGAAATTGAGTCGGTTTTATATATTGCAAAATTGAGTTGGCGCAATGTTGAGTTGGCGCTATATTGGGTTGGCGCTATATTGAGTTGGCGCATTTCCCAAATCGGAGTTAGCGCAATAACGCCAGGGTTGGTGTTAGCGCAATTGCGCCGCGCAGCGCAGTGTTACCCATGCATATTAGAAACCAACGTAATGACTGTAGGGTTCCAACGATACCACCGAGTACAAGTAAATACTGGATACTTTTGTTGCGAAACCGAGTACTTTTTTACTCGATGCTTTCTCACTCCGATATTTCGCCGATACCAATAAGTATCGATACTTTGGAATTGGGGCACCTCCAAATATAGGACTAGGCCAATAATATTTTGCAATCTTACATATGTACTAGAAAGGCAACTTTCTGCAGGTAGAGCAATAATGATTTAAAAAAAAAAAATTTAATAAATAATTTAATAACAATATCACAAAATATTTTAACCCTCCCACGACCTCGCAAATAATATTTTTGATGGAATTTTCGAAAAAAGGGTCAAAAAGGCCCTTTTCGGAGAGAGCCAATGGGTTAAGATATTCTATAACATTTTTCTTCGCGATTTTCATATTTCGATCCGATATGGATTTTAATCCTTTGTTCCACTTTTTCTAAAAACACTTTGTCAAAAAAAATTTCAAGTTGAAGTGACCATAGCAAACAACTTTGACCTGAGAGTGGAAAAATATTTGGAGGTTTTACTATACATATATACCAAGGCCATTCATTCTGTGGTAGAATCATTCAGCCCCCAGAACTAGTGTTGCACTGTGTAAAAACTTACTATACTCATACTCTTTAAATAAATGAAGTAAAAGAACTGTGTGTTTTTTATTTAGTGCATGTATATAATTTATTAAAATTTTTCTTTTTATAGCCCTATTTTGGCGCGTTTACATAATTTAACGGTAAAAAATTAGGAACTTTAAATACCATTTTCGTATTATTGCAACAGGAAAATTAAGCTACCATTTACAAGCCTATTGAGGCGGTACCTTAAATTTACCGTTGGAGTAATAGGAAAATTTTGTTCAAAGTTCTTGACTTTTAGTGGAAAATTCAGTAACTGCTCCAGAATAAGGCTGTTTAACGATTTTCGATACCAAGTAGGTATCGATGCTTTTCATCCGATACATACTCGAGTACCTACTGATACTACAAGCAAGTAGAAGTATCGATACCTTAATGGAATCGTTGAAACCCTAAATGACTGCAAATACTTAAATATTGTCAATTATCTGAATAAAAGATATATATGTACATTTTACATACATATATTCACCGCGAAAGAAAACCCCTATGCCTAGCTCTATCCCTATCCCTATCCCTGTCTGTATGTATATAGGTACTCAGCTGTACTAGTACACGGAGTACTATAGTTTTAATCACATAACGATGGATTGTAACGCCATGAAATAATCGGGAGAGATATGCACTTATATATATCAAAATGATCCGGCAAACAAAAAATGAAAGCATACAGCTGAGTATCTAATGTTCGTTTCCACTCGAACTTAGGCTTCCTTACTTGTTTCTGATCAGTGGTGCCAGATTGAGGGAAATTTCCCTTTTTGAGGGATATTTCACTGAAAAATTTTTAAAGAGGGAAAAAAGGGACATTTTGTTGTCGTCCATATAAAAAAAGGGATTTTTTGGTTGCAGAACTGTTTACATACCTACATACCAGGGCCGTGCGCAGGAATTAGCCATGGGGGGGTTTTTAATTTTGGTTTGCATTCGCATACATTTTTCGCTAAGATAAACATATTTGCTGAAACAGATATCCAGACCCATACACCATAAATTTAAATGTTCTCTAACTTTTCTGAAACTCATTATGATTCATCAAAACCTAGTTAACCAGGTCCTGAATAGTACACGGAAAGAATTTTTTACTAGAATCAATGCCGAGACAAGAAAAATTAGACTTGATTTTGAACTTAGAAAATAATTTCTTAATATCAAGAAAATCCAAGAAAATTGGATTTTAAATAAATAAGTAAAAATTTTCTTGCTTCAAGTGAAATTGGATTTTAAATAAATAAGAAATAATTTACTTAGGATAAGTGTTTTTTCTTGTTTTTTGAAATAAATTAAGAAATTATTTTTTTGTTGCAAGTAAAACTTTTCTTATACGAGCTTAAGTAAGTAATGCGAGAGACACACATCGTAGTATAGTAATAATATTTCGATCTATACCACATATGTGTCACCCTCATATTGTAGTTTAATTGAAAATTTTCATAGCATAGCCAAATCATAATATTGATATTCTAATATTCATACCACAAGTGTGTCCGAGGCATAAGAAAATATTAAATATTAAATTAAGAAAATATTTTCTAAAAATATTAAAAACGTAAAAAATAAGGAAAATGAAAACTAATCATGAGGGATTAGAAAACCATAATTAGTCAACTAGTATTTTCCTAGGACTTGTTTATTGAAATGACAACATTTTCTTTAATATAAATGAAGATGCAAATAGTGCACTCCTTATACCAAATGCTTCACTAACAATCTGAGAATTGCAAAAATATTCAGAAATATGCAAAGCGGATGGCAAATGAAAAAAATACATGTAACTTTGGAAATGCAAATTCAGCAAGAAAAATTTTACTTCGCTCAAGAAAACGTTTTCTTATTCATTTTACATTTTTTTTCGCTGTATGTTGTTGTTCCAATTCGTCGAAACCCAATTTTCTTAAATTCTTCTTGATATTAACAAAAAGATTTTCTTCATTTAAGTAAATTTAAGAAAAGATGTTCTTATTTATTTAAACATTTTTTTTTCAACATTTTTTTTCTATAGATTTTGTTAGTGTTCTTGAATAAGAAAATAATTGTCTCATTTTTGGAAAATTCAATTTCTTATTTCCAGTAATAATTAAGTCAATTTTTCTTATTTCGCTAAAAATTTTCTAAATTGATTTCAAGAAAGCATTTTTCTTGATTCAAGTATACAAATTTCTTTCCGTGTACTGTTTACAGTACTTGTTAATTGAAAGTGCTCACTGTTTTCACAAAATGAACATTTTTTGTTATCAGTACAATTTTTTTAAAAATGCCAAACGAACATATGCTACACAACTTTGTAATTTCGGAAAGCTCCAAGTGCAATTCAAAGTGCCGAACTTATGTATTGGCCAACCTTATTTTTTGCAACTTTTACCAATTCTTCTTCCGTAAAATTATTGTAACTAATATTGTCAAAAATTATGAGTCAAAATTCAATGCAAAATTTATAAACTGTATTTTGAAAATTTTTGCAAAACATTGCAACTTAGATTTGGTCATGGGGGGGTTTTAACCCCCAAAACCCCCCCCCGTGCGCACGGCCCTGCTACATACATACATATGTATAATTTATAGTATAACTTAAAATAAGCACATCTCACACTGAAAAACTCCTAAGAGTAAATATTTCGGCGTAGAAGCAAAAAAAATTCTTAAACCTGAAAGAACACGTTGGCTTTCTTTACATCCGTGTATCGAAAGAATTTTGGAGAATTGGGAGCCACTTAGAAGCTTTTTTCGCCTGGCCTCATTTGAAGATAAGCATTAAAAAGCAGAAACTATTTATGAAGAATTGCAAAGAATTCAAAAGCTTATTTTAGATTTTTTAAGTACGTTCTTAACATTTTCAATGAATTTAACGCATTGTTCCAAAGCCGAAATGTACTTATACACCGATTAGGGCAAGAAGCTAAGACACTTATGTTGAAAATTGGAAGAAATTTCTTAAAACCCGACTTTTTTACAATTCCGTGGAAATTACAGCTAAAAGTTTTGGAACTTTCAATTCAATATTTACTTGACGTGCATAACGTTTACGTTGGTTATGAATGCGAAGATATTTTGTCAAATTTAAATCTGGAGGAACAGATTGTGTTAAAAAAAGTGTTTGCGCTGTTATAAAGCTTCAACTTTTCAGAAAATATAACGTTTTCCATTTGACGGTGTTTTCGAAGAACTGCAGTTTTTAGATCCCGATATTGTTTTTAATTTCTCTATAAAAAAATCGTGTATCACTTCTTGCTCTAACTAAAAAATTAAATCTTAATCCTGATCTCGCAGAATCGGAATACAAAAGTATTTGTATGGTTTTAACCGAAACACAAAAAGACAATTTAAAAAAATTACTTGCTGATGTAATGTGGAGTAAAATAATAAACTTTAAAACCCTATAATGACAATTTTTTGTTTCATAATCTTAAGCAATTGGTTGAAATTGTACTTACGTTACCCCATTCAAACGCTGAATCAGAAAGAACATTTTCAATTGTAACGGATGTTTAATGTAAAGAGCGAAACAAACTACGTAGTGATATGTTAAATACATAGTACCTATAAGTAAAGTATCCAAAAATATCAATGGCTCCAACTTTAAAATCAACAAAAATCATATCCACTTGCACAATGCAAATAATTTGTACAACTAATACTTTTAGCTATTAAAAAAACTTTATTTGCATGTTGTATATTCTTATATTACTGAAATAAATGCATTAAATTAGGTGGGAATTTTGTGGGATTTTTTTATTTAAAATGTGGGAAATTAGGGATTTTTTCCAATTTCTGTGGGAATTTTAGCGGAGATTATCTGGCATCACTGTTTCTGATAAGTGTGGTACTGATATTGTTTATCTCTGTACAAATTTCCAGAGTCCTTCCATGAACACTTTCTGAGAAACTCAGCATTGAAGATTAAGTGAAGTATTCTGTTTAATCCAGTGGTTTTCAAGTTTCAAGTGACCGAAAAAACCACGACCCATTTTTTTTATATATGTATATATATATATATAATATGCTGGTCAATTTAAATTTAACGAGTTTTATGCCGATCCTTTCTATGAATTCAAGGAATGTGTACTCCTTAATTTTTTCCCACTATTTGAGTTGACCTGAAGTTTTATGCCGGCTTCGAACGGCCAATGCATTTTTGTGATCATTTTTCTTATAGCAAAAATACACTGGGTGGATATGAGGCCCGCAGTCGAGTGCTGACCGCTGTTATTGGATTTTAGATAATTAGAAAAATTAATTATTTTAATTTATTTTATTTTAATTTGTTGGCAGGCGAACACTCCTATCACTACACATAGCGGTAACTATATGTACCGACATTAATATTCTGCTAAATTAAAAATCGTTTGCTACATAGAATAATTTCACAAACCAGTTAAACATACATAGTTACATATGTATGTATGTACATACATATGAATGACAAACTTTTCCACTTAACTAAACAACGAAATGGCGCATATTTTCATTACGTCAACGAATATCGCAAAAATTGATGACATAAAATTGCTATGACTACCTGTGATAGATATAAGATACTTAGATACATACGCACATACGTAGGTACATATTTGAAAAATATGTAAAATCCACCGCGATTATTGGAATTGAATTTTCATTTATTGCACCATCAACTTACGAAAATTTACGAGGCAATCACAAATCGAAAGTAGGTAATAACAACAACAACAAAAATTTGCGCGAAAATTGCACAAACCTGTACGAAGAGCAATAAATACACTAGTACAAGGGTGGAAAAGCAATTTGACAACAACGTTTACCAAAATGCCAAAAAATAAATCCAACCCAAAAAGATATCATACAGAAATACCAAGGAAGATATTTCTTTAAGTGAACAGAAACTGAGCTAAAGTGATGTTGTTCGGAGCCATAGAGAACCATCGAAACCACCGGTTGTACATCTTTGCACTATTGAACAATTATGGGTTTGAATATGCACAAAAGTAATTGGCAAGCAATCATTACTCACAAACCACCCAGCGAAATTCACATATGTATGTACCCTGCAGGGAACTCAATAACTAGTGAGCAAAATTTCTAGTTCCGCACTAGCGAATAGATGTAAAAAAGGAACTAGCTCCATTGTAGTTAGACTCTCACCAGCTCGGAAGGAGTGAATTGAGTCACCATTATAAGACACGCTTTAACTTGTATGCAATTTCGAATTGACAAAAACTTCATGTATTTTTTTCGTTCATCCATTTGCCGTCGGGTTTGCATATTTCTACAATTCTCAGATTTTTAGTGAAGCATATCGTACAAAGAGTACAATTTGCATCTTCAATTAATGAAATGAAATGTTCGTGTAATTATGCTTTTCCGATCCCTCAGTCTTATTTTTAATTGTTTTTATTTTATTATTTTTTAAATATTTGTCTTAGTTCAGAACTATTGAAATTGGTCCAATAAGCGAAATAGTAAAAAATGTAGATTTAGTACTAGTTCGGAACTATCGAAAATGTACTGCAGAGAGTGACAATTGACACCGCCTAGGACATCGCCGTGTTAAATTCGCCAGTTGATAACATGCAAAAGAGATTTAGCTCGCACTAGTAGTGGCGAAAAATGCACTAGAAGCGACCCAGTTCGGAACTAGAGATTTTCCCTACAGGGTACATCCACCTACACATTTTACAGAGAATCTCAAATACATATGTATGTATATAGTTTTTTTCTGTTTTATGCTCACTCGTTCCTCTCTGCATGTGTAAAGATAGGGAGAGCGTACATATGTACAAGGCCGTATTAGGGGGGTTTGGGTGTTTGAACCCCCCACGAAATTCTGGTAGATAAATTTTACTTCTATCATATTCAAAGCTATATGTTGAAAACACTAGTTTACAAATAATTAATTTGAGAAAATACCAAGAATGTCAGGTATAGGGAAGGGCTGGCATGAACCTGCTGAGGTCAAAACCAGTTTTTTATAGTTAGAGTTTTGAGATAATGTAATTTTGGGTTTTTTTTGGTTACGACTTCAATCAACAATTCTTTTCGCTGAAGTTACAAATACCCGCAAACCGTATCTACTCCGGTCGAAAGATAATTAAAGTCAGGGTTGGGCACAGTGCATTCAATTTTGATTGAATTCAGCCTTGCATTCTCAAATCACTGATGAGTGGTAGTGAAAATTTGATTTGCATTACCATTCACTATTGAATGGTAATGCAAATGTGGCTTGCACTACCATTCAGTAGTGAATGGTAATGCAAATGTGGTTTGCACTAGACATATACGCCGACAGTGATTCCGGCGGCGGCGGCGCTATTCCAAAAACATTTCGGCGGCGGCGGCGACGCCGGCGTGCTTTTTCGCGCCGGCGCGCCTGCCCCTAATCTACAAATCACAATCCTTATTCAAATATTAATTTTATTTAGTTACCTTAATAGCGCTGGCTGAATGGAATAAATAAACTAATTTCCTCCTTAAATTGTAGAAAGTTTTTTATTAACAGCAAAAAACAATTGTTACATAAACTAAAATATAAAATAAAGAAAATAAATATTAAAGAATATACACAAATCCATATGTAAGGGTAAATTTAAATTCATTTGCTTATTTTGTATGATAATAAACATGCATACATATATTTACATATGTACATATTTATATATATATAAGGCACTTTAAAATAAATATATGTACATATATATAGTGTTGGAAAAAATAATAGGGACAAAATTTTGCAATTCTCCATTTATTTCAAGACCAAATAATAATTACCATATATTGATGCTTACACGGAGAGGACATGCTTCAATGACTCTGGGGTGGTTTTTGTATAATAATTTAATTTTTATGAATAAAAATAATGAAATGTATAATTTAAGTTGGAAATAATAATATATAGGGACAAACTTTAAATTCAATTATTTTTTTCAAATAAACTACAATATTACTGCTGCAGCTAGATTTAAACTAATGTTTAGTTGAAGCTCCTTTATTTTTTATTACTTCCTTACTTCTTCGTGGCATAGGGTTGACCAAATCAGCGCAATTTGCAACTGGTATTAAGTACCAAGCTTCTTTAATTTTTTTCCATAACTCTTGCTTATTTTTCCACTTTTGATCCCCCATCGTCTTCTTTAATATTCCCTAAAGGGCTGAGGTTCGACAACTGTGAGGGCTGCTCAAAAACAGCAACTTTCTTACGTTCAAACTATGAGTTTTCGATTCTGGAGGCATGTTTGGGATCATTTTCGGCATCTAATGATATCAAGGAGGGTTGAAATAGTAGAGTAGAACAATTAGCAACAGACCTCGAGAAGTAGGACTAAATGGAAGAGATCCCAGAAAAGTTCCGTATCTGAGAAAAAATTATGTAAGCCAACGAACTGAAATTTTCCAGTAGCTTAAATTCTTTAGGACTGAGGCTAGAAAAGTAGGGAACAGCCAAAGTTTTTGTTAATAACTTTTAACCGGCAAAAAAGAAAACATTTCCGCATTCAGCTTCGTGTTCCTGAGGTCAAAACACGTCGATTGGTTCCTTTTTTTAATTTTGAAGAACTTTAGCAGTAGCAAAACTAGGAAAATATGTACACATCTCGCTCCATACGGGTATGGCGCGCCAGCGCACGCCGCCGCGCCGATACGCCGATTTCACGGATTATGGCGGCGGCGGCCGATTATGAAGGTAATCGGCGCGGCGGCGGCGGCGTCAATCGGCGGCGTATATGTCTAGTTTGCACTACCATTCAGTAGTGAATGGTAATGCAAATGTGGTTTGCACTACCATTCAGTAGTGAATGCGAATGCAAATGTGGCTTGCACTACCATTCATTGCATTCCCACTACAAGTATGATTTGTGAAAACCTATGAATTTAGCTTAGAAAATTGATAATTTTATATTAAAGATGAAATGTGTTTATGTTTTTTCATTAATGTTTTTGTGTAGTAGTAGTCTTTTTAACTGAAAAATAACTAATATACGTGTCCTTTTCCAATATCATTGCCTATAAAAAGAAAAAGTTTTTTGGCTCTCCTGAAAATTTTTGAATTTTGAGTTGTGTCAATTTATGATTTAGGGTGCGATACGGAACAAAATACTTTCAGTTTTTTTTTTATTTTGTCACACAGTGTTATTGGTTTTTAGATTTTGAAAATTAAATTATAATTATTGTAGGAACGGGATTAAGGACTAGGTGTGGACGGACTTAATAAAATATACAACCTTGGCTCACCAATTTTGAAAAAAAAAAAATTAAAGAGTAATTTTGATAAACAAATTACTGGGTAACTATGGAAATATAATGACTCAGCTATTTAAAAAAAAATAATAAATGAGTAATTTGGATAAACAAATGACTGAGTAACTATGGAAACATAATTAACTCAACTATTTCATAAAGACGAGAATTTTCTAAAAATTTTGAAAAAATATAGTTAGTTCTGAAGAATCACTTACAGGCGAAGGATGTATTAATAAATTTAAAAAAATATTTTAACAAAAAATTTAATAAATTAAAATATAAAAAATTTTATAAATACTACATTATTGGAAAAAAGAAATTGTTCGCTGTGTGTAGACTAAAAAAGAAATTGGCATTAAAAGGCGTTGAGATTTTTAAAAGAACAAAACTATTAGAAAATGAGTGAAACAGAAGCTGATTTCGACAGCGATGCTTCATTTGCCGACCCAACATACGAACCTGAATTAAGAGTTACAAGGAGTGATGTGAAAAGCAGTAGTTCTGAGGAATATAATTTGGATATAAAAGGTGTTAACGAAGTTCTTTTCAATGGTGGATTTTATAAAATTACGGAGAAGGTATGTACGTATGTATCTTAAATGGGGCTACTTCAAAAAACGGAAAATCTACACGGAAAAAACTATCCATACCTATGGATGTCATACCCATATTTTTTTATACATATGTACATATGTTACAAATTCTTTTTTTTATTTGATGCCCATTATATGGATATGATATCCACAATTTTTGGATCAGACAGTATAATCCGTATACATATACATATTGATGTGGCATCAATATAGTTTTCTCTGTGTACATATACTTACATACTTATGTATATACATTAAGCCGTATCAATTTATTTGAACACTTACGAGTATGTTGAGAAAATATTTTTGGGTGCAACATTTTTTTAAGGCACCCACTAAAAATAGCTAAATCGCGTTTTTTACAATAACTTCCTTATTTATTCTGATATGCATTTTATATATATGTTTGAACATATATGTATATGTACTTTGAACGATATTAAAAGCAGTTGAACTCAATTTTTCATACACATTTTTTCCGTATTCTCACTTCTATTAAGTACATGATAATAGTTACTCATACGTCCCGTCATCCGATTGCTTAAATATCTCAAAATTGGGAGCTAATGCGGATTTTTTAAAAACGCCATATTAATCTGGAGCCAAAAATTAAGTTGACGTGTTTCGCCGTTTTGCTGTGATATTTTTGCCACTACACTGTATAATTTTTCATAAAAACACGTGTTTGATTTTACACTGTCATAACTTCTTTGTTTGTTAATAAAGGCGACAACTTCTATAGCGAGGTCTTCTTGGCTTTTTGAGAGCTTTGAATTAGTGGTGGTATTTTAAGCGGGTGCCTAAAAAAATTTGTTTACACCCAAAAATATTTCACTGAAAAGGCTTATTGTACATAGACTTGACTTCCTCCAAGGAGAAAAGAACATGTTCTTCGGGTACTTTGTACCTACTATAGTATCCCTTAAAGTAAAGATGCTCCGTTTATCTTCTGATTTAAATTTTAAATTTCTTAAAGAAGTTAATAAGGAGATGATTTCAAAACTAGAGCAAAGGTTCGAAAAATATTTTAAATTGCAACTAGATTGTTGGGACGCAATTATTGCAGCTATATTGATCCCAGAAATAAAGCTCAAATTTTGCAAAGTTCTGCTAGAAACTGCAAATATGTATACAACTGACGATGTACGACGTAAACTCATAGAGTATGCACTTGAGTACCAAAGCGAATCGGAACTTGGTAAAAGTAGATCACATTCCTCAACTAGTAATGCAGCCTTTATCGAATTCGGTGATGAATTCAGAGGTATTGGTTTAAAAAGAATCCCAAATCTGTCTTTAAGTTCCTTTTTTCAGATGAAGCTCCGAATATCGACCCGTACGAGGGCCCTATAGCAATGGAAATTAGTCTGTACTTGGCTGACGACGACAGGAGCATTCATTCTATGCAACGCTATCCCGTTTTAAGAAAAATGTTTTTAAGATACAACACACCCCTTGTCTCATCTGCGCCAGTGGAGAGACTTTTTTCATTTGCAGGAATCATTAATCGATCGTCAAGACAACGTCTTTCTGACCAAAATTTTGAATTGTTGGTGTTGAAAAAAGCCAATAGAATTTAAGTTATGTAGTGATATGCATAATATTGCATATGCAAATATCATCTTAAAAAAAAATACAAGAAATGTAAAAGAAAATTATTATCATAATTTCAGCCTAAAATCATTCATACTTATGTATGTAAATATCGTCGTACCATACGAAAACTAGCACAATAAAAATTTCTTACAAAGAATTTCTTCATAAAAAATTTTAAAAGTGCTAATTTTCGCATGGTATGACGATATGTAAGTATGTACTTATAAATCGTCGTACCATACGAAAACTAGCATGCCTTTTATTGTGGCTGACGAAAAGTAACTAATTCGACTTTTGGTTGACGAAAAGTAACAAGATCGACTTTTGGCTGACGAAAACTATCAATTTCGTTTAAACAACAACAATTTTAATGTAAAAACAGTATATAATTACTACTACTTTTCGTCGGCCAAAAGTCAAATGTGCTACTTTTCGTACAGAATTTTTTAATTGATAGCTTTCGCCAGAAATTTTAAATGTGCTAGTTTTCGTATGGTACGACGAAATATATTATTATCAACAAATACATATAAACCTACCTAACTAGTAAATACATATGTATGTATGTGTAAAAAAACGTATGTATGTACATATATCCAAAACCAATTGTTAAAAGTAAAAATAAAATTTGACTTTTCACAATCCTGTTAAGCTCTCCACGCAGATAATTATTTGTTCATCCATTTAGACTGCAATTCGGCTTCAAATTGTCTTGGGTACAAAGTTATGTATATGCAATTTCTACCTTCTAAAAAATCTACGAGTTTTTTAAGGTTTATTCCAGAAGAAATAAGGCCTAAAAATTCTAAGTGAACAAAAGTTCAGGGTTGGGCAAGCTGCATTCAATTTTGATTGCATTCAGCCTTGCAGCCACCAATCAATGATGAGTGGTAGTGCAAAATTGATTTGCATTACCATTCAGTAGCGAATGGGAATGAAAATGTGGTTTGCATTACCATTCAGTAGTGAATGGGAATGCAAATGTGGTTCGCATTACCATTCAGTAGTGAATGGGAATGCAAATGTGGTTCGCATTACCATTCAGTAGTGAATGGGAATGCAAATGTGGCTTGCACTACCATTCAGTAGTGAATGGGAATGCAAATGTGGCTTGCACTACCATTCAATAGTGAATGCGAATGCAAAGGTGAATGCATTCCCATTCATTGCATTCCCACTGCAAATGTGATTTGGACTATTAATTAAAAATGAGTGCGAGTGATTTGGACAACCATTCATCATTTAATAGCAGTTAAAACCTGTGACCATAGTTAAGGTATTAAGTGGCTAATCTATTTATTAACGGAAAGGAAGTTTATGGGATATTATAAATATGGAATTAGGCTTAGCAAAGTAAAGGGAAACCAACACGGCATGGTAATATGTACATATGTTCTATGTTATACCTGTAAGTAAAAGTATTTCTTTCAACTTCTGAGGTTATAATTACACAGTTCAACAAATTTACAAAAATTTTACTCAACACGAACAAACGCTAGTTATTATGAAAGAGGATGCCTCTCAGACCAACTTTTCCGAATAGAGTACTAGTCCAGTGCAAATCACATTTGCAGTGGGAATGCAATGAATGGTAATGCGAACCACATTTGCATTCCCATTCACTACTGAATGGTAATGCAAACCACATTTTCATTCCCATTCACTACTGAATGGTAATGCAAACCAATTTTGCACTACCATTCACTATTGAATGGTAATGCACTTTGAATGGTAATGCAAAAATGCCCATCCTTGCAAAAGTTGTATGGGCAAAGGCTGATTTTCCTGTGTTTTTCTCATCAGGCTATAAGGACTACTACCTTCTCTGAGAGGAAACCTTATTTCAGAGGCTTATTTGCCATAGGAAATAAGGCTTAAATAATTCTGAAAATAATGATGATATTGCAAATCACATTTGCAGTGAGAATGCAATGAATGGTAGTGCAAATTACGTTTGCATTCCCATTCACAATTGAATGGTAATGCAAACCACATTTGCATTCGCATTGACTACTGAATGGTAGTGCAAGCCAAATTTGCATTACCATTCACTACTGAATGGTAGTGCAAACCACATTTGCATTACCATTCACTACTGAATGGTAGTGCAAGCCACATTTGCATTACCATTCACTACTGAATGGTAGTGCAAATCACATGCAATCACACAATGGTAATGCACTTTGAATGGTAATGCAAAAATGCCCATCCTTGATTAAAGTACACTTCTAACGACATACCACTTATAAATTAAATTATGTTACATACATTTTCTAAAATTTTAGTATATTTCCTTATAACTGCATAAAGTCATTGCATGGCTGAAAATTCATTACTCGGGTTATATTAGTGTCTGAGTTATAATATTTTGTGTGTTTTTCGAAAAATCCCATATATGGGATGTTTGCGTTGTTATAGACCGATTTCACCTATTTTCAATACTAACTTTTCAGTCAACATTTTATTGCTTTTTTGCGATTATTGAAAAAATTTGGTTTTTATTGGGGTTTTTATAAGAAGTTGTAAAAATCAGGAAAGTTTTATTCTTTTTAAAATTATTCGGTTTTATTGCAAACATTTTAAGCGTAATATTAAAAAGATTCGATGAATAATTTATTTTTGGCGATTTTTTCCAAGTGACACAAAAAGGATATTTTATGGTCGAAAAACTCGGCTAGGTGACCCTGTTGCTGTTCTGCGAAAGTTATCACAATTTTTTGAGAACTTTTGAATTTCGATTTCCTTTGAAAATATTTGAAGTCGAAGCACAGAACAGTCGAATATATTTGTTTGTTTATTTGTGCTGTTGCTTTACTGTGTAATTTCAAACAGATCAGTCGACAGCAAAGCACAGATAAACAGAATTTTAGTTTTCAGTGCGGCTTTTTAAAATTGGTTTTTTTTTATACAATACAATTTCGATTGTGTTCCCATAAATTAAAAAAAACAATAACAACCGTGCTGTGAAAACTCGAAATTATGTTTGTCCTTTGCTGTGCTGTACAAATTTCCACAATACAGCAACAGTCGACTATAATTTTTTGAAACTTAAGGCTGCGCAGTTGCAGTACAGTACAACTTTTTATTTTTTATACTTCTGCTGCGCTGTTTATTTTTTAATTTTCAAATGAAATTCAATGGAAATGCTCATAACATATCTATCAATTTTAAAAATCGGATGTCAAATAACAAAGTTGCAAAAAAAAAAACAAGTTAGAGTCTCAACATAAACTAAAAATTTTGGGGCGGACTTTTAAAGCTGAAAACAGCTGGGTAATCTAACCGAGTTTTTCGGGCTTTACCACTTTATCCTCAAAATCAAAATCCCCAAATCAAAATCCCCAAAATCAAAATCCCCAAAATGAAAATCCCCAAAATCAAAATCCTTAAAATCAAAATCCCCAAACACAAAATCCCCATATTCTGTGTGAAATAAATTAAAATTAGGTTAGAAATCGCGGCGATTTTAATTTATTTCACACAGAATATGAGAATTCTACATTGGACATTATTTCTCAAACTGAAACTCAAAAGAATTGTATACGTGATGATTTCACAAATGTTTATTAATAAATTCATCTCAATAACTTATGATTACATATTTACATAGGGTTGGGTACGAAATGTCGAAAAAAATATCGAAATAATGTCAAATTAATGATTTGTAAAATGTGCGCGAGTAGAAAACTTTTTTGCATTGGAATAAAACGTATAGAGCAATCCACAGTACTTTTGGGTAGAAAACCTTTTTGCACTGGCGGCCTTCCGCGGCGCTTATAAAAAATAACCCTGGGCTACGCCATCCAAGTCCGGTCGTGTGCCATAACCGTGGCGGTGATGTCCTTATGCGTAGTATATATTTCAGCGCAAGCGGCCTTCGCCTTTATTTAATCAATTCATTTATTTAGATGAACATATTTTTTATAAAATATGGAATCTCTTAGATACCCTGTAGGGCGCATTATATCGAAGCCGACCCACCTACCGAAAATAAAGAAAAAACACGCCAAGTATTTTTCCACATTTTCTACATTTTTCGACCTTTTGCGACTTTTTTATTTGGGTAAATTAAAATTCGACATTTTTTTCGACATCATTAGCGAGAACTCCATGAATTAGCGAATGGAGTACTCCGAATTTTTGCAGGGATATATATGTATTTTATATGTATGTATACATATATGTTATTACGTATCAGAGCTCAGATAAGACTCGGCATGCGTTTTTTTAAATATGATCTTCATCGTTGTTTATTTAGTCATCTTTTGGGGATTTTGTGACGCTATCCCCGAAAAAATGTGGGGATTTCGTGTTTGGGGATTTTGATTTTAAGGATTTTGATTCTGGGGATTTTTTTTTTGGGGATTTTGTGCGTTGGGGATTTTGTTTTTTGGGGATTATGAGGCACTCCCAGTTTTTCGTCCATAAAATATTTTTTTTTTCACTTGGATAAAATCACCAAAAATAAAGTATTCATCGTGTTTGCAATAGAACAGTCTAATTTTTTAAATGAATAAAAGTTTGCTGATTTTTAAAACTTCTTATAAAAACCCTAATTTGAAAATCAAAAGTTTTGTAAAAAAAATTTTCTTCTAAATAGCACTTTAGAAACCAAAATTTTTTGTATTATTTTTATTTAGTGGACGAAATAGGTTATATATTTTTCTCAAAAAAAAAAAAAAAAAAAAAGAATCCACGATGAACCCCCCACGAAAAAAATTCCTGGCTACGGCCCTGCATATGTATATCGGTAAAATATGCACTGCTCCATTCATAAATACCATCATATTTACTGTAGTTAGGTGTAAGTGCGTGTTACCCATGTACCTACCTATTCCGGATGTTTTAACCATCGATGGCTACTAGGGTATGTATGCACGGATAAAAGCACTTGTTTATATTAAATTTTGGAGATTAAAAATTATTTTCACCGCACACACACAGCTGCATGGAAAATTAAACAAAGTTTGCTAAATAAGCTAAAAAAAAAATGTTACTTAAACGCCAACAGGCAACTTTGACTAACTGAGCTCAATACACTGAGAAAAACAAATCTGTGGACATTTGAAAGAACAACCTAAGTCGACCTAAGTTCATTTTCTGATTTATCATAAAGATACATTTTAAAATACGCTTCTTTCTGTCTAATCGGTGTTATGATATCATGTCGGGTTCAGGAGATATGATGAATCGAAAATCATCTTAAGTCCATATTTTTCACATATGCATTTGCTTAAGCCACTTAACTTAAGATAAGAAAGACTGATAAGAAAAATTACAACTATTCCTCTTGAAAAAAGAACCTCATTTAATTTAGGTGGCATATTTTTATTTTCAATATGCTTTTGAAAAACCAACCTAACTACCAACTTAAGTCGATTTTCTATAATATTTCAGTTTTCCAAATGAATTTAATTCCAATTAGGAGGCTAAAATTGTTTAAAATTTTGATGAAAATCAATTTGAAAAAAGAACCTAAATTGAGATAAGTTTTTGTTTTTTTTCAAAAAGCAATTTGGAAAAAGCACTTATTTTATTTGAAATCCATTTAAATAAAAATCGTTACGCCAAGAAATAAAAGTTCAATTTAAAATGAAGAACAGAAGATTGTTTTATCATGCCACGCTCTTACTTCTATGAAATTATATGATGGAAAGACTCTGTGCGCTTGCAAAACTGTTTTTTGCTCTCCTGTAAAATTGTGATTTTAGACTTAGGTTGCTTTTCCAAATGTCCACAGAAATACATGGAGGGGTCAAAGAAATTGCTTCTATATATTGAACACCTTGTACATACATATGTAGTTCAGAAATATTTTCCTTGTAGTGATGCATTTTGGAAGCTACTAGTGCTCGTCCATACTCTTTTCTATACAACCAACTGGCGAATTTAACATGGCGATGTCCTAGGCCCCCTCTGCACTACGTTTTCGATAGTTCCGAACTAGCAACTACTAAGTTCTACAGTTTTCACTAGTTCGTTTATAGGTACAATTTCGATAGTTCTGCAAGTTGCAGGTTCTATTGTTTACATCTGATATTTAAGTGCAGAATTTGATACGCTTCACAGTGGCTAAGCGCGTCTGACTTGGAATCGGTCGACCGCGGTTCGATTCCTGGCGCTGTTGAGGCGATTAATTAGTGATGGGTGAGTCCGAGATGTTTTATTCGATTCTCTCGATTGTTGAAACATCTCGAATGGTCTCGATGGTTTTCATTCGTATTCGAGTCAAGTCGTAAATTGCCGTCAGTCGAAACAATCGCTAAAATATCTCGGACTCGCCAATGATTCCTCTCGTTTTCAAAGCAACCCTACATTTCGGACTCGCTGCAAAAAATACATAACATTTGTTGTTGCCGCTTGAATATCAAAATTGCTTAAAAAAGTATACAGTGGTACAAATCTATTGCCGTTGTCACTGCTCGTAAAATTAATTTGTTTCGTAAGCGTCTCACTTCAGAAAATTTATTAATGTATTAATGTTTAAATAATTAATTGTATTTATCAAGCACGACACTTTAATTGTGATTGCAAAAATGCAGCGTCTATATATAGCATATTTTTCAATTTGGTTCATTTATTTACATATGTATTTGCCTCACTTCCATTAACAATCCTACTTTCTTCATCAACAACACTCATTCAGTTTATTTTATCAACTAAAACAAATCATCAAAACAACAGCCGGCCCGCCGACTCGGAACAGTCGCGAAAACATCTCGCTTGTGTAGTCGAGATGTCATCGAAACAACCTCAGACTCGCCGGCTCGGAACAATCGCAAAAACATCTCGGTTGTGTAGTCGAGATGTCATCGAAACAACCTCCGACTCGCTGACTCGGAACAATCGCAAAAACATCTCGATTGTGTATTCGAGGAGCGAGTCAACTTTTGACTCGATTGTGATTTTATAACGATGGCAACTCTCTCGATTGTCTAAACATCTCGGACTCGCCCATCACTACGATTAATGTTTTTCTAATTGTTTTGTTTTTAACACGCTTTTATTAGCTTCACCTATATGTATGTACATATGTATTTATGTATGTATTTATGTAATTTCTAGTTGTTGTCTAAATATATGCAACATATTTACTAATGCGATTAGGTTATAACCACCGCTATATTGCAGCAGATGGCGCGTGAGTATTTATATTTTTAAAGTGTTCACTTATGTATTTTCCTTTTTTATTGAAGAAAAACTTAAAGAAATTTTGAAAAATTAAACAAATAAGAAAAACTAGTAAACCCGGCCACGCGATGCTGTGGCTTTCAATTACACTTTGCGACAATTTGAGGGTGGAAGACCACTTATTGCCACATTTGAAAATTTTTTGATATACCTTCATAGCTACTGGTTATTTTTATTTTCTGTGGACCTCAATTTTTTATACATAGATTTTGACCAAGGAGCCCCATAGTGAAGATTTGTGCCGAATATTTTTCTAGACTATGGTAACCTTAAAGCGACCTACAAAAGGCCATTTGGCGCGCTCCTCCTTTCCTTTCTAGTTCTCTTTCTCTTCCCCTTTCCCCTTTATTTGCGCTTTATTTTCCCTTTATCTATTTTATTTTTCATATTTCCTCTTTCGCTTCCTGTCCTTCGCCATATCCGTCCCTTTCATTTTCCTCTTCCCTTTCCTTTTATTACCCATCTTCAGTGCTAGGCCTTGCATGACACTTCAAATTTAAAAATGAGATAAACTGTAGCGTAAAAATGGATTATTGAACGGTGGCACCCTTTTTGTAAAAATTTTAATAAATTACCCATTTCCATGCCAAGTCCTTTCATATGACACCTCAAATTTAAAAATCAAACAAACTAAAGCGTAAAACTGAATTTTTGAACAGGTGGCAACCCTTTTTGTAAAATTTTTATTAAATTACTTAATATCAGGTCAAACCCTTTCATATGGTACCAAAAATTTTAAAATCAAACAAACTATACAGTAAAATTAAATTTTCAAACATCTGGCAACCCTTTTCAAAAAAATCAAACAAACTATACAGTAAAATTAAATTTTCAAACATCTGGCAACCCTTTTCAAAAAAATTAAACCTTCCTGCACATCTACAGGTTAAGCCCTTTCATCTGACACTACATTTTCGAAAATCGGTATAACGGTGTAAAAGTTATGGTGCTTACAAAAAATCGCTTAGCGTAATATATATAAAGAAGATATAAAGATAAGATAAACTGTAGCGTAAAAATGGATTTTTGAACAGGTGGTACCCTTTTTGTAAAAATTTTAATAAATTACTCATTTCCATGCCAAGTCCTTTCATATGACACCTCAAATTTAAAAATCAAACAAAATATAGCGTAAAACTGAATTTTTGAACAGGTGGCAACCCTTTTTGAAAATTTTTTATTAAATTACTTAATATCAGGTCAAGCCCTTTCATATGGTACCAAAAATTTTAAAATCAAACAAACTATACAGTAAAATTAAATTTTCAAACATCTGGCAACCCTTTTCAAAAAAATTAAACCTTCCTGCACATCTACAGGTCAAGCCCTTTCATCTGACACCACATTTTCGAAAATCGGTATAACGGTGTAAAAGTTATGGTGCTTACAAAAAATCGCTTAGCGTAATATATATAAAGATGTTCTTGGGGATTGGGAAAACTAGACAACAAGTGTGTCTTATAATTGGCACTGAATTCACACTTTCTGAACTAGTGCCTTTTTGACACCTCTTCGCTAGTTCATAACTAGGAATTTTACTCACTAGTTATTGATTTACCTGCCAGGTACAAGTATATATGTGCGTATGTGTTAGCAGAATGCATTCAACCGCAAACTTAGACGTGTAGATACATGCAACCATATGTATGTCTGTTTATATGTACGTCCATACAACCAGCAAAAAACTAAAGCCTTTATAAAGGCTTATTTCATACGATGATATGTCAGATCTTGATAATAGAAACAACGATCGTTCGAGCAATTGCAAGGGTTAGAATCAAAAGGATCTAAGTGGGTCTCACATTGTTTTGAGATAATTAACGTTGATTACTTATTGTAAACTCTGGGTAAGTGCATTTGAAATGATTCTTGTCCAGTCAGTAGGCACTAGAATGTCTGAAAAGGCATCTCTTTGTCAGCAACACTATATACCACTTCTTCTTAATTTGCGAATTCGGCAGTGATCAATAAAGCTCGGCGGTCCTTTCATCTGCTGCCGATGTCCAAAGTTCGATAAATTTTTCAAAAAACATTTCTTGCGAATACTCGACGCTTCCGTACAATACTGTACTTAGTCTGAAAACTGTATTTTGCAGGCGAACCTCTCAAAGTTTAAGTTCGATATGAAACTTCAGTTTTATGCTAAGTACATCTTCGCTTGTAACTTCTATTTGGATTGAGAGGTCAATACCAAAACTCGACACCACCTAAGTGAGGGTGCGCTTTATATAAAACCGAAAGAAAAAGCAAATACTTGCTAGGCTGTTTTTCATGGTAAGCTCTCAATGTTTTTATTCGGTAAAAATCTCGAGTTGTATTTTAAGTATGTGCACTTTTGATTGGATTGTCCGATTGATACCAAATTTGCCAGCATCCAAATCAAGTATAACGGAAAACACAAAAAACAGGAAAACGTACTATGTTGTAGTTAGTAAAGTATTTTTTGGAGGCGTCGATATATCTGGACGGAATCGATGGTGATCAAGCGTGATTTTTTACTTTTCAATTGTCTACTTTATCTCGTTACTAAATCTATCGTGTATCACTTCCTTGGAGGAAATGTATATATGTTTTATCGATATACACATGCACATGTACATTCCCTCCAAAAAGGATATGTTCATTGTTGACGCATAAGGTATTGCATACTCTCTGCCCTTCTCCAAGGGACTTGTTTGAGTTTAAAATTTCTACTGACATGCAATGAAGTGTTAAGTTTTCGCGCTTATCTTATTTCGATATATACATGTACATTAAGGTGGAGTGAATTTTTTTTTTTTGAAATGCAATTTTTTCCGAAGCCAGAACAGCACCATTCTAGCCCAGTAATAAGCCTGTAAAATTTTATTGACCTACTCGCATGTTTAGAGGTACCACCAGCCCCACAAAGTTGAAAAAAATAGCATGATCTGGTACAAATGTGAAATTTCTAAAATTATAAAATCAAAAAACGAAGTATGAGGATTGATAAACATGGTTAAGTTGAGTATTAAAATGAATTTTTTTTGGAAACAACAACAACAAAAGTTTTTAAAGGTCAAAGTTTATATTATGCATTTTTAAATTGCAATTACTTAAAACCTGCTGAACCGATTTCGAATACATATATACCGTTCGATACTTACCTTTAATTTGATATACATTTTATGTGGGTTCCATAAGACCCTCCCTGTGGGGGTCAATCCCCCTTTTTCCCCTTACTTTTCGTATATAAAATGTATATGAAATGAAAGGGAATCAAAATGCCTATCGAACGGTATAAAAAATTCGAAATTTGTTAAGTAGTTTTTAAGTAATTGCAATTTAAAAAAGCATAATATAAACTTTGACCTTTAATGACTTTTGTTGTTGTTGTTTCCAAAAAAAAAAATCTCTTTAATACTCAGCTTAGCCATTTTTACCCATCCTCAAACTTCGTTTTTTGATTTTATAATTTTCAAAATTTCATATTTGTACCAGATCGTGCTTATAGCTTTCAACTTTGCGGGGCTGGGGGCAGTTCAAAACATCATCCTATCGCCATAAAATTTTGTGGGGTTCATTAACTCGTATAAAGGCAACTTTTCATTGCTGGTACGTTCAAAAATTGAACAAAAAAAATCTCCATATGTTTTCATTCCACCTTAATGTACATATATATATGTATGAACAATAATATTTCAACCTTAACGGAATATATTTTTATACTCAGCTGTACTAGTACACAGAGTATTATAGTTTTAATCACATAACGGTGGAGTGTAACAGAGTGAAATAATCGAGATAGATATAGACTTATATATATCAAAATGATCAGGGTGAAAAGAGAAATCGATTGAGCCATGTCCGTCCGTCCGTCCGTCCGTCCGTCCGTCTGTCCGTCTGTCCGTCCGTCTGTAAATACTCTAACTCGCGCAAAAATTGAGATATTTTGATGAAATTTGAAATGCAAGTTGGTATCGAGACTGGGACGGTTGGTATTGAAAATGGGCGAAATCGGACCATAACCACGCCCACTTTTCCTATATAGAAAAAATCGGAAATTTGGTATCTCAGTAACTAATACAGCTGGAGCGATGAAATTTTACCCACGTATTGAGCTCAGGCCCCAATGAAGAAATTTGATAAAATTTTGGAAAATGGGCGGCGCCACGCCCACTTATTAAGGGTCAAACATTGTAAGGTTTATGAGTCGTAACTCAGAAACCATTGAAGATATATCTATAAAATTTGGTACGCGTGATTTACTTACTTAGACAAACGTTTGGACGGAAAATAGTTAAAATCGGCTGACGACCACGCCCACTTTTATATATGGGTATTATAAAGTGACCTAATAAAAACATTTTAAGCGATATCTTTGTCAAATGTAAAGATAATTCCTTGAAATTTTGTGGCATGAGTTCCAGAATAGACCGGAAACAAAAAATTTAAAAATTTTGGAAAATGGGCGTGGCACAGCCTCTTTTTAAACAAAGGAATATACGAGATTACTTAGCCTATAACTCGACAAATAATTGAGATATTAAGACGAAGCTTGGTTTATATACTTTTATAACTTGTGTTAATAGACATGCAGAAATTTATTCAAATCTGGTTATAACCACGCCTACTTTTTAACAAAGATATTTCTGGAAGACCATTTGGGAATTTGTAACTTGACATTTTTGTAACTAGAAGTCATAAAGGAATGAAATTTTGCACAAAGAATAATATTCATATGCTTAGTTGGATAACTGACAAAAAATTTGAAAATGGGCGTGGCTACGCCTACTTTATGCGGCACTCGCTTATATAAAATACACCGTGATTCCATCAAACACAAACAAACAATGAAAGCATACAGCTGAGTATCTAATGTTCGATTCCACTCGAACTTAGGCTTCCTTACTTGTTTGTTATTAAATTGCCGCAACACTTAAATTGCGCAAAAAATGTGAATTATGCAGCTAAAAAACAATTTTTACTAAGGCATTTATAAAGTATAAATACAATACTTTTTGGTTGCTTGTTTTTCCGACAGGGTAGGAATATGATGTATTGTGGAACGATCTTCCGTCATCCCTTGTCAAGTTTGGTTTGGAGACAAACCGGTTTCGGCTAATATGCGCCATCTTCAGTGTCTTTTTTCGTTCTGAGTTATTTTGTGTACGTTCGATAGTACTTATAGTAACTAACTTCCATCGTTTGGTCACGTACTTCGTGTTCGTGTGATGTGTTCGTGCATTCGTGTGTTAGGGCGACGTGCATGTGTGCGTGCGTGCGAGTCTGTGCGTTTAGGTATGTAAATCTATTTTTGTATCCTCATTAAACAGGCAGGTAAAAGTCCGTTATTGTCCTCTTGTGTGTTGTTTTGTTTATGTCGGTTTTAGGTTTTTTGTCCTCTTTTCGGTATAATAGCTTAAGCGGTTCGAATAATGTATCTGATGCGGTGTTTATTTGTTCATTTATTATTTTACCTACGAATGTCTTCTGTTTGTATATCTCCATATTTTCTAATACGTTAAGTCGTTTTCCCTTGTGTTGTATGTGGAGAATTTTAGCTGTTTTTCCTATTTTCATGGGTGTACATTTGTTTTCTGCCATGTGGTTGGCGAAATTTGATTCCACTGTCGTTGATGATTTCCTTATTTTCTTATTGTAATCTCTTACGTGTTCTCGTTATCTCGTCTTGATTTGGCGTCCTGTTTGTCCTATATAGCTATTTTGGCATTCGCAAGTCAATTTGTATACGCCTTGTTTGTCAAAGGGGTCTTCCTTGTTAATGTTGTTCCGTAGAAGTTTTTCCATGCTGTTCCTCGTTTTAAATGCTGCATTAATGTTATATTTTTGGAAAACTTATGTTTTTCTGTATTTTCTTCACCAAACTTTTTTGATATCCGTTGTTCTCCGCGATTGTGTATATTGTACTGAGTTCCTTGTTGTAAGCTTCCTTTTCTAACGGGGTCCGTTCAAGTCGTGTTAATAAATGTCTGAAAGCGGCGTTCTTGTGTTGTTGAGGATGGATAGATTTATTGTGTATTACTGTATCCGTTGCTGTGCGTTACTTACGAAATATACAGAAAACCGGTAAAAGGTGGCATTGCACTGTGAAAATCAGTCAAAGGTTGTGTTATGCTAGCAGAGGAGACTTTTGCTAAATTGGACGCTTTTGTAATGCTGTTGTTTTAATGGCAAGAACAGGCAAGAGACAAGAGAAACAACAAAATGTATGTGAATAGTGTAATGCTTAAGTTATTGCTTTTTTTAACTTTAAAGTTTGAAGTAAATGCTTTTTATGACAAAAAACAAAAACAATGAATTTCGTAAAATTTGGATGAACGAGTAAATTTTTTTAGCAAAACAAGAATATTACGTTTTTTTTCCACTAAGTTCAGTTTTAGACACCCCCAGCCTGAATAGTGGATCATGAGCAGCAGACATCAAAAATAATGTCAGCACGGAAATCCAACGAAGAATCACTCTTGCCAATAAGTGCTACTTTGGACTAAGTAGGCAATTGAGGACTAAAGTGCTCTCTCGACCAACAAAAATCACGCTCTACAAGACGCTCATGGTTTTAGTTCTCATGTATGGCACAGAAGTATGAACGATGTCAAAATCAGATGAGATGACACTTGGAGTTTTCGAGAGAAAATTTCTTCGGAAGATTTATGGTCCTTTGCGACGAGTATCGACAGTGATTTAATGAATAAAGCTCCAGCGGCTACGTTGGGCAGGTCATGACAGTGGATGAAAGTGCTCCGGCCAAGAAACCCGCTGAACGCAGAAGAAAAGGGAGAAATGCACTGCATTGAGAAGCTCAAGTGGATACCGGTAGCACGAAACATAAATGACAGGCGTTATTGGCGTTGACTTGGCCAAAATCGTCTAGACGGCTACGCGCCACTTAAGAAGATGAAGATGCAAAAGTAAAGTTCTATCGACGAATAAAAATCACGCTATACAAGCCGCTCATCATTTACGTTCTGATATACGGCGCCGCAGCATAGAAATCAAAAACAGATGAGATAGGCCCTATCTGATGGGGTATACGAGTGAAAAGTTTTTCGTAACACTTAACGCTGATGAATATTTCCTAGCAGCACACTGCACGCTCATAAAATATGTATGTTTCTTACCATTTATGTATGGACATACACATGTACCTATGTGACACGCAACTGATAAATACCTAGAAAATGTGTAATGCTTCAGCTAGCACTTCCTCTGCCAAAAACACCAAAACGAAATATTGCAATGGCTAGAGGCGTTGATAACGACTAATGCCATTACATACAACGCATCCGGAATATATTTACCATTACCACACCAAATGGCGCTGAGTGTTCAGATTGTTATTGCTGTTTTTGTTGTACGTACTGTTATGCTGGCCAATATAGACATAGACATTTTCGTATGGAATTTCAGCTGAACTTCGGCCACCAACAAAATGCTTGATGTGTAACACTAACAAAAAACAAGTAAGGAAGCCTAAGTTCGAGTGGAATCCACCGATTTCGGTAAAATTTTGCACATGTAAGTATTACCACAAGTGATGAAAGTGTACACACAAATATTCGTCATAATATCTCAATTATTTGTCGAGTTATGGGCTCCGAAGTCTCGTATATGCCTTTGGTTAAAACGAGGCGGTGCCACGCCCATATAAAAAACATGTTTATGTTTTTTGCTGCGTGCTTATAGTTGGACTCAAGCCACAAATCTTCAACGAATTAGTATCTTAATATTTGACAAAGATATCATGTAAATGTATACCCAGTGGCGGATCCACGGGGGGGGGGGTTCAAACCCCCCCCACCCATCCCCCCTTGTGGTTTATCATAGATCCCAAATTAATGCCTTTATAGATTCTGCGCCCAAATTTCCCAAACTGATCAAGGAAAACTCTATCATTCCAAAAGCAATGGTTGGATGGGTTTAGCTGTCCAAAGGCAAAACTCGACATTTATTTTCATTTATTTTCAGATTATATTTTATATGCACATATTCACAAGGTGAAACAGGTACAGGTACAATTGAATCAGTTCATTAAAATAGTTGTCCTTGTAGGCAATAATAACATACAATTACAACTTATAGTTAATTAGAAAATACCGGAAATTTAGAGGAATTAAATCTAATACAATAAGCGCGTACTATATTGTCGATTCTGTCAAACTTTCAATCATGTTTCAATTTTCGAGGCTTTTTGAAAAATTCTTGAAGGACAAGAACTTCAATAAAGTAAAAATTCTATTAAAAATATAAATATAACCAAAAAGTACTACATACATACATTCTTATTTATTTTGGCTTTAAAAGCAAGGGTAAGTGAAATTGATGATCAATTTGCCACCAATACCATACGATACTCATTCGCACGTACCAATGCAAAAATATACATACCTACGTATGTATGTATAAGCACAATCCAATCAACCACCAAAAACAAGAATTAAAACGAGTACGAAGTTAAAATACTACAAGCGATTCATTCATAAAATTGAAATGTTTCAACAAAGGATAAAAAAAGTTTCAACAGAGCTTTTCATCAGATCAAGGTTTTTATAAAATTCTAAAATTTGCAGCCCGGCTCATTTTCAACCATCTTTGCATCTTTACAGTGGCGGTAGAGTATGAATAGAAATAATAACTAAATGTCAAGCAAAAGAAATGTCAAAATGAATTTATTTTTCGCCGCGAAAAAACAAACGAATTCGAGCTTGAAGAATGATGGGAGGCAACTCGCGAAGTCATCATCTTTTTTTGACTAAACGATTTTCCCTTCTTATACAATACTAGCTGACCCGGCAGACGTTGTTCTGCTAAAACTTATTCCTATGAAGCCTAAAGAAAAGTCTTTGATTACCGTATTGCTAACCATTATCTTAGAGTCCATCTTAATGACTGCGAATAACAAAAAATTGTCTATTCTCTGAATAAAAGTTATAGTTATATTCGCCGCGACAAACCTACTTCCCCCGATCCCTATCACTATCTCAATCCCTATCCTTATCCCCATCCCTATCTCTATCCCTATCCCTATGCCTATGCCTATGCCTATGCCTATGCCTATGCCTATGCCTATGCCTATGCCTATGCCTATGCCTATGCCTATGCCTATGCCTATGCCTATGCCTATGCCTATGCCTATGCCTATGCCTATGCCTATGCCTATGCCTATGCCTATGCCTATGCCTATGCCTATGCCTATGCCTATGCCTATGCCTATGCCTATGCCTATGCCTATGCCTATGCCTATGCCTATGCCTATGCCTATGCCTATGCCTATGCCTATGCCTATGCCTATGCCTATGCCTATGCCTATCCCTATCCCTATCCCTATCCCAATCCCAATCCCAATCCCTATCCCTATCCCTATCTCTATCCCTATCCCTACCCCTATCCCTATAGCTACCTACATTTACCTTACCGGGACCGTCCATCACCATCCGGGCCCACTACTTTAGCCATCTCTGGGAAACAGCCTTAGAAATCACAATGAAAATAGCTGTATGTGGAAGCCTGCTCAACGCTTTTCATTTTCTACCAATATCGCTCGAAAACATTCAGGGGTTATCCGGGTCCACGCTTTGACCCAAATCTTGGAACCCGGCCTAGGCATCACTATTTAAAAAGCTCTTTGCTGAAGTCCTCCTCAACAGCTTTCATTTGATACCAATATCGCTCAGAAACTTTCCAGGGTCACTCGGTCCCACGTTTTAACCCATATCTGGGAACCCGGCCTAGGTATCGCAATAAAAATAACTTTATGTTGAAGGCCTGTTAAACACCTTTCATTTGATACCAATATTGCTCGAAGGCTTGGTGGATCGA
Organism: Urophora cardui; assembly: GCA_960531455.1. NCBI lineage: Eukaryota > Metazoa > Arthropoda > Insecta > Diptera > Tephritidae > Urophora > Urophora cardui. The sequence goes on from OY482671.1 coordinate 116,967,411, forward strand.
TCTGGGTCCTCATTTAGGCCTGTATTCCGGGAAGCTCCAATTTTTCGAAATTCTATATACCCTACTATGTGCACTAACACCACATGAATCTACTGTGAAAATTTCATAAAGAACGGTTGGTTACTTTGGGAATTTATAGAGGACACACATCCACAGATGCACACATACGCACATACACCCCGAATTTTTCCAATTTTCGGACTTTTCCGGAGGGATTTTCCAAAATTTTCTTCCGTACAAACCATCTCCTCAAGAATACGAACAATTGACAAAAAGTTTTACAGAAATCGGCCCAGCCGTTCTCATCTGATGAGGTTAGTAACATTTTTTACACCATTTTTATATATATAGATACGTTCTTTGGTTGCACGTTTGAAAATTTAGAACACGCAGTAGCGACCTCGCGCTTCAAATTATATCATATAATAACTGCTACCCTTCACTAGGTGTCGCGCAGTGGTCAAGTTTATAATAAAGTAGCTTCAGAGCCATCTGAAGGCGTAACACCCGCATATGCCGGCTTTTTTAATTTATGAATTTATTAAATACATGTACGTTATACATGTTATTTAGAACTTCAATTGAAATCTCCTGCACTTTATGTGATGACATACATATTGTTAATTTGGAGGGTTTTGTGTTTGGTGTTTTTAAGGCATTGTGTACGGAGAACAGTGAAATGCCTCTGGGATGTGTGTTAAACGAGGTCGAACAGCTGTACTCAGCTGATTTTGAAGTTGTTGTTCTGGCCCAATGCCGATCGTGAATGCAATATAAATTGCTCTTCTTCTTTCTGTTCTGTAGGTTGTTGATTTTACGTTCTTGCACATGTTATTCGTGGAATAGCTGGCGTTTACGCCCTCTCCGGGAATTGCATTTTAGGAACTCAGCCTTAATTTCTTTTCGAAATTATGAATTGGTTTTTTCAATTCCCAATTCCGGAATTGCGTTTCTGTCTTGATTGCTACGACCATGTCATTATGGTCCGTTTTCTTACAACAACCACATGCGGCCGCCATACCAATCTGTCCCCGATTTTGACATTTGCCGATGACATATCGTCTTTTTTTTTATCGAATTTCGACTACGCATCCCAGAGCCATTTCACTGTATGCTATACACTATGTTTTAAGGTGCGGGAAATAGCGCAACTAGTATATAGAATAATAATAGTAGGTGGTATTAGTCCATATTTTCACCAGCGTCTGCCCTTAAAAAACATCTTCCAAAAAAATAAAATTTCAAAATCCCCCCCTTGGCGAAATCCTGGATCCGCGCCTGTGTATACCAATATATAAAAGTGGGCGTGGTTGTCAACCGATGTTGATAATTTTTCGCCCAAACATTTGCCTAAGTAAGTAAAACCACTGTACCAAATTTCATCGACATATCTGCTACGGTTTCTTAGTTATAAGTTATAACAAATAAAACATTCAATGTTTGCCCTTTAATAAGTGGGCGTGGCACCGCATATTTTCCTAAATTTTACCACATCTCTTTATAAGGATCTGATCTCATTACGTGGATGAAATCTTATCACTCCAGCTCTATTAGTGACTGAGATATCACATTTCCGATATATACTATAGGGAAAGTGGTCAGATTTCGCCCATTTTCAATACCAACCGTGGCAGTCTGGATAGGAACCTGTATACCAAATTTCATTGAAATATTTCAATTTTTGCACAAGTTAGAGTATTTACAGACAAACGGACGGACAAGCCTCAGTCGATTTCGCACCCTAAATCAAAAAGTGGCATAACTCAAAATTTTTCGAAATCGGGTTTCTTCCATAAATCGGCACATAGAATGTATCTCTAGAGACTGCCAAAAAATCATTTTCATAAGCTTCTTTTTTAACTGAAAAATATCTATTTTACATGGCCTTTTCCCATATCATTGCCTATAAAAAAGCAAAAGTTTTTTGGCTCTCCTGAAAATTTTTGAATTTTGAGTTGTGTCACTTTGTGATTTAGGGTGCGATTTATTTTCTCACCCTGATCATTTTGATATATATATGTATGTATATAAGTCCATATCTATCTCGATTATTTCATAGCCTTACAATCCACCGTTATGTGATTAAAACTGCATACTAGTACCGCTGAGTATATAAAGCAAATACAAACAACAACAACAACACATAACAACAAACAGATACAACAACTGCTTGACTTATTGACTCACTCGACCTCCAGTAAATTCGCTCGATTCATTCGTTCGTCCGTGTCCATGTCATTGCCAAACCAAACCAAATCCGCACGTAAAAGGATATGACCAGGATCCACCTATACAGGTCGGCTCTTCAGATCAGCAGACTTCTTCTTCTTCTTCAACAACTATCCAATTTCTCTGCTTCTGCATATTCTATACATACATTCGTGTTTACTATTGGTCAAATTCTTCGTTCTCTGAGTTTCTCCATCATTCGCTCGTGAGCTGAATGTCAAATTATTTCGTTTTCCTTTTAGTTTTTACATTCCGTTTGACATTCAGCTCACGGCATGTTTGTGTGTATGTACCATGGACCGACCTGGTAATTGGATCATGGATATGACATTGTAATTGCGTTTAACTCAATCGCTCCGTTGCCAACAGCGATTACAAAACTAAACGATTGCAGTCATTTCTGTTTCGCCCTCGTCGTTATCACCATCTTCGTAGCATCAACGTTCCCCATCACGGTTCCACCACCAAAAAAAGGCTTCCGATTCGCTGTTGAGCTGAATCCATTTCCTCCATTCCTTCAATGTCGCTTTTAGCAGTACTCATCTTTATCGTCAGCATCATCATCAGCATCTCTTGACAATATTTTCCCTCCTGGCAGCTGTTGGCCATTTCTTGCTGCTTTCGGTATATTGAAGTTAGAGTGAGTGATTGAATTTCATTTGGTTTGTTTGCTGATCAAATATTTTTCGGTCAACGATTGTCGATTACATTTGCAACAACAGTAACTACCGCAATTAATAGATGCTATCGTGGATATGTGTTGGCGTGTGTTAATATATTTACATTTGTGTATAGAAGTATGTATATATTTTATTAATAGCACATTCCCATGCCGCTTCGCAGCTATGTACGAAAAAAGTTTTTTTTTATAATGAGTCTCCTTCAACATTTACCTTTACTTTAACTTTAACTTTAACTTTAACTTTAACTTTAACTTTAACTTTAACTTTAACTTTAACTTTAACTTTAACTTTAACTTTAACTTTAACTTTAACTTTAACTTTAACTTTAACTTTAACTTTAACTTTAACTTTAACTTTAACTTTAACTTTAACTTTAACTTTAACTTTAACTTTAACTTTAACTTTAACTTTAACTTTAACTTTAACTTTAACTTTAACTTTAACTTTAACTTTAACTTTAACTTTAACTTTAACTTTAACTTTAACTTTAACTTTAACTTTAACTTTAACTTTAACTTTAACTTTAACTTTAACTTTAACTTTAACTTTAACTTTAACTTTAACTTTAACTTTAACTTTAACTTTAACTTTTGCTGATCAAAAAAATAAAACAACAAATAATGATTATTTTTGATTTTTATGAATATCGCTTAAAATTTTACGATCATATTGGATTCGGATAGTGCTCTTTAAATTCTTTAAATAACAGTTACTGTGTAACCTAATACAAACGCAAGTCGTCAATTAACGCACGCACGCAAATTTTTCATATGCGTTTAACCGAAATTGACTTGCGTGCGTGTACAGATAAAGAAATAGAAAATATAGAAAATCAGAGAAGATCTTGTTATTTTGTGGAATATGTATCTAACACACACGATATCAAAAGCAAGTATCAATTTTTTTGCAAACAATCACCCACAATGCTTAATTTCAACTGTCACGCAAAACAAAAATTGGGCGTCGAATTTGCTTTTTACGCACGCCGTTCAATTTCGGTTACTCCCATACAAGTTGTATGGGCATGAGAAATTTTTTACATTAAATTGACGGCGTGCTTTTTTATTAGGTTACACAGTTATTGAGGACTTTTATAACAAATGTCTATAAATAACTGTTATAATTGAGTTTTATCTTATCACTCCTGAATAAAACTCCTATGGTGAGTCCATCAACAACTGTTACGGGAGACTGTGATTCATAAAACTCATTTATAACAGTTATTTACGGAGTTTTATTGTTTTACGTCATTTGCTTAAATTAGCTCTGTTCAATACAAAAAAATTGTTACGAATTTTTCTTAAAAAATGACAGTTCTCCACATGAAAATGATACTTCTAGGAAAAATTCGTAAAAATTTGTTTTATTGAACACAGTTATTGTACATACATACATATATATGTATGGAGCTAGGTACCTAAAAAAAACAGCAAATGAGTTTTATTATGGGACGTAAAAAAATAAAACAACCGACAGTGGTTGGCTGGGATATATGCAATACTTAATTGTGTATTCTTAAATTATCACTAAAAATATCATACTGAAGGAGAAATGCTAAACGCAAAAGAAGTACACAGATGTAATCACCGTGACGCATACTACCTCTAGGTGCATTAACTTTTATTTTTTCGATTTTTAATCATTATTTTCTGAGTTTGATTTTCTGCTCAGAAAATAAAAGTTATTTTTTGAATACTTTTTGGTTGCTTGTTTTTCCGACAGGGTAGGAAAAATAATGATGTATTGTGGAACGATTTTCCGTCATCCCTTGTCAAGTTTGGTTTGGAGACATGTCTTGACAAGGGATGACGGAAAATCGTTCTACAATACAGTAATTTAAGAAATTTAGCCCTGCTAGTGTATTATGTATATGTGTAGTTTATACCAGGGCTGCACATTAACGTTATTTTTTATCAATAAACGAAAAAATATTCTGTTTTCAATTCAACTTTGAAAAATTTTAACGTTAAGTGCTGAACAAAAAAATACTGTTTTGATAATTATCAAAAAAAATTATGAAAAAAAATTTCGTTTTGTTGATTATCAAAAAACAAATATTGAAAAAATTTTGTTTCGGTAGCCAGCAAAAAAATTTATCAAAAAAAATAACGTTAATAAAAATTCAAAATAAAATGAAGCCGTAAGCCCGAAAAAAATTTTTATTATTATTTTGTTTTTGATAATCAACGAAACAAAATAATTTTGATAATTTTTTTTGAAAATCAACGAAACGAAATAATTTCAATAATTTTAATTTGATATTCAACAAAACAAAATTTTTTTGTTAATTTTTATTTGATATTCAACAAAACAAAATATTTTTGTTGATATCGTTGTGCAGCCCTGGTTTATACCTTAATTTCTATTTAATAGTCTAAAGCTAACAGAGAACACGAGTGTGCATGCACTTAAACTTAAGAAGTTCAGGGACACTTTTTTGTCTGCTCGTGTTGTGTTATTTGACAAAAAATTGTCTTAATTCTTAGAATTTGAACTCAAGTTACCGCACAAACTACACAAATAGCATTTTATACCTTTCACGTGAACATGAAATGATATCTCAACTTTGCGGCAAAACACGATTCTTGAAAGTACCAGAATAAAATATACCGATATGATCAGTACCATGAACTCAGTCGTTTATCCTCGGGTCACTAGCATAGTTTTAGTACCTAAATACTATATGTTTCTTAGTCGAATCGATATATATATATATATCTGTGGCCACAAGCAATAACCGCTTTGAGTTACATATACCACATTATTCTCCTTTTATAACTCTATATTTCTGTAAAACCCCCATTCTTATAACTTAATTCAATATAAAGATATAAATAACGGCTCCGTGAAGCTGGACCCCCCATTCAATGGATTTGAAAATTAATAGGCTAGGAATTATGTGCTATTTATGTGCTAATTTGTTCCAAAAAAAAAAATTTTGTGCTCCAATTTTAAGGGGTTTTTTTTATACGTCAAAATGGGGGGTGCAGCTTCACGTGAAGCTGGACCCCCACCTCAACGGATCGAAAATTCAATATGCAAAAATGAATGCTAGATTTATGTGCTAATTTCGTCCAACCACCAAATTTTTTTTTTTATATTTAAAAAAAAATTTTTTTTTTAATTTCAAATTTGGGGTAAATTTTTATAAAATTTAATAAGCCTAAATGAACGCTATGATAACGAACTGTCATCTACCAAAAAGATTTTTTTTGTTTTTTGAATTTTTAAGACTTTTTTTCAATTTCAAAGTGGGGGGTGCAGCTTCACGTTTTTTGAAAAACTCCCCCCTTCAATGGATCTGAAATTCAATATGTAAAAATTAATGCCAGATTTATGTGCTAATTTCGTCCAACCACCAAATTTTTTTTTTTAATTTTTTAAAAAAATTTTTTTTATATTTCAAATTTGGGGTAAATTTTTATAAAATTTAATAAGCCTAAATGAACGCATGATAACGAACTGTCATCTGCCAAAAAGTTTTTTTTGTTTTTTGAATTTTTAAGACTTTTTTTTCAATTTCAAAGTGGGGGGTGCAGCTTCACGTTTTTTGAAAAACTCCCCCCTTCAATGGATCTGAAATTCAATATGTAAAAATTAATGCCAGATTTATGTGCTAATTTCGTCCAACCACCAAATTTTTTTTTTTAATTTTTTAAAAAATTTTTTTTTATATTTCAAATTTGGGGTAAATTTTTATAAAATTTAATAAGCCTAAATGAACGCTATGATAACGAACTGTCATCTACCAAAAAGATTTTTTTTGTTTTTTGAATTTTTAAGACTTTTTTTCAATTTCAAAGTGGGGGGTGCAGCTTCACCTTTTTTGAAAAACTCCCCCCTTCAATGGATCTGAAATTCAATATGTAAAAATTAATGCCAGATTTATGTGCTAATTTCGTCCAACCACCAAATTTTTTTTTTTTTAATTTTTTAAAAAAATTTTTTTTAAATTTCAAATTTGGGGTAAATTTTTATAAAATTTAATAAGCCTAAATGAACGCTATGATAACGAACTGTCATCTACCAAAAAGATTTTTTTTGTTTTTTGAATTTTTAAGACTTTTCTTTCAATTTCAAAGTGGGGGGTGCAGCTTCACGTTTTTTGAAAACTCCCCCCTTCAATGGATCCGAAATTCAATATGTAAAAATTAATGCCAGATTTATGTGCTAATTTCGTCCAACCACCAAATTTTTTTTTTTTAATTTTTAAAAAAAATTTTTTTTAAATTTCAAATTTGGGGTAAATTTTTATAAAATTTAATAAGCCTAAATGAACGCTATGATAACGAACTGTCATCTGCCAAAAAGATTTTTTTGTTTTTTGAATTTTTAAGACTTTTTTTCAATTTCAAAGTGGGGGGTGCAGCTTCACGTTTTTTGAAAAACTCCCCCCTTCAATGGATCTGAAATTCAATATGTAAAAATTAATGCCAGATTTATGTGCTAATTTCGTCCAACCACCAAATTTTTTTTTTTAATTTTTAAAAAAAAATTTTTTTTAATTTCAAATTTGGGGTAAATTTTTATAAAATTTAATAAGCCTAAATGAACGCTATGATAACGAACTGTCATCTACCAAAAAGATTTTTTTTGTTTTTTGAATTTTTAAGACTTTTTTTTCAATTTCAAAGTGGGGGGTGCAGCTTCACGTTTTTTGAAAAACTCCCCCCTTCAATGGATCTGATATTGAATTTCAGATCCATTGAAGGGGGGAGTTTTTCAAAAAACGTGAAGCTGCACCCCCCACTTTGAAATTGAAAAAAAAGCCTTAAAAATTCAAAAAACAAAAAAAACTTTTTGGCAGATGACAGCTCGTTATCATGCGTTCATTTAGGCTTATTAAATTTTATAAAAATTTACCCCAAATTTGAAATATAAAAAAAATTTTTTTAAAAAATAAAAAAAAAAAATTTGGTGGTTGGACGAAATTATCACATAAATCTGGCATTAATTTTTACATATTGAATTTCAGATCCATTGAAGGGGGGAGTTTTTCAAAAAACGTGAAGCTGCACACTTTGAAATTGAAAAAAAAAGTCTTAAAAATTCAAAAAACAAAAAAAATCTTTTTGGTAGATGACAGTTCGTTATCATAGCGTTCATTTAGGCTTATTAAATTTTATAAAAATTTACCCCAAATTAGAAATTTAAAAAAAATTTTTTAAAAAAATTAAAAAAAAAAATTTGGTGGTTGGACGAAATTAGCACATAAATCTGGCATTAATTTTTACATATCGAATTTCAGATCCATTGAAGGGGGGAGTTTTTCAAAAAACGTGAAGCTGCACCCCTCACTTTGAAATTGAAAGAAAAGTCTTAAAAATTCAAAAAACAAAAAAAATCTTTTTGGTAGATGACAGTTCGTTATCATAGCGTTCATTTAGGCTTATTAAATTTTATAAAAATTTACCCCAAATTTGAAATTAAAAAAAAATTTTTTTAAAAAATTAAAAAAAAAAAATTTGGTGGTTGGACGAAATTAGCACATAAATCTGGCATTAATTTTTACATATTGAATTTCAGATCCATTGAAGTGAAGGGGGGAGTTTTTCAAAAAACGTGAAGCTGCACCCCCCACTTTGAAATTGAAAAAAAAGTCTTAAAAATTCAAAAAACAAAAAAAATCTTTTTGGTAGATGACAGTTCGTTATCATAGCGTTCATTTAGGCTTATTAAATTTTATAAAAATTTACCCCAAATTTGAAATTAAAAAAAAATTTTTTTTAAAAATTAAAAAAAAAATTTGGTGGTTGGACGAAATTATCACATAAATCTGGCATTAATTTTTACATATTGAATTTCAGATCCATTGAAGGGGGGAGTTTTTCAAAAAACGTGAAGCTGCACCCCCCACTTTGAAATTGAAAAAAAAGTCTTAAAAATTCAAAAAACAAAAAAAATCTTTTTGGTAGATGACAGTTCGTTATCATAGCGTTCATTTAGGCTTATTAAATTTTATAAAAATTTACCCCAAATTTGAAATTTAAAAAAAATTTTTTTAAAAAATTAAAAAAAAAAATTTGGTGGTTGGACGAAATTAGCACATAAATCTGGCATTAATTTTTACATATTGAATTTCAGATCCATTGAAGGGGGGAGTTTTTCAAAAAACGTAAAGCTGCACCCCCCACTTTGAAATTGAAAAAAAAGTCTTAAAAATTCAAAAAACAAAAAAAATCTTTTTGGCAGATGACAGTTCGTTATCATAGCGTTCATTTAGGCTTATTAAATTTTATAAAAATTTACCCCAAATTTGAAATTTAAAAAAAATTTTTTTAAAAAATTCAAAAAAAAAAAATTTGGTGGTTGGACGAAATTAGCACATAAATCTGGCATTAATTTTTACATATTGAATTTCAGATCCATTGAAGGGGGGAGTTTTCAAAAAACGTGAAGCTGCACCCCCCACTTTGAAATTGAAAAAAAAGTCTTAAAAATTCAAAAAACAAAAAAAACTTTTTGGCAGATGACAGTTCGTTATCATGCGTTCATTTAGGCTTATTAAATTTTATAAAAATTTACCCCAAATTTGAAATATAAAAAAAATTTTTTTAAAAAATAAAAAAAAAAATTTGGTGGTTGGACGAAATTATCACATAAATCTGGCATTAATTTTTACATATTGAATTTCAGATCCATTGAAGGGGGGAGTTTTTCAAAAAACGTGAAGCTGCACCCCCCACTTTGAAATTGAAAAAAAGTCTTAAAAATTCAAAAAACAAAAAAAATCTTTTTGGTAGATGACAGTTCGTTATCATAGCGTTCATTTAGGCTTATTAAATTTTATAAAAATTTACCCCAAATTTGAAATTTAAAAAAAAATTTTTTTTAAAATTTAAAAAAAAAAATTTGGTGGTTGGACGAAATTAGCACATAAATCTAGCATTCATTTTTGCATATTGAATTTTCGATCCGTTGAGGTGGGGTCCAGCTTCACGTGAAGCTGCACCCCCCATTTTGACGTATAAAAAAAACCCCTTAAAATTGGAGCACAAAATTTTTTTTTTTTTGGAACAAATTAGCACATAAATAGCACATAATTCCTGGCTTATTAATTTTCAAATCCATTGAATGGGGGGTCCAGCTTCACTGGGCTATAAATAACAAGTAAGGAAGCCTAAGTTCGAGTGGAATCGAACATTAGATACTCAGCTGTATGCTTTCATTGTTTGTTTGCGTTTGTTCGATATAGGGTGTATTTTATATAAAGCGAGTGCCGCATAAAGTGGGCGTAGCCACGCCCATTTTCAAGATTTTTATCAGTCATCCAACTAAGCATATGAATATTATTCTTTGTGTAAAATTTCATTCCTTTATGACTTCTAGTTACAAAGAAGTCTTCTTACAAATTCCCAAAGGGTGTTCCAGAAATATCTTTGTTAAAAAGTAGGCGTGGTCATAAACCGATTTCAATAAATTTTTGCGTGTCTATTAACACAAGTTATAAAAGTGTATAAACCAAGTTTCGTCATAATATCTCAATTATTTGTCGAGTTATGGGCTCCGAAATCTCGTTGATTCCTTTGTCTGAAAAGAGGCGGTGCCACGCCCATTTTCCGAAATTTTTCTATTTTTTGTTTCCGATCTATTGTAGAACTCATGCCACAAAATTTCAATGAATTATCTTTATATTTGACAAAGATATCGCTTAAAATGTTTTTATTAGGCCACTTTATGATACCCATATATAAAAGTGGGCGTGGTCGTCAACCGATTTCGCTAAAATTTTGAACATGTATTACTACAGGTAGTGAAAGTGTATAGACCAAGTTTCGTCATAATATATCGATTATTTGTCGAGTTATGGGCTCAGAAATCTCGTATATTCCTGCTTCTAAAAGGAGGAGGTGCCACGCCCATTTTCCAAAATTTTTGTATTTTTTGTTTTATCTCCATAGTTGGACACCTTCCATAAAATTTCAATGATATATCTTTATATTTGACAGAGATATCGCTTAAAATGCTTTTATTAGGTCACTTTATAATACCCATATATAAAAGTGGGCGTGGTCGTCAACCGATTTTGACAATTTTTCGTCCAAACATTTGCCTAAGTAAGTATATCACGCCTACCAAATTTCATCGATATATCTTCAACGGTTTCTGAGTTATGACTCATAAAACTTTCAATGTTTGCCCCTTAATAAGTAGGCGTGGCACCGCCCATTTTCCAAAATTTCACCATATTTCGTCATAAGGGCCTGAGCTCAATATGTGTGTGAAATTTTATCACTCTAGCTCTATTAGTGACGGAGATACAAAATTTCCGATTTTTACTATATAGGGGAGGTGGGCGTGGTCATGGTCCGATTTCGCCCATTTTCAATACCATCCGTTCCTGTCTTGATACCAACTTACATTTCAAATTTCATCAAAATATCTCAATTTTTGCGCGAGTTATCGTGCGTGTTGTAAGCTTCCTTTTCTAACGGGGTCCGTTCAAGTCGTGTTAATAAATGTCTGAAAGCGGCGTTCTTGTGTTGTTGAGGATGGCTAGATTTATTGTGTATTACTGTATCCGTTTCTGTGGGTTTTCTGTATATTTCGTAAGTAACCCACAGCAACGGATACAGTAATACACAATAAATCTAGCCATCCTCAACAACACAAGAACGCCGCTTTCAGACATTTATTAACACGACTTGAACGGACCCCGTTAGAAAAGGAAGCTTACAACAAGGAACTCAGTACAATATACACAATCGCGGAGAACAACGGATATCAAAAAAGTTTGGTGAAGAAAATACAGAAAAACATAACTTCAAGGAAATCGGAAAACAAAGAAAAGGTAGAGAAGAAATGGGCAGTCTTATCATATACCGGAGCAACATCTTACAAGTTGGCTAAAGTTTTCCAAAAATATAACATTAATGCAGCATTTAAAACGAGGAACAGCATGGAAAAACTTCTACGGAACAACATTAACAAGGAAGACCCCTTTGACAAACAAGGCGTATACAAATTGACTTGCGAATGCCAAAATAGCTATATAGGACAAACAGGACGCTAAATCAAGACGAGATATCGAGAACACGTAAGAGATTACAATAAGAAAATAAGGAAATCATCAACGACAGTGGAATCAAATTTCGCCAACCATATGGCAGAAAACAAATGTACACCCATGAAAATAGGAAAAACAGCTAAAATTCTCCACATACAACATAAGGGAAAACGACTTAACGTATTAGAAAATATGGAGATATACAAACAGAAGACATTCGTAGGTAAAATAATAAATGAACAAATAAACACCGCATCAGATACATTATTCGAACCGCTTAAGCTATTATACCGAAAAGAGGACAAAAAACCTAAAACCGACATAAACAAAACAACACACAAGAGGACAATAACGGACTTTTACCTGCCTGTTTAATGAGGATACAAAAATAGATTTACATACCTAAACGCACAGACTCGCATGCACGCACACATGCACGTCGCCCGAACACACGAATGCACGAACACATCACACGAACACGAAGTACGTGACCAAACGATGAAAGCTAGTTACTATAAGTACTATCCAACTTACACAAAATAACTCAGAACGAAAAAAGACACTGAAGATGGCGCATATTAGCCGAAACCGGTTTGTCTCCAAACCAAACTTGACAAGGGATGACGGAAGATCGTTCCACAATACATCGTATAAATACAATACAAAAAGTCTGATTATCAGACCATAATAAGAAATTAAATAAGCCTTATTTTCGTGGCGGATAAGCCTTAGAAATAAGGTGTGCCCTCAGAGAGAGAGAGAGTATTCCTTATAGCGTGATGACATCAACACAGGAAAATCAGCCTTATTTAAAGCCTTAGCCCATACAACTTAGCTTCCCTTAGAATTTTCAGGACTTGTTTCGGAAGCCTTTAAATCTTCTGCAATAATTCTTGAATTAGGCGTAGATTTTTTGCGGGATTCAAACACATGTATGTAGTTATGGATTTTCATGCGTTTGATATTTTTATGTTCACTGCTTAAAATTGCATAAAATCACATGATCTGTTGCTATAAAATTTATTAAAGCGGAAATTATTCATTGCACAGTTCAATGCGCTTAACAAGCAAGCCCTCACACTGTCTGCCTCACTGCCTGCACATGCCTCATGCAACCAGCCGAAATCACACGGATTAATAACGGAGCCGGTAAAAGGTGGCATTGCACTGTGAAAATCAGTCAAAGGTTGTGTTATGCTAGCAGAGGAGACTTTTGCTAAATTGGACGCTTTTGTAATGCTGTTGTTTTAATGGCAAGAACAGGCAAGAGACAAGAGAAACAACAAAATGTATGTGAATAGTGTAATGCTTAAGTTATTGCTTTTTTTAACTTTAAAGTTTGAAGTAAATGCTTTTTATGACAAAAAACAAAAACAATGAATTTTGTAAAATTTGGATGAACGAGTAAATTTTTTTAGCAAAACAAGAATATTACGTTTTTTTTCCACTAAGTTCAGTTTTAGACACCCCCAGCCTGAATAGTCGATCATGAGCAGCAGACACCAAAAATAATGTCAGCACGGAAATCCAACGAAGAATCACTCTTGCCAATAAGTGCTACTTTGGACTAAGTAGGCAATTGAGGACTAAAGTGCTCTCTCGACCAACAAAAATCACGCTCTACAAGACGCTCATGGTTTTAGTTCTCATGTATGGCACAGAAGTATGAACGATGTCAAAATCAGATGAGATGACACTTGGAGTTTTCGAGAGAAAATTTCTTCGGAAGATTTATGGTCCTTTGCGCGCCAGTGGCGACGAGTATCGACAATGATTTAATGAATAAAGCTCCAGCGGCTACGTTGGGCAGGTCATGAGAGTGGATGAAAGTGCTCCGGCCAAGAAACCCGCTGAACGCAGAAGAAAAGGGAGAAATGCACTGCATTGAGAAGATCAAGTGGATACCGGTAGCACTAAACATAAATGACAGGCGTTATTGGCGTTAACTTGGCCAAAATCGTCTAGACGGCTACGCGTCACTTAAGAAGATGAAGATGCAAAAGTAAAGTTCTATCGACGAATAAAAATCACGCTATACAAGCCGCTCATCATTTACGTTCTGATATACGGCGCCGCAGCATAGAAATCAAAAACAGATGAGATAGGCCCTATCTGATGGGGTATACGAGTGAAAAGTTTTTCGTAACACTTAACGCTGATGAATATTTCCTAGCAGCACACTGCACGCTCATAAAATATGTATGTTTCTTACCATTTATGTATGGACATACACATGTACCTATGTGACACGCAACTGATAAATACCTAGAAAATGTGTAATGCTTCAGCTAGCACTTCCTCTGCCAAAAACACCAAAACGAAATATTGCAATGGCTAGAGGCGTTGATAACGACTAATGCCATTACATACAACGCATCCGGAATATATTTACCATTACCACACCAAATGGCGCTGAGTGTTCAGATTGTTATTGCTGTTTTTGTTGTACGTACTGTTATGCTGGCCAATATAGACATAGACATTTTCGTATGGAATTTCAGCTGAACTTCGGCCACCAACAAAATGCTTGATGTGTAACACTAACAAAAAACAAGTAAGGAAGCCTAAGTTCGAGTGGAATCCACCGATTTCGGTAAAATTTTGCACATGTAAGTATTACCACAAGTGATGAAAGTGTACACACAAATATTCGTCATAATATCTCAATTATTTGTCGAGTTATGGGCTCCGAAGTCTCGTATATGCCTTTGGTTAAAACGAGGCGGTGCCACGCCCATATAAAAAACATGTTTATGTTTTTTGCTGCGTGCTTATAGTTGGACTCAAGCCACAAATCTTCAACGAATTAGTATCTTAATATTTGACAAAGATATCATGTAAATGTATACCCAGTGGCGGATCCACGGGGGGGGGTTCAAACCCCCCCCCACCCATCCCCCCTTGTGGTTTATCATAGATCCCAAATTAATGCCTTTATAGATTCTGCGCCCAAATTTCCCAAACTGATCAAGGAAAACTCTATCATTCCAAAAGCAATGGTTGGATGGGTTTAGCTGTCCAAAGGCAAAACTCGACATTTATTTTCATTTATTTTCAGATTATATTTTATATGCACATATTCACAAGGTGAAACAGGTACAGGTACAATTGAATCAGTTCATTAAAATAGTTGTCCTTGTAGGCAATAATAACATACAATTACAACTTATAGTTAATTAGAAAATACCGGAAATTTAGAGGAATTAAATCTAATACAATAAGCGCGTACTATATTGTCGATTCTGTCAAATTTTCAATCATGTTTCAATTTTCGAGGCTTTTTGAAAAATTCTTGAAGGACAAGAACTTCAATAAAGTAAAAATTCTATTAAAAATATAAATATAACCAAAAAGTACTACATACATACATTCTTATTTATTTTGGCTTTAAAAGCAAGGGTAAGTGAAATTGATGATCAATTTGCCACCAATACCATACGATACTCATTCGCACGTACCAATGCAAAAATATACATACCTACGTATGTATGTATAAGCACAATCCAATCAACCACCAAAAACAAGAATTAAAACGAGTACGAAGTTAAAATACTACAAGCGATTCATTCATAAAATTGAAATGTTTCAACAAAGGATAAAAAAAGTTTCAACAGAGCTTTTCATCAGATCAAGGTTTTTATAAAATTCTAAAATTTGCAGCCCGGCTCATTTTCAACCATCTTTGCATCTTTACAGTGGCGGTAGAGTATGAATAGAAATAATAACTAAATGTCAAGCAAAAGAAATGTCAAAATGAATTTATTTTTCGCCGCGAAAAAACAAACGAATTCGAGCTTGAAGAATGATGGGAGGCAACTCGCGAAGTCATCATCTTTTTTTGACTAAACGATTTTCCCTTCTTATACAATACTAGCTGACCCGGCAGACGTTGTTCTGCTAAAACTTATTCCTATGAAGCCTAAAGAAAAGTCTTTGATTACCGTATTGCTAACCATTATCTTAGAGTCCATCTTAATGACTGCGAATAACAAAAAATTGTCTATTCTCTGAATAAAAGTTATAGTTATATTCGCCGCGACAAACCTACTTCCCCCGATCCCTATCACTATCTCAATCCCTATCCTTATCCCCATCCCTATCTCTATCCCTATCCCTATGCCTATGCCTATGCCTATGCCTATGCCTATGCCTATGCCTATGCCTATGCCTATGCCTATGCCTATGCCTATGCCTATGCCTATGCCTATGCCTATGCCTATGCCTATGCCTATGCCTATGCCTATGCCTATGCCTATGCCTATGCCTATGCCTATGCCTATGCCTATGCCTATGCCTATGCCTATGCCTATGCCTATGCCTATGCCTATGCCTATGCCTATGCCTATGCCTATGCCTATGCCTATGCCTATGCCTATGCCTATGCCTTTGCCTATGCCTATGCCTATGCCTATGCCTATGCCTATGCCTATGCCTATGCCTATGCCTATGCCTATGCCTATGCCTATGCCTATGCCTATGCCTATGCCTATGCCTATGCCTATGCCTATGCCTATGCCTATGCCTATGCCTATGCCTATGCCTATGCCTATGCCTATGCCTATCCCTATCCCTATCCCAATCCCAATCCCAATCCCTATCCCTATCCCTATCCCTATCTCTATCCCTATCCCTACCCCTATCCCTATAGCTACCTACATTTACCTTACCGGGACCGTCCATCACCATCCGGGCCCACTACTTTAGCCATCTCTGGGAAACAGCCTTAGAAATCACAATGAAAATAGCTGTATGTGGAAGCCTGCTCAACGCTTTTCATTTTCTACCAATATCGCTCGAAAACATTCAGGGGTTATCCGGGTCCACGCTTTGACCCAAATCTTGGAACCCGGCCTAGGCATCACTATTTAAAAAGCTCTTTGCTGAAGTCCTCCTCAACAGCTTTCATTTGATACCAATATCGCTCAGAAACTTTCCAGGGTCACTCGGTCCCACGTTTTAACCCATATCTGGGAACCCGGCCTAGGTATCGCAATAAAAATAACTTTATGTTGAAGGCCTGTTAAACACCTTTCATTTGATACCAATATTGCTCGAAGGCTTGGTGGATCGATCTGGGTCCTCATTTAGGCCTGTATTCCGGGAAGCTCCAATTTTTCGAAATTCTATATACCCTACTATGTGCACTAACACCACATGAATCTACTGTGAAAATTTCATAAAGAACGGTTGGTTACTTTGGGAATTTATAGAGGACACACATCCACAGATGCACACATACGCACATACACACCGATTTTTCCAATTTTCGGACTTTTCCGGGGGGTATTTCCAAAATTTTCTTCCGAACAAACCATCTCCTCAAGTATACGAACAATTGACAAAAAGTTTTACAGAAATCGGCCCAGCCGTTCTCATCTGATGAGGTTAGTAACATTTTTTACACAATTTTTATATATATAGATACGTTCTTTGGTTGCACGTTTGAAAATTTAGAACACGCAGTAGCGACCTCGCGCTTCAAATTATATCATATAATAACTGCTACCCTTCACTAGGTGTCGCGCAGTGGTCAAGTTTATAATAAAGTAGCTTCAGAGCCATCTGAAGGCGTAACACCCGCATATGCCGGCTTTTTTAATTTATGAATTTATTAAATACATGTACGTTATACATGTTATTTAGAACTTCAATTGAAATCTCCTGCACTTTATGTGATGACATACATATTGTTAATTTGGAGGGTTTTGTGTTTGGTGTTTTTAAGGCATTGTGTACGGAGAACAGTGAAATGCCTCTGGGATGTGTGTTAAACGAGGTCGAACAGCTGTACTCAGCTGATTTTGAAGTTGTTGTTCTGGCCCAATGCCGATCGTGAATGCAATATAAATTGCTCTTCTTCTTTCTGTTCTGTAGGTTGTTGATTTTACGTTCTTGCACATGTTATTCGTGGAATAGCTGGCGTTTACGCCCTCTCCGGGAATTGCATTTTAGGAACTCAGCCTTAATTTCTTTTCGAAATTATGAATTGGTTTTTTCAATTCCCAATTCCGGAATTGCGTTTCTGTCTTGATTGCTACGACCATGTCATTATGGTCCGTTTTCTTACAACAACCACATGCGGCCGCCATACCAATCTGTCCCCGATTTTGACATTTGCCGATGACATATCGTCTTTTTTTTTATCGAATTTCGACTACGCATCCCAGAGCCATTTCACTGTATGCTATACACTATGTTTTAAGGTGCGGGAAATGGCGCAACTAGTATATAGAATAATAATAGTAGGTGGTATTAGTCCATATTTTCACCAGCGTCTGCCCTTAAAAAACATCTTCCAAAAAATAAAATTTCAAAATCCCCCCCTTGGCGAAATCCTGGATCCGCGCCTGTGTATACCCATATATAAAAGTGGGCGTGGTTGTCAACCGATGTTGATAATTTTTCGCCCAAACATTTGCCTAAGTAAGTAAAACCACTGTACCAAATTTCATCGACATATCTGCTACGGTTTCTTAGTTATAAGTTATAACAAATAAAACATTCAATGTTTGCCCTTTAATAAGTGGGCGTGGCACCGCATATTTTCCTAAATTTTACCACATCTCTTTATAAGGATCTGATCTCATTACGTGGATGAAATCTTATCACTCCAGCTCTATTAGTGACTGAGATATCACATTTCCGATATATACTATAGGGAAAGTGGTCAGATTTCGCCCATTTTCAATACCAACCGTGGCAGTCTGGATAGGAACCTGTATACCAAATTTCATTGAAATATTTCAATTTTTGCACAAGTTAGAGTATTTACAGACAAACGGACGGACAAGCCTCAGTCGATTTCGCACCCTAAATCAAAAAGTGGCATAACTCAAAATTTTTCGAAATCGGGTTTCTTCCATAAATCGGCACATAGAATGTATCTCTAGAGACTGCCAAAAAATCATTTTCATAAGCTTCTTTTTTAACTGAAAAATATCTATTTTACATGGCCTTTTCCCATATCATTGCCTATAAAAAAGCAAAAGTTTTTTGGCTCTCCTGAAAATTTTTGAATTTTGAGTTGTGTCACTTTGTGATTTAGGGTGCGATTTATTTTCTCACCCTGATCATTTTGATATATATATGTATGTATATAAGTCCATATCTATCTCGATTATTTCATAGCCTTACAATCCACCGTTATGTGATTAAAACTGCATACTAGTACCGCTGAGTATATAAAGCAAATACAAACAACAACAACAACACATAACAACAAACAGATACAACAACTGCTTGACTTATTGACTCACTCGACCTCCAGTAAATTCGCTCGATTCATTCGTTCGTCCGTGTCCATGTCATTGCCAAACCAAACCAAATCCGCACGTAAAAGGATATGACCAGGATCCACCTATACAGGTCGGCTCTTCAGATCAGCAGACTTCTTCTTCTTCTTCAACAACTATCCAATTTCTCTGCTTCTGCATATTCTATACATACATTCGTGTTTACTATTGGTCAAATTCTTCGTTCTCTGAGTTTCTCCATCATTCGCTCGTGAGCTGAATGTCAAATTATTTCGTTTTCCTTTTAGTTTTTACATTCCGTTTGACATTCAGCTCACGGCATGTTTGTGTGTATGTACCATGGACCGACCTGGTAATTGGATCATGGATATGACATTGTAATTGCGTTTAACTCAATCGCTCCGTTGCCAACAGCGATTACAAAACTAAACGATTGCAGTCATTTCTCATTTCTGTTTCGCCCTCGTCGTTATCACCATCTTCGTAGCATCAACGTTCCCCATCACGGTTCCACCACCAAAAAAAGGCTTCCGATTCGCTGTTGAGCTGAATCCATCTCCTCCATTCCTTCAATGTCGCTTTTAGCAGTACTCATCTTTATCGTCAGCATCATCCTCAGCATCTCTTGACAATATTTTCCCTCCTGGCAGCTGTTGGCCATTTCTTGCTGCTTTCGGTATATTGAAGTTAGAGTGAGTGATTGAATTTCATTTGGTTTGTTTGCTGATCAAATATTTTTCGGTCAACGATTGTCGATTACATTTGCAACAACAGTAACTACCGCAATTAATAGATGCTATCGTGGATATGTGTTGGCGTGTGTTAATATATTTACATTTGTGTATAGAAGTATGTATATATTTTATTAATAGCACATTCCCATGCCGCTTCGCAGCTATGTACGAAAAAAGTTTTTTTTTATAATGAGTCTCCTTCAACATTTACCTTTACTTTAACTTTAACTTTAACTTTAACTTTAACTTTAACTTTAACTTTAACTTTAACTTTAACTTTAACTTTAACTTTAACTTTAACTTTAACTTTAACTTTAACTTTAACTTTAACTTTAACTTTAACTTTAACTTTAACTTTAACTTTAACTTTAACTTTAACTTTAACTTTTGCTGATCAAAAAAATAAAACAACAAATAATGATTATTTTTGATTTTTATGAATATCGCTTAAAATTTTACGATCATATTGGATTCGGATAGTGCTCTTTAAATTCTTTAAATAACAGTTACTGTGTAACCTAATACAAACGCAAGTCGTCAATTAACGCACGCACGCAAATTTTTCATATGCGTTTAACCGAAATTGACTTGCGTGCGTGTACAGATAAAGAAATAGAAAATATAGAAAATCAGAGAAGATCTTGTTATTTTGTGGAATATGTATCTAACACACACGATATCAAAAGCAAGTATCAATTTTTTTGCAAACAATCACCCACAATGCTTAATTTCAACTGTCACGCAAAACAAAAATTGGGCGTCGAATTTGCTTTTTACGCACGCCGTTCAATTTCGGTTACTCCCATACAAGTTGTATGGGCATGAGAAATTTTTTACATTAAATTGACGGCGTGCTTTTTTATTAGGTTACACAGTTATTGAGGACTTTTATAACAAATGTCTATAAATAACTGTTATAATTGAGTTTTATCTTATCACTCCTGAATAAAACTCCTATGGTGAGTCCATCAACAACTGTTACGGGAGACTGTGATTCATAAAACTCATTTATAACAGTTATTTACGGAGTTTTATTGTTTTACGTCATTTGCTTAAATTAGCTCTGTTCAATACAAAAAAATTGTTACGAATTTTTCTTAAAAAATGACAGTTCTCCACATGAAAATGATACTTCTAGGAAAAATTCGTAAAAATTTGTTTTATTGAACACAGTTATTGTACATACATACATATATATGTATGGAGCTAGGTACCTAAAAAAAACAGCAAATGAGTTTTATTATGGGACGTAAAAAAATAAAACAACCGACAGTGGTTGGCTGGGATATATGCAATACTTAATTGTGTATTCTTAAATTATCACTAAAAATATCATACTGAAGGAGAAATGCTAAACGCAAAAGAAGTACACAGATGTAATCACCGTAACGCATACTACCTCTAGGTGCATTAACTTTTATTTTTTCGATTTTTAATCATTATTTTCTGAGTTTGATTTTCTGCTCAGAAAATAAAAGTTATTTTTTGAATACTTTTTGGTTGCTTGTTTTTCCGACAGGGTAGGAAAAATAATGATGTATTGTGGAACGATTTTCCGTCATCCCTTGTCAAGTTTGGTTTGGAGACATGTCTTGACAAGGGATGACGGAAAATCGTTCTACAATACAGTAATTTAAGAAATTTAGCCCTGCTAGTGTATTATGTATATGTGTAGTTTATACCAGGGCTGCACATTAACGTTATTTTTTATCAATAAACGAAAAAATATTCTGTTTTCAATTCAACTTTGAAAAATTTTAACGTTAAGTGCTGAACAAAAAAATACTGTTTTGATAATTATCAAAAAAAATTATGAAAAAAAATTTCGTTTTGTTGATTATCAAAAAACAAATATTGAAAAAATTTTGTTTCGGTAGCCAGCAAAAAAATTTATCAAAAAAAATAACGTTAATAAAAATTCAAAGTAAAATGAAGCCGTAAGCCCGAAACAAATTTTTATTATTATTTTGTTTTTGATAATCAACGAAACAAAATAATTTTGATAATTTTTTTTGAAAATCAACGAAACGAAATAATTTCAATAATTTTTATTTGATATTCAACAAAACAAAATTTTTTTGTTAATTTTTATTTGATATTCAACAAAACAAAATATTTTTGTTGATATCGTTGTGCAGCCCTGGTTTATACCTTAATTTCTATTTAATAGTCTAAAGCTAACAGAGAACACGAGTGTGCATGCACTTAAACTTAAGAAGTTCAGGGACACTTTTTTGTCTGCTCGTGTTGTGTTATTTGACAAAATTTGTCTTAATTCTTAGAATTTCAACTCAAGTTACCACACAAACTACACAAATAGCATTTTATACCTTTCACGTGAACATGAAATGATATCTCAACTTTGCGGTAAAACACGATTCTTGAAAGTACCAGAATAAAATATACCGATATGATCAGTACCATGCACTCAGTCGTTTATCCTCGGGTCACTAGCATAGTTTTAGTACCTAAATACTATATCGTTGGCTTCGTGAGCAAATGTGCTAAGTCCATTTCTGGTAACTTTTCAGGAGGGATAAAAAACCTGCTAACTTTTTTTGTTGTTACTATTTTAAAAATCTGAAAATGCAGTTTTCTTCCTCAGATGGTCGTGCGAAAATACCAGTTATCGGCACATTTTAATATAAAGCTTGTACAAAGTTATGAGCTTCTTTAGGACTTAGCACATTTGCTTTCTATGATTTTGTTTTTTTTTCGGTGGACTTAGCACATTTTCTCACAAATTATTATACTCAACTGTACGTAGTAAAATTGAAATATTTTGATGAAATTTGGTACAGAGGCTCCTAACTAGACAGGGAAGGTTGGTATTCAAAATAGGCGAAATTGGATGATAACCACGCCCACTTTTCCCATATAGTATATATCGAAAAACACGCAAAAAGTGATAATGGATGAAATTCCATTCATGCAATGAGCTTACGCCGTTATAAAGAAATAAATTGAAATTCACGAAAATGGGCGGTGCCACACCCACTTATGAAAGGATAAATTCTAAAAGTTTTATAAGTCATCAATAACTCAGAAACGGTAGTAGAAATATAGCTGAAATTTGGAAAGCGTGATTTACTTGCTAAGGCACACGATTGGACGAAAAACATTTTAAGCGACGTCTTTGTCAAATATGAAGATAATTCATTCAAAGTTTGCGGCTTGAGTCCAACTATGGACAAAAACAGAAACCATACATATTTTTGAAAATGGGCGTGGCATCGTGAATCTAAGAGATTTCGGAGCCCATAAATCGACAAATAATTCAGATATTACGGCGGAACTTGGTGTAGGTACATATGTAATTTTATTACTTGTAGTAAAATTTTAGCAAAATCGGTTTGTAACCACGCCTACTTAAAAAAAAAAATTGTAAAACTCCCTTTGGAAACTTGTGACGTGTAACACAACAATAATATTTTAGGCTGGGTCTGATGAGAGATAACACTGTTGATAATGGGTGGGGCCACGCCCATATTATGTTGTACCCTCTCTATAGAAAATATAATTAAATGTAAAAATGTATAATAAAAATTTAAAAAGTACCGCAAACTAGTTTGCATATCAAATTGGTGGCCGCTGTGGTGCAGTGGGTAGAGTGCTCGCCTGCTATACCAGAGGTCTCGGGTTCAAACCCCAGTCCGAGCAAACACCAATAAAAAAAATTTTCTAATTAGTAAAAATCCAATTATTGGGTTTTTTAAGAGCAGCGGCCACCTCTCGGCAGTGGGCGGCATACCCTCCGAGAGTATTTCTGCCATGAAAAATCTTCTCACAAAAAATGCATTCGCCGTTCGGAGCCGGCATAAAACTGTAGGTCCACCCAATTAGTAGGAAAAACAAAAAGGAGCACACCTCGAATTAGGAGGGAAGCTCGGCCATAAAACTCGTCAGAATTATAATAGCGCCATTGTATTATATTATTATTATATCAAATTGGTGGGAAAGCTAGCCACTCCCGCAAATTATTAACGTTTGCAGTCCCAATCCATGCTTATTAAAGCAATGTAGTAATAATTCTACATCATTCTACAAAACAAATTTAAAAAAAATTTATAATTTCTTATTTTCAACTGGACTTAGCACGTAGATTTTTGAAAAAAAAATTTTTTTATGGACTTAGCACATTTGCTTAACACTGCATTACACCATGAAAAACAGACATTATGGTAACTTCTTTTTGGCAGACGATGTATTTTTAGTTGTACTATCTTACTGCATTAAAATCTCAATTTTGAAAAAAATTGGACTTAGCACATTTGCTCACGAAACCAACGATATGTTTCTTAGTCGAATCGATATATATATATATATATATATCTGTGGCCACAGATGTAATCACCGTAACGCATACTACCTCTAGGTGCATTAACTTTTATTTTTTCGATTTTTATAAAAAAATTGATTTTTAATCATTATTTTCTGAGTTTGATTTTCTGCTCAGAAAATAAAAGTTATTTTTTGAATACTTTTTGGTTGCTTGTTTTTCCGACAGGGTAGGAAAAATAATGATGTATTGTGGAACGATTTTCCGTCATCCCTTGTCAAGTTTGGTTTGGAGACATGTCTTGACAAGGGATGACGGAAAATCGTTCCACAATACAGTAATTTAAGAAATTTAGCCCTGCTAGTGTATTATGTATATGTGTAGTTTATACCAGGGCTGCACATTAACGTTATTTTTTATCAATAACCGAAAAAATATTCTGTTTTCAATTCAACTTTGAAAAATTTTAACGTTAAGTGCTGAACAAAAAAATACTGTTTTGATAATTATCAAAAAAAATTATGAAAAAAAATTTCGTTTTGTTGATTATCAAAAAACAAATATTGAAAAAATTTTGTTTCGGTAGCCAGCAAAAAAATTTATCAAAAAAAATAACGTTAATAAAAATTCAAAGTAAAATGAAGCCGTAAGCCCGAAACAAATCTATATATTAATAGGCTAACATTTTTCCCATACAAACAATTGCCAGGCTGTTTAGCACATTTAACATACTCATATCCACATAAAATTGATATGGATGTGTTCGTATGAGTCAGGAGCAGTGCATAGGCATATAATTTTTTCTATAAATTATTTAATTTCTTTATAATTAATAAATAAAATTTTTAGTTAAGAAAAATAATAAATAAACGTGTTTACAAATATCGTAAACACAGTTGAAGAGTCGCTTTAATTCAAAATCGCTCACCACCGGGCCTACCTTCCTAGATCTGCCTTGATTTTGATCATGATTTCGCATCGGACCGTGATCAAAAGGGCAAATCAGTGTTGCGGTACAACTGGAATTTGGAAAGTGTTGCTTATCTCCGCGAAAAGGAATAATTTTTGTACCAATACAAAGTTGAAAAAATAAATTGCATGGTCGAATTTCGACCACCGGCGATACTAGTTTTTATTATTATTTTGTTTTTGATAATCAACGAAACAAAATAATTTTGATAGTTTTTTTGAAAATCAACGAAACGAAATAATTTCAATAATTTTTATTTGATATTCAACAAAACAAATTTTTTTTGTTAATTTTTATTTGATATTCAACAAAACAAAATATTTTTGTTGATATCGTTGTGCAGCCCTGGTTTATACCTTAATTTCTATTTAATAGTCTAAAGCTAACAGAGAACATGAGTGTGCATGCACTTAAACTTAAGAAGTTCAGGGACACTTTTTTGTCTGCTCGTGTTGTGTTATTTGACAAAATTTGTCTTAATTCTTAGAATTTCAACTCAAGTTACCGCACAAACTACACAAATAGCATTTTATACCTTTCACGTGAACATGAAATGATATCTCAACTTTGCGGCAAAACACGATTCTTGAAAGTACCAGAATAAAATATACCGATATGATCAGTACCATGCACTCAGTCGTTTATCCTCGGGTCACTAGCATAGTTTTAGTACCTAAATACTATATGTTTCTTAGTCGAATCGATATATATATATATATATATATATATCTGTGGCCACAGATGTAATCATCGTAACGCATACTACCTCTAGGTGCATTAACTTTTATTTTTTCGATTTTTATAAAAAAATTGATTTTTAATCATTATTTTCTGAGTTTGATTTTCTGCTCAGAAAATAAAAGTTATTTTTTGAATACTTTTTGGTTGCTTGTTTTTCCGACAGGGTAGGAAAAAATAATGATGTATTGTGGAACGATTTTCCGTCATCCCTTGTCAAGTTTGGTTTGGAGACATGTCTTGACAAGGGATGACGGAAAATCGTTCCACAATACAGTAATTTAAGAAATTTAGCCCTGCTAGTGTATTATGTATATGTGTAGTTTATACCAGGGCTGCACATTAACGTTATTTTTTATCAATAACCGAAAAAATATTCTGTTTTCAATTCAACTTTGAAAAATTTTAACGTTAAGTGCTGAACAAAAAAATACTGTTTTGATAATTATCAAAAAAAAATTATGAAAAAAAATTTCGTTTTGTTGATTATCAAAAAACAAATATTGAAAAAATTTTGTTTCGGTAGCCAGCAAAAAAATTTATCAAAAAAAATAACGTTAATAAAAATTCAAAGTAAAATGAAGCCGTAAGCCCGAAACAAATTTTTATTATTATTTTGTTTTTGATAATCAACGAAACAAAATAATTTTGATAGTTTTTTTGAAAATCAACGAAACGAAATAATTTCAATAATTTTTATTTGATATTCAACAAAACAAAATTTTTTTGTTAATTTTTATTTGATATTCAACAAAACAAAATATTTTTGTTGATATCGTTGTGTAGCCCTGGTTTATACCTTAATTTCTATTTAATAGTCTAAAGCTAACAGAGAACACGAGTGTGCATGCACTTAAACTTAAGAAGTTCAGGGACACTTTTTTGTCTGCTCGTGTTGTGTTATTTGACAAAATTTGTCTTAATTCTTAGAATTTCAACTCAAGTTACCGCACAAACTACACAAATAGCATTTTATACCTTTCACGTGAACATGAAATGATATCTCAACTTTGCGGCAAAACACGATTCTTGAAAGTACCAGAATAAAATATACCGATATGATCAGTACCATGCACTCAGTCGTTTATCCTCGGGTCACTAGCATAGTTTTAGTACCTAAATACTATATGTTTCTTAGTCGAATCGATATATATATATATATATATATATCTGTGGCCACAGATGTAATCACCGTAACGCATACTACCTCTAGGTGCATTAACTTTTATTTTTTCGATTTTTATAAAAAAATTGATTTTTAATCATTATTTTCTGAGTTTGATTTTCTGCTCAGAAAATAAGTTATTTTTTGAATACTTTTTGGTTGCTTGTTTTTCCGACAGGGTAGGAAAAAATAATGATGTATTGTGGAACGATTTTCCGTCATCCCTTTTCAAGTTTGGTAAGGAGACATGTCTTGACAAGGGATGACGGAAAATCGTTCCACAATACAGTAATTTAAGAAATTTAGCCCTGCTAGTGTATTATGTATATGTGTAGTTTATACCAGGGCTGCACATTAACGTTATTTTTTATCAATAACCGAAAAAATATTCTGTTTTCAATTCAACTTTGAAAAATTTTAACGTTAAGTGCTGAACAAAAAAATACTGTTTTGATAATTATCAAAAAAAATTATGAAAAAAAATTTCGTTTTGTTGATTATCAAAAAACAAATATTGAAAAAATTTTGTTTCGGTAGCCAGCAAAAAAATTTATCAAAAAAAATAACGTTAATAAAAATTCAAAGTAAAATGAAGCCGTAAGCCCGAAACAAATTTTTATTATTATTTTGTTTTTGATAATCAACGAAACAAAATAATTTTGATAGTTTTTTTGAAAATCAACGAAACGAAATAATTTCAATAATTTTTATTTGATATTCAACAAAACAAATTTTTTTTGTTAATTTTTATTTGATATTCAACAAAACAAAATATTTTTGTTGATATCGTTGTGCAGCCCTGGTTTATACCTTAATTTCTATTTAATAGTCTAAAGCTAACAGAGAACATGAGTGTGCATGCACTTAAACTTAAGAAGTTCAGGGACACTTTTTTGTCTGCTCGTGTTGTGTTATTTGACAAAATTTGTCTTAATTCTTAGAATTTCAACTCAAGTTACCGCACAAACTACACAAATAGCATTTTATACCTTTCACGTGAACATGAAATGATATCTCAACTTTGCGGCAAAACACGATTCTTGAAAGTACCAGAATAAAATATACCGATATGATCAGTACCATGCACTCAGTCGTTTATCCTCGGGTCACTAGCATAGTTTTAGTACCTAAATACTATATGTTTCTTAGTCGAATCGATATATATATATATATATATATATATCTGTGGCCACAGATGTAATCATCGTAACGCATACTACCTCTAGGTGCATTAACTTTTATTTTTTCGATTTTTATAAAAAAATTGATTTTTAATCATTATTTTCTGAGTTTGATTTTCTGCTCAGAAAATAAAAGTTATTTTTTGAATACTTTTTGGTTGCTTGTTTTTCCGACAGGGTAGGAAAAAATAATGATGTATTGTGGAACGATTTTCCGTCATCCCTTGTCAAGTTTGGTTTGGAGACATGTCTTGACAAGGGATGACGGAAAATCGTTCCACAATACAGTAATTTAAGAAATTTAGCCCTGCTAGTGTATTATGTATATGTGTAGTTTATACCAGGGCTGCACATTAACGTTATTTTTTATCAATAACCGAAAAAATATTCTGTTTTCAATTCAACTTTGAAAAATTTTAACGTTAAGTGCTGAACAAAAAAATACTGTTTTGATAATTATCAAAAAAAAATTATGAAAAAAAATTTCGTTTTGTTGATTATCAAAAAACAAATATTGAAAAAATTTTGTTTCGGTAGCCAGCAAAAAAATTTATCAAAAAAAATAACGTTAATAAAAATTCAAAGTAAAATGAAGCCGTAAGCCCGAAACAAATTTTTATTATTATTTTGTTTTTGATAATCAACGAAACAAAATAATTTTGATAGTTTTTTTGAAAATCAACGAAACGAAATAATTTCAATAATTTTTATTTGATATTCAACAAAACAAAATTTTTTTGTTAATTTTTATTTGATATTCAACAAAACAAAATATTTTTGTTGATATCGTTGTGTAGCCCTGGTTTATACCTTAATTTCTATTTAATAGTCTAAAGCTAACAGAGAACACGAGTGTGCATGCACTTAAACTTAAGAAGTTCAGGGACACTTTTTTGTCTGCTCGTGTTGTGTTATTTGACAAAATTTGTCTTAATTCTTAGAATTTCAACTCAAGTTACCGCACAAACTACACAAATAGCATTTTATACCTTTCACGTGAACATGAAATGATATCTCAACTTTGCGGCAAAACACGATTCTTGAAAGTACCAGAATAAAATATACCGATATGATCAGTACCATGCACTCAGTCGTTTATCCTCGGGTCACTAGCATAGTTTTAGTACCTAAATACTATATGTTTCTTAGTCGAATCGATATATATATATATATATATATATATATCTGTGGCCACAGATGTAATCACCGTAACGCATACTACCTCTAGGTGCATTAACTTTTATTTTTTCGATTTTTATAAAAAAATTGATTTTTAATCATTATTTTCTGAGTTTGATTTTCTGCTCAGAAAATAAAAGTTATTTTTTGAATACTTTTTGGTTGCTTGTTTTTCCGACAGGGTAGGAAAAAATAATGATGTATTGTGGAACGATTTTCCGTCATCCCTTGTCAAGTTTGGTTTGGAGACATGTCTTGACAAGGGATGACGGAAAATCGTTCCACAATACAGTAATTTAAGAAATTTAGCCCTGCTAGTGTATTATGTATATGTGTAGTTTATACCAGGGCTGCACATTAACGTTATTTTTTATCAATAACCGAAAAAATATTCTGTTTTCAATTCAACTTTGAAAAATTTTAACGTTAAGTGCTGAACAAAAAAATACTGTTTTGATAATTATCAAAAAAAAATTATGAAAAAAAATTTCGTTTTGTTGATTATCAAAAAACAAATATTGAAAAAATTTTGTTTCGGTAGCCAGCAAAAAAATTTATCAAAAAAAATAACGTTAATAAAAATTCAAAGTAAAATGAAGCCGTAAGCCCGAAACAAATTTTTATTATTATTTTGTTTTTGATAATCAACGAAACAAAATAATTTTGATAGTTTTTTTGAAAATCAACGAAACGAAATAATTTCAATAATTTTTATTTGATATTCAACAAAACAAAATTTTTTTGTTAATTTTTATTTGATATTCAACAAAACAAAATATTTTTGTTGATATCGTTGTGCAGCCCTGGTTTATACCTTAATTTCTATTTAATAGTCTAAAGCTAACAGAGAACACGAGTGTGCATGCACTTAAACTTAAGAAGTTCAGGGACACTTTTTTGTCTGCTCGTGTTGTGTTATTTGACAAAAAATTGTCTTAATTCTTAGAATTTGAACTCAAGTTACCGCACAAACTACACAAATAGCATTTTATACCTTTCACGTGAACATGAAATGATATCTCAACTTTGCGGCAAAACACGATTCTTGAAAGTACCAGAATAAAATATACCGATATGATCAGTACCATGCACTCAGTCGTTTTTCCTCGGGTCACTAGCATAGTTTTAGTACCTAAATACTATATTGGCGTTTTCTTTTCTCGAAATAATGTTGCCCTGTTTGATTTTCTTCGCCATTTTGTAAGTTTGTCTGGTCCTTTCACCAAATATTGACCTCTAACTAAGTAAGAGGGCACCTTTATCTACAAATTCAGCCATTTTATAGAAAGTCAGGATACGTAATTAGATAATTGGGATATAGGAGGGCAACATTTTTTCGTAGAAAAGAAAACGCCATATGTTTCTTAGTCGAATCGATATATATATATATATCTGTGGCCACAGATGTAATCACCGTAACGCATACTACCTCTAGGTGCATTAACTTTTATTTTTTCGATTTTTATAAAAAAATTGATTTTTAATCATTATTTTCTGAGTTTGATTTTCTGCTCAGAAAATAAAAGTTATTTTTTGAATACTTTTTGGTTGCTTGTTTTTCCGACAGGGTAGGAAAAAATAATGATGTATTGTGGAACGATTTTCCGTCATCCCTTGTCAAGTTTGGTTTGGAGACATGTCTTGACAAGGGATGACGGAAAATCGTTCCACAATACAGTAATTTAAGAAATTTAGCCCTGCTAGTGTATTATGTATATGTGTAGTTTATACCAGGGCTGCACATTAACGTTATTTTTTATCAATAACCGAAAAAATATTCTGTTTTCAATTCAACTTTGAAAAATTTTAACGTTAAGTGCTGAACAAAAAAATACTGTTTTGATAATTATCAAAAAAAAATTATGAAAAAAAATTTCGTTTTGTTGATTATCAAAAAACAAATATTGAAAAAATTTTGTTTCGGTAGCCAGCAAAAAAATTTATCAAAAAAAATAACGTTAATAAAAATTCAAAGTAAAATGAAGCCGTAAGCCCGAAACAAATTTTTATTATTATTTTGTTTTTGATAATCAACGAAACAAAATAATTTTGATAGTTTTTTTGAAAATCAACGAAACGAAATAATTTCAATAATTTTTATTTGATATTCAACAAAACAAATTTTTTTTGTTAATTTTTATTTGATATTCAACAAAACAAAATATTTTTGTTGATATCGTTGTGCAGCCCTGGTTTATACCTTAATTTCTATTTAATAGTCTAAAGCTAACAGAGAACATGAGTGTGCATGCACTTAAACTTAAGAAGTTCAGGGACACTTTTTTGTCTGCTCGTGTTGTGTTATTTGACAAAATTTGTCTTAATTCTTAGAATTTCAACTCAAGTTACCGCACAAACTACACAAATAGCATTTTATACCTTTCACGTGAACATGAAATGATATCTCAACTTTGCGGCAAAACACGATTCTTGAAAGTACCAGAATAAAATATACCGATATGATCAGTACCATGCACTCAGTCGTTTATCCTCGGGTCACTAGCATAGTTTTAGTACCTAAATACTATATGTTTCTTAGTCGAATCGATATATATATATATATATATATATATCTGTGGCCACAGATGTAATCATCGTAACGCATACTACCTCTAGGTGCATTAACTTTTATTTTTTCGATTTTTATAAAAAAATTGATTTTTAATCATTATTTTCTGAGTTTGATTTTCTGCTCAGAAAATAAAAGTTATTTTTTGAATACTTTTTGGTTGCTTGTTTTTCCGACAGGGTAGGAAAAAATAATGATGTATTGTGGAACGATTTTCCGTCATCCCTTGTCAAGTTTGGTTTGGAGACATGTCTTGACAAGGGATGACGGAAAATCGTTCCACAATACAGTAATTTAAGAAATTTAGCCCTGCTAGTGTATTATGTATATGTGTAGTTTATACCAGGGCTGCACATTAACGTTATTTTTTATCAATAACCGAAAAAATATTCTGTTTTCAATTCAACTTTGAAAAATTTTAACGTTAAGTGCTGAACAAAAAAATACTGTTTTGATAATTATCAAAAAAAAATTATGAAAAAAAATTTCGTTTTGTTGATTATCAAAAAACAAATATTGAAAAAATTTTGTTTCGGTAGCCAGCAAAAAAATTTATCAAAAAAAATAACGTTAATAAAAATTCAAAGTAAAATGAAGCCGTAAGCCCGAAACAAATTTTTATTATTATTTTGTTTTTGATAATCAACGAAACAAAATAATTTTGATAGTTTTTTTGAAAATCAACGAAACGAAATAATTTCAATAATTTTTATTTGATATTCAACAAAACAAAATTTTTTTGTTAATTTTTATTTGATATTCAACAAAACAAAATATTTTTGTTGATATCGTTGTGTAGCCCTGGTTTATACCTTAATTTCTATTTAATAGTCTAAAGCTAACAGAGAACACGAGTGTGCATGCACTTAAACTTAAGAAGTTCAGGGACACTTTTTTGTCTGCTCGTGTTGTGTTATTTGACAAAATTTGTCTTAATTCTTAGAATTTCAACTCAAGTTACCGCACAAACTACACAAATAGCATTTTATACCTTTCACGTGAACATGAAATGATATCTCAACTTTGCGGCAAAACACGATTCTTGAAAGTACCAGAATAAAATATACCGATATGATCAGTACCATGCACTCAGTCGTTTATCCTCGGGTCACTAGCATAGTTTTAGTACCTAAATACTATATGTTTCTTAGTCGAATCGATATATATATATATATATCTGTGGCCACAAGCAATAACCGCTTTGAGTTACATATACCGCATTATTCTCCTTTTATAACTCTATATTTCTGTAAAACCCCCATTCTTATAACTTAATTCAATATAAAGATATAAATAACAAGTAAGGAAGCCTAAGTTCGAGTGGAATCGAACATTAGATACTCAGCTGTATGCTTTCATTGTTTGTTTGCGTTTGTTCGATATAGGGTGTATTTTATATAAAGCGAGTGCCGCATAAAGTGGGCGTAGCCACGCCCATTTTCAACATTTTTATCAGTCACCCAACTAAGCATATGAATATTATTCTTTGTGTAAAATTTCATTCCTTTATGACTTCTAGTTACAAAGAAGTCTTGTTACAAATTCCCAAAGGGTGTTCCAGAAATATCTTTGTTAAAAA
Source organism: Urophora cardui (assembly GCA_960531455.1). Lineage (NCBI taxonomy): Eukaryota > Metazoa > Arthropoda > Insecta > Diptera > Tephritidae > Urophora > Urophora cardui. The sequence goes on from OY482671.1 coordinate 117,000,977, forward strand.
GTGGGCGTGGTCGTCAGCCGATTTCGCTAAAATTTTGAACATGTATTACTACAAGTAGTGAAAGTGTATAGACCAAGTATCGATTATTTGTCGAGTTATGGGCTCAGAAATCTCGTATATTCCTGCTTCTAAAAGGAGGCGGTGCCACGCCCATTTTCCAAAATTTTTGTATTTTTTGTTTTATGTCCATAGTTGGACACCTTCCATAAAATTTCAATGATATATCTTTATATTTGACAGAGACATCGCTTAAAATGCTTTTATTAGGTCACTTTATAATACCCATATATAAAAGTGGGCGTGGTCGTCAACCGATTTTGGCAATTTTTCGTCCAAACATTTGCCTAAGTAAGTATATCACGCCTACCAAATTTCATCGATATATCTTCAACGGTTTCTGAGTTATGACTCATAAAACTTTCAATGTTTGCCCCTTAATAATATGACCATATTTCGTCATAAGGGCCTGAGCTCAATACGTGTGTGAAATTTTATCACTCTAGCTCTATTAGTGACTGAGATACAAAATTTCCGATTTTTACTATATAGGGGAGGTGGGCGTGGTCATGGTCCGATTTCGCCCATTTTCAATACCATCCGTTCCTGTCTTGATACCAACTTACATTTCAAATTTCATCAAAATATCTCAGTTTTTGCGCGAGTTATCGTGTGCACAGACGGACAGACGGACGGACGGACGGACATGGCTCAATCGATTTCTCTTTTCACCCTGATCATTTTGATATATATAAGTCTATATCTATCTCGATTATTTCATTCTGTTACAATCCACCGTTAGGAAATCAAAACTATAATACTCTGTGTACTAGTACAGCTGAGTATAAAAACATGTAGGTTTAACTTACAATAGAGGTATACTAAACTTGCTATAACAGCCAAAGTAGACGTATTTACTTAATAAAATTTCTTCATGACACTTTGTTTTATTTACAAAATTTGATCGTAATTTTGCGTCCATAGTTTTAATCTTTTTTTATAATTTGTTAAGAAACGCCTTCGAATATAAAAATCAATTTATCTCGAAATTATATTTTTCGACTTAAGCGATTAATTCAAATTGCCAGAGATATGTAGTTATGTGAAACAAGGCTGCAAAATAACGTTATTTTTAACAAAAAACAAAAAAAAATTTAGTTTCTGTTGAAATATTCGATTTTATAAACGTAAAAAGCATAACAAAATCCATTTCGTTTCAACTGTTATCAAACAAAATTAACAAATTTTTTTTTTGCTTTGATAATTATCAAAACAATTATTTCAAAAAAATATAGCAGGGCTGCTCAACGCTCTCGTATTGAAAGTACAAACTCAAACTCTACAAATTTTGTATATGCACTGAAAAATTTTTTTGCTCATTTAATTTTTTTATGAATTCCAATAAAATATTATTTTAGAATTTATTTTCAAATGGTAGTATCAAATACATAACATTTTATTTATTTTTTATATGAAAATTTTTTGAATACAAATTTTTTACAGTGCTTTCATTTTTTGAATTTTTTTTCATTACAGATTTGTTATTGTAATTTTCGATTTCTTACGGCAGTGCTCGAGCTCCTATACAAAGTGCCTTTGCTCTGCACATTTAATATGAATCATAGGCACATTCATATAAAAATTTTTTATATCTGTGTACTTATGGGAGTGCAAAGAAAATTTTATTTTCATATTTGAAGTGAAAATATGTATCTGTGCCTATGATTCGGAGCAAAACAAAAACAATTGTGCTTTGAGTGCCTATGAGGTGAGCAGCCCTGAAATATAGTTTCAAATTTAAACGAAAAAATTGACTTTTCAATAATTTCGTTTTCTATGAAGAAAAGAAATTTTACATATGTTTGTATGTATGTACAATGTACATGAATAAAAACAAATACAATTTTTATACTCAGCTGTACTAGTACACAGAGTATTATAGTTTTAATCACATAACGGTGGATTGTAACAGAATGAAATAATCGAGATAGATATAGCCTTATATATATCAAAATGATCAGGGTGAAAAGAGAAATCGATTGAGCCATGTCCGTCCGTCCGTCCGTCCGTCTGTCCGTCCGTCTGTAAACACTCTAACTCGTGCAAAAATTGAGATATTTCGATGAAATTTGAAATGCAAGTTGGCATCGAGACTGGGACGGTTGGTATTGAAAATGGGCGAAATCGGACCATGACCACGCCCACATTTCCTATATAGAAAAAATCGGAAATTTGGTATCTCAGTCACTAATACAGCTAGAGCGATGAAATTTTACCCACGTGTTGAGCTCAGGCCCCTATGAAGAAATTTTATGAAATTTTGGAAAATGGGCGGTGCCACGCCCACTTATTAAGGGTCAAACCTTGAAAGTTTTATATGTCATAACTCAGAAATCATTGAAGATATATCGCTCAAATTTGGTACGCGTGATATACTTACTTAGGCAAACGTTTGGACGGAAAATAGTTAAAATCGGTTGACGGCCACACCCACTTTTATATATGGGTATTATAAAGTGGCCCAATAAAAAAATTTTAAGCTATATCTCTGTCAAATATAAAGATATATCATTGAAATTTTATGGCAGGAGTCCACCTGCGGACATAAAACGAAAAACACAAAAATTTTGGAAAATGGGCGGTGCCACGCCCACTTATTAAGGGGCAAACATTGAAAGTTTTATGAGTCATAACTCAGAAACCGTTAAAGATATATCGATGAAATTCGGTACGTGTGATATACTTACTTAGGCAAATGTTTGGACGAAAAATTTCCTAAATCGGTTGACGACCACGCCCACTTTTATATATGTGTATTGTAAAGGGACCTAATAAAAACATATTAAGCGATATCTCTGTCAAATATAAAGATATATCATTGAAATTTTAGGAGTCCAACTGCGGGCATAAAACGAAAAACACAAAAATTTTGGAAAATGGGCGTGGCACCGCCTCTTTTTAGAAACAGGAATATACGAGATTTCGGAGCCCATAACTCGACAAATAATTGAGATATTATGATTAAACTTGGTTTATATACTTTTATAACTTGTGTTAATAGACGCGCAAAAATTTATTGAAATCGGTTTATGACCACGCCTACTTTTTAACAAAGATATTTCTGGAACACCCTTTGGGAATTTGTAACGTGACATCTCTGTAAGGAGAAGTCATAAAGGAATGAAATTTTGCACAAATAATAATATTCATATGCTTAGTTGGATGACTGATAAAAATGTTGAAAATGGGCGTGGCTACGCCCACTTTATGCGGCACTCGCTTTATATAAAATAATCCGTGTTTCCATCAAACGCAAACAAACAATGAAAGCATACAGCTGAGTATCTAATGTTCGATTCCACTCGAATTAGGCTTCCTTACTTGTTGTTAATTTTTTTGATATCAACGAAAAAAAATTATTCTGATTAAAGGTTTATTGATAATTTTTGAAACGAAAAAATTTTGTTTCTGATAATTAGCAAAACAAAATAATATTTGGATATTTTTTATTGATATTTTTTGAAACAAAATTAATTTGTTCATTTCGTTGAGCAGACTTGATGTGAAACCATGCTTAATAAAAAAAATCCCCCTACCTGAATGCGTGTGTTATTTGGCAAACAGTTGCGTCTATAAATTCTTAGAATTAGCTCATAACGCCACCTTAGAGTGCAAATTATGTAAGTCCACTTTTATGAAAAAGTGTATTTTTATCTAGAACGCTACAAAACTCAAATACGCACCGCGCTAAACAAGTCTGTGATACTTGTCATATTTCTACTCGTTCTTATTCAGTGATACGCAAATTGTGTAAGTCCAAAAAGCGAAGAAAATTGTGTAAGTCCAAAATATTTATATGAACAGAATTTTTTTTTTTATTTCGATTTTTTTTTATTTTCGTTTTTTGTCTCTCCTAAAAAGTTTTAAAAAAGGACTTACCCAATTTGCACTCTAAGCTAGCGATAATTGAACCCAAATTGCAGGTATAAAAGGGGCTAAGAAATCAAGAGCTGCCACAGTTGAAAATAAAGTTGTGAAAGGTTTTATACATATACAAAAATACATACATACATATATAATTGATAATTAAAATGCAGTGCTCAAAAATCCTTTTGGCTGCTCTTGTAGCATCGTGCCTCTTAGTCCAGCAATATTCTGCCGAGAGCAATTCTAGAAATGAAGAAAACACCGCGATTGGAAGAGAAATTAATAACTCGCCCAATGGAATGTATGACGGCGTCGAGTTTCGAAGTGGCAAAAAACCAAGTTCACTTCCTAATTGCTCTAAACCAAGTCCAAGCAAAAACTCGGGCGGACCTGTGAAGCCTCCATTACCATCAGATCGAAATAAAGGTATAGCGACAGGTCCACCTCAGGCTCCCGAGAATAGACGAGTGGAAGAGTGGTTGGAGAATGGTGGTGTCAAAGAATTTGTACAAAACACAATAGATGGAAAGATACCAGATGCTATTAACTGAAGCGGAGGCTCGTCCTTAATCAATCCAGTGTTTTTTATGAAAATCACAATTTGTAGGTAATTTTCATAAATCCTTTCCTGGAACAGTTAATTAATTGGTCTTGGTGACTTGAACTTAACATTTTCTTGTATTGCAATATATGTTGCATTATATGTTACATTCAACTCTATTTTCATATATGTAGTTAAAAATAAGAATATTAATTCAGTTATTCGCAATGGTGCGTATTTGTATTTACTAAAAGTCTATGTATCTGTACATAAATATCGTGCCTTAACCGCAATTTTTTGTGTAGCCAACAAATTATCGATTTTAGTTTTTGGACAAAGATCAATAATTTTAAATATCATTTTGATCATCTAACGAAATGTCATATCCGAAAAAAGTACCCTAACAAAGATAGACCAAATGCAATTACTTTCATATATACATATATATGTAACTAATACTCTGATCTATTTTAAAAATAAAATTATATTTTTGTTGACTACACTAAAATTAGGCTTAGAGTTGGATATATGTACATACACATGTGAGAATTTTAAATTTTAAATAAATTTCTGTAAATTTCTCTAAAATTTATTAATATATGAACATTTCAAAAAATAACGAGTTTTTTCTTTTGCAATAAGTATATTTATAACTCGAAAATCACCAGTTTGATTAAAAATGAATGCACCAACAACTTTTTCATATACGGTTTCGACTTATCTGAATCAGTTAATACGCTTCTGTGCAACCAATTTTAAAATTTAGGCGTAGCCATTTTTTGAGGCCCGATAATGCATAACTATATCGCATTAAATACATACATACAGATACATACCGCTGTGGTGCAGTGGGTAGAGTGCTCGCCTGCTGTGTCAGAGGTCTCGGGTTCAAACCACGGTCCGAGCCAAACACCAAAACAATTTTTCAATTAGTAAAAATCCAATTATTGGGTTTTTTAAGAGCAGCGGTCACCTCTCGGCAGTGGGCGGCATACCCTCCGAGAGTATTTCTGCCATGAAAAAGCTTCTCACAAAAAATGCATTCGCCGTTCGGAGCCGGCATAAAACTGTAGGTCCACCCAATTAGTAGGAAAAAACAAAAAGGAGCACACCTCGAATTGGGAGAGAAGCTCGGCCATAAAACTCGTCAGAGTTATAATAGCGCCATTGTATTATTATTATTATTATATCGCATTAAATGAATCATGTATTTGATTAATTTCACTGTGCACGAAAAATTAACTTTTTTCCAAAAGAGATGAGACATACTACACTCAAAAAAAAACTTCTCTCGATCAAGGACATATCTTATATTATAAATGTGAAATGGAAATTGTGTTTAAACTCAATTGGCGAGAAAACCGCTGAACGGATCCTCACGAAACTTTGCACACCTAGGTATTTTCACCCGGTAATTGCTATAGGCATATTTTTAATCTGATTAAAAGTCAGGGATGGGCACCTCCCATACAAAATTTTCCTTTTTTTCGTAATATCTCTTGAAATATTTGTACTAGAATAATGAAAATTTTTGTGAAGGAATAATACAAAAATATATACTCAACGGATAAACAATTTAGGTCTTGGTAAAGCAGGGATGGGCACTCTCCTCCCATACAAACTGAAATTTTCACATCGAATATCTCTGGATATATTTGTAGTAGGGTACTGAAAACTGGTGTGAGGGCATATGAGATAACTATGTATTAAACGGGAAAAACGCTAGGTCTTGGTAAAGCAGGGATGGGCAACTCCCATAAAAACTGAAACTTTCACATCGAATATCTCTGGAAATATTTGTAGTAGGGTACTGAAAATTGGTGTGAGGGCATGTGAGATAACTATGTATTAAACGGGTAAAAACGCTAGGTCTTGGTAAGGCAGGGATGGGCACCTCCCATACAAACTGAAACTTTCACAGCGAATATCTCTGGAAATATTTGTAGTAGGGTACTGAAAACTGGTGTGGGGGCATATGAGATAACTATATATTAAACGGGAAAAACACTAGGTCTTGGTAAAGCAGGGATGGGCAACTCCCATAAAAACTGAAACTTTCACAGCGAATATCTCTGGAAATATTTGTAGTAGGGTACTGAAAACTGGTGTGAGGGCATGTGAGATAACTATGTATTAAACGGGTAAAAACACTAGGTCTTGGTAAAGCAGGGATGGGCACCTCCCATACAAACTGAAATTTTCACATCGAATATCTCTGGAAATATTTGTAGTAGGGTCCTGAAAACTGGTGTGAGGGCATGTGAGATAACTATGTATTAAACGGGTAAAAACGCTAGGTCTTGGTAAAGCAGGGATGGACACCTCGCATACAAACTGAAATTTTCACAGCGAATATCTCTGGAAATATTTGTAGTAGGGTTCTGAAAACTGGTGTGAGGGCATGTGAGATAACTATGTATTAAACGGGTAAAACTGCTAGGTCTTGGTAAAGCAGGGATGGGCACCTCCCATACAAACTGAAATTTTCACATCGAATATCTCTGGAAATATTTGTAGTAGGGTTCTGAAAACTGGTGTGAGGGCATGTGAGATAACTATGTATTAAACGGGTAAAAACGCTAGGTCTTGGTAAAGCAGGGATGGGCACCTCGCATACAAACTGAAATTTTCACATCGGATATCTCTGGAAATATTTGTAGTAGGGTTCTGAAAATTGGTGTGAGGGCATGTGAGATAACTATGTATTAAACGGGTAAAAACGCTAGGTCTTGGTAAAGCAGGGATGGGCACCTCCCATACAGACTGAAATTTTTACAGCGAATATCTCTGGAAATATTTGTAGTAGGGTTCTGAAAACTGGTGTGAGGGCATGTGAGATAACTATGTATTAAACGGGTAAAACTGCTAGGTCTTGGTAAAGCAGGGATGGGCACCTCGCATACAAACTGAAATTTTCACATCGGATATCTCTGGAAATATTTGTAGTAGGGTTCTGAAAACTGGTGTGAGGGCATATGAGATAACTATGTATTAAACGGGTAAAAACGCTAGGTCTTGGTAAAGCAGGGATGGGCATCTCCCATACAAACTGAAATTTTCACATCGAATATCTCTGGAAATATTTGTAGTAGGGTTCTGAAAATTGGTGTGAGGGCATGTGAGATAACTATGTATTAAACGGGTAAAAACGCTAGGTCTTGGTAAAGCAGGGATGGGCACCTCCCATACAGACTGAAATTTTTACAGCGAATATCTCTGGAAATATTTGTAGTAGGGTTCTGAAAACTGGTGTGAGGGCATGTGAGATAACTATGTATTAAACGGGTAAAACTGCTAGGTCTTGGTAAAGCAGGGATGGGCATCTCCCATACAAACTGAAATTTTCACATCGAATATCTCTGGAAATATTTGTAGTAGGGTTCTGAAAACTGGTGTGAGGGCATGTGGGATAACTATGTATTAAACGGGTAAAACTGCTAGGTCTTGGTAAAGCAGGGATGGGCAACTCCCATAAAAACTGAAACTTTCACAGCGAATATCTCTGGATATATTTGTAGTAGGGTACTGAAAACTTGTGTGAGGGCATATGAGATAACTATGTATTAAACGGGAAAAACGCTAGGTCTTGGTAAAGCAGGGATGGGCAACTCCCATAAAAACTGAAACTTTCACATCGAAATTCTCTGGAAATATTTGTAGTAGGGTACTGAAAATTGGTGTGAGGGCATGTGAGATAACTATGTATTAAACGGGTAAAACTGCTAGGTCTTGGTAAAGCAGTGATGGGCACCTCCCATACAAACTGAAATTTTCACAGCGAATATCTCTGGAAATATTTGTAGTAGGGTTCTGAAAACTGGTGTGAGGGCATGTGAGATAACTATGTATTAAACGGGAAAAACACTAGGTCTTGGTAAAGCAGGGATGGGCACCTCGCATACAAACTGAAACTTTCACAGCGAATATCTCTGGATGTATTTGTAGTAGGGTACTGAAAACTGGTGTGAGGGCATATGAGATAACTATGTATTAAACGGGAAAAACGCTAGGTCTTGGTAAAGCAGGGATGGGCACCTCTCATACAAACTGAAATTTTCACATCGGATATCTCTGGAAATATTTGTAGTAGGGTTCTGAAAACTGGTGTGGGGGCATATGAGATAACTATATATTAAACGGGAAAAACACTAGGTCTTGGTAAAGCAGGGATGGGCAACTCCCATAAAAACTGAAACTTTCACAGCGAATATCTCTGGAAATATTTGTAGTAGGGTACTGAAAACTGGTGTGAGGGCATGTGAGATAACTATGTATTAAACGGGTAAAAACACTAGGTCTTGGTAAAGCAGGGATGGGCACCTCCCATACAAACTGAAATTTTCACATCGAATATCTCTGGAAATATTTGTAGTAGGGTTCTGAAAACTGGTGTGAGGGCATGTGAGATAACTATGTATTAAACGGGTAAAAGCGCTAGGTCTTGGTAAAGCAGGGATGGGCACCTCGCATACAAACTGAAATTTTCACATCGGATATCTCTGGAAATATTTGTAGTAGGTCCTGAAAACTGGTGTGAGGGCATGTGAGATAACTATGTATTAAACGGGTAAAAACGCTAGGTCTTGGTAAAGCAGGGATGGGCACCTCGCATACAAACTGAAATTTTCACATCGGATATCTCTGGAAATATTTGTAGTAGGGTTCTGAAAACTGGTGTGAGGGCATGTGAGATAACTATGTATTAAACGGGTAAAAACGCTAGGTCTTGGTAAAGCAGGGATGGACACCTCGCATACAAACTGAAATTTTCACAGCGAATATCTCTGGAAATATTTGTAGTAGGGTTCTGAAAACTGGTGTGAGGGCATGTGAGATAACTATGTATTAAACGGGTAAAAACGCTAGGTCTTGGTAAAGCAGGGATGGGCACCTCGCATACAAACTGAAATTTTCACAGCGAATATCTCTGGAAATATTTGTAGTAGGGTTCTGAAAACTGGTGTGAGGGCATGTGAGATAACTATGTATTAAACGGGTAAAACTGCTAGGTCTTGGTAAAGCAGGGATGGGCACCTCCCATACAAACTGAAATTTTCACATCGAATATCTCTGGAAATATTTGTAGTAGGGTTCTGAAAACTGGTGTGAGGGCATGTGAGATAACTATGTATTAAACGGGTAAAAACGCTAGGTCTTGGTAAAGCAGGGATGGGCACCTCGCATACAAACTGAAATTTTCACATCGGATATCTCTGGAAATATTTGTAGTAGGGTTCTGAAAATTGGTGTGAGGGCATGTGAGATAACTATGTATTAAACGGGTAAAAACGCTAGGTCTTGGTAAAGCAGGGATGGGCACCTCCCATACAGACTGAAATTTTTACAGCGAATATCTCTGGAAATATTTGTAGTAGGGTTCTGAAAACTGGTGTGAGGGCATGTGAGATAACTATGTATTAAACGGGTAAAACTGCTAGGTCTTGGTAAAGCAGGGATGGGCACCTCGCATACAAATTGAAATTTTCACATCGGATATCTCTGGAAATATTTGTAGTAGGGTTCTGAAAACTGGTGTGAGGGCATGTGAGATAACTATGTATTAAACGGGTAAAAACGCTAGGTCTTGGTAAAGCAGGGATGGGCACCTCGCATACAAACTGAAATTTTCACATCGGATATCTCTGGAAATATTTGTAGTAGGGTTCTGAAAACTGGTGTGAGGGCATGTGAGATAACTATGTATTAAACGGGTAAAAACGCTAGGTCTTGGTAAAGCAGGGATGGGCACCTCGCATACAAACTGAAATTTTCACATCGGATATCTCTGGAAATATTTGTAGTAGGGTTCTGAAAACTGGTGTGAGCGCATGTGAGATAACTATGTATTAAACGGGTAAAAACGCTAGGTCTTGGTAAAGCAGGGATGGACACCTCGCATACAAACTGAAATTTTCACAGCGAATATCTCTGGAAATATTTGTAGTAGGGTACTGAAAACTGGTGTGAGGGCATGTGAGATAACTATGTATTAAACGGGTAAAAACGCAAGGTCATGGTAAAGCAGGGATGGGCACCTCCCATACAAACTGAAACTTTCACAGCGAATATCTCTGAATATATTTGTAGTAGGGTACTGAAAACTGGTGTGAGGGCATGTGAGATAACTATGTATTAAACGGGTAAAACTGCTAGGTCTTGGTAAAGCAGTGATGGGCACCTCCCATACAAACTGAAATTTTCACATCGGATATCTCTGGAAATATTTGTAGTAGGGTTCTGAAAACTGGTGTGAGGGCATGTGAGATAACTATGTATTAAACGGGTAAAAACGCTAGGTCTTGGTAAAGCAGGGATGGGCACCTCCCATACAGACTGAAATTTTTACAGCGAATATCTCTGGAAATATTTGTAGTAGGGTTCTGAAAACTGGTGTGAGGGCATGTGAGATAACTATGTATTAAACGGGTAAAAACGCTAGGTCGTGGTAAAGCAGGGATGGGCACCTCGCATACAAACTGAAATTTTCACATCGGATATCTCTGGAAATATTTGTAGTAGGGTTCTGAAAACTGGTGTGAGGGCATGTGAGATAACTATGTATTAAACGGGTAAAAACGCTAGGTCTTGGTAAAGCAGGGATGGGCACCTCCCATACAGACTGAAATTTTTACAGCGAATATCTCTGGAAATATTTGTAGTAGGGTTCTGAAAACTGGTGTGAGGGCATGTGAGATAACTATGTATTAAACGGGTAAAACTGCTAGGTCTTGGTAAAGCAGGGATGGGCACCTCGCATACAAACTGAAATTTTCACATCGGATATCTCTGGAAATATTTGTAGTAGGGTTCTGAAAACTGGTGTGAGGGCATGTGAGATAACTATGTATTAAACGGGTAAAAACGCTAGGTCTTGGTAAAGCAGGGATGGGCACCTCGCATACAAACTGAAATTTTCACATCGGATATCTCTGGAAATATTTGTAGTAGGGTTCTGAAAACTGGTGTGAGGGCATGTGAGATAACTATGTATTAAACGGGTAAAAACGCTAGGTCTTGGTAAAGCAGGGATGGACACCTCGCATACAAACTGAAATTTTCACAGCGAATATCTCTGGAAATATTTGTAGTAGGGTACTGAAAACTGGTGTGAGGGCATATGAGATAACTATGTATTAAACGGGAAAAACGCTAGGTCTTGGTAAAGCAGGGATGGGCACCTCTCATACAAACTGAAATTTTCACATCGGATATCTCTGGAAATATTTGTAGTAGGGTTCTGAAAACTGGTGTGAGGGCATGTGAGATAACTATGTATTAAACGGGTAAAACTGCTAGGTCTTGGTAAAGCAGGGATGGGCACCTCCCATACAGACTGAAATTTTTACAGCGAAAATCTCTTGAAATATTTATAGTAGGGTACTGAAAATTGGTGTTGGGCATATGAGATAATTACGTACTCAACGGACAAAAAAAATAAGAAAACTATCTTTGACGTTAAGAATGATATTTTTCTGGTGCAGTGAAATAACGCCCGTGGAATTAACGCCCGCGGGCGTTATTTCCCAAAAAATAGGAAATAACGCCCACGGGCGTTTTTTCCTTTCTTGAAAAAGAAATATCGCCTGCGAATAAAACGAAATTAAACCCGTGGGTTTTATTTCCATTCAGAAAGGGAAATAACGCCCGCGCGCCCTATTCGGCGATGTGGGCTTTATTTCCCTTTCGAAAGGGCAATTAAGCCCGCAGACGGGGTGTTTTTTTTAAATATGGTGTATTAGTGGGAAAAGCGCCGCAGGCGAAAAATTTAAATAAAAAATCGCGCGATTTTTAATTCCAATTTTTCGTTTTTTTTTTTAATTATGGTGTATTATTGGAAAAAGCGCCGCAGGCGAATCAAATGAGTAATCCCGAAAATAAGACATGTGACACAGAAGACATTGATGTATCCGAAATGGATTGTTCTGACTATGAAGAAACGGCAGACAATTTTTGCGAGAGTCAAAGCATGTTGTTGTGTGTTATTTGTTTTACTAAGCCACGCGATGTTCTCTTAAGCCCATGCAATCACTTTAAATTGTGTGCGGATTGCTTTGGAGAGCACGTTAAGGTTGCAATTGTAAATGGCAACAGAAATATTTTGTGCCCGGTTTGTCGTCAAATTGTTGAAAACTCTATAAGAGTATTTGTTTAGATTGTGGTCTGAAAGTGCCAATATGTATGTAATGAAGTTTTGTTTATTTTGATTGAGTATTTAAATATTTACTTAGTTACAGGCCTTGAAAATTGTTACTAATAAATGATTATAGAAATTTACTGAAGCTTTGTTTATTTTGATTGAGTATTTGAATATTTAGAAGGGGATTTACAAAAAATTGAAAGAATCGAAATTTTTCGCCTGCGACGCTTTTTCCAATAATAATACACCGTATTTACAAAAAAAACAAAAAATTGGAATTAAAAATCGCGCGATTTTTAATTCCAATTTTTCGCCTGCGGCGCTTTTTTCCCTAATACACCATATTTAAAAAAAAGCCCGTCTGCGGGCTTAATTGCCCTTCCGAAAGAGAAATAAAGCCCATGGATCAAACGAAATAACGTCCGCGGGAATTATTTCTTTTTCAAGAAAGGAAAAAACGCCCGCGGGCGTTATTTCCTTTTTTGGGAAATAACAGCCGCGGGCGTTAATTCCACGGGCGTTATTTCACTGCACCTATTTTTCTATGTAACTTTTTTGGACTAACTCAACATGCTAATATTTTTAAAAAGCACGTGGTGTGAAACCCGCGGGTAAACTCTAGTCATATATATATTTCTAATTGGTGTTTTATAAATATCCCTTTTTCTGCTCACATAATTTACCAAAATTAATAAATAAGGCATCGTTTTAAAGGTATAAATTAGCTCTGCATGCGAAACGGTGTTTTATTGGGCGTGGTACTTTTTTTAAATAGTATTTTGCAAAAATAAAATGTTTAAATTTAAACTAAAAGATTTGCGCCTAAAACTATGCCTTCAGAATTATTTTATTCTATCAATTCAAATCTAAAATGCAGATGTCGCTCCATTTTAACAGTCGTGTATATTTTAAAACACTTTCATAAGCTTCAGCTGTATATTTGTATGTAAACATTATATTATTTTAGGTGAACACGTGTGTATTCATGTCTATGCTAAATGGGGGCTTTTCAGTATAGGATATGCTGTACGTAGTACATACAATATATGTATGTATACTTTTGATTACATAACGGTTGTATGTAAGACCATAAAATAATTGAGATAGATATGGACTTACACATATATATCAAAACAATTAGGATGAAAAAAATGATTGAACCATGTCCGTCCGTCCGGCCGTATACACTCTAACTTGAGCAAAAATAGAAATATTTAAATGAAATTGGGTACACAGATTCTAATGGGAACAGAGAAAGTTGGGGTTGAAAATAAGGCATATGGATGTATTTCGAAAAACACGTAAAACATGATAATTCAGTCACTAATAAAGCCCGAGTGATGAAATGACTTTATACCGTTATGAGGAAACATGCTGAAATTTTGAAAAATGGGCCAAGAGGCGCAAATTTTCAAAGATTTATAAGTAAAAATTCAGGAATTGTAGCAGATGAATCAATTGAGCTTGGACCACTGATTTGCTTGCTAAGGCAAACGTGTGGAAAAAAATTACCCAAGTCTTCAGTTACCATATATATATAAAATATATGTAAAATATATAAATATATGTAAAATATATAAACAAATTTAATACACATAACTACTTATATATAAGTATATATGTATGTAGGTATAATAAAAACATTTTATGCGATATGTTTGTCAAACATATAAGTAATTCATTGAAAGTTCCATAAGTTCCACTGTAGACATAAAACCAAACAAATATAAGTTGTTTTTAAAATGAGCGTGACAGCACAAACTATATCGACTGGCGCAACGTATGTTTTATTATCTTTTGCGCAAGATGCGCACGGGTCCAGCTAGTTTTTCCTTATTTTGAAAAAGCGTTCCCATACAAATATTTCTTTGTTTTAAGTAAACTTTCTCAAAAATATGGAAAAAACATCCAAAAAATGTCCAGGTTATTCTGCTCACAAATTAAAAGTTATTTTTTTAGTTTTATTTTCTGCTCACAAAATAAATGTGATTTTTTGAGTTTCTTTTTTTTTTGGTCGAAAAATAGATAATAATAACACTGCTCTACAGCCAAAAAATATTCTGAACGCGACCATCCTATATATATGTAAAATCGGTCGCTGATTCCGAAAATCGGGTTCATTTTTAATTCTATGGGAAGGTTTTTGAGATATCGGCAATTTACCGTTATTTGGCCAATGGCTTCACTTAATCCTGAATGTCTCTTTATCGCAGTAAGCTATCTTCCTTGAGGTAACACCAAACGAAAGAAAATTAAATTTCCTTTTTATGGCTCCTATAACATTTTTATCTAACTCTTATAGTTTTCGAAATATTGACGATTAAATTTGAATTTTTTCGATTTTTTACGATTTTTTGAAGAAAAAATTGACTTTGTCAGGCAATATCTTTAAAACCAATGTTTTCACCTTCGGTTTTACTCCTTTGTGTGAAGCTCCGTTCCATTACCAAAAAAATAAGCTATCAACGAAGAAAATCCATGGTAAAATGGAAAAGTTATAGGCGATCAAGTAAATACAGGCACGTCGCGCAATGCCTCTGCACGGGTATATTCTATGCATGTTGTACCAATGCCTACACATCTGCAGTAGCAGCACGTTGGCAGCGCAGTAGATACAAGCCCATTTACGGGTATAACATGCATAGAATATACCCGTGCAGAGGCATTGCGCGACGTGCCTGTATTTACTTGATCGCTTATAACTTTTCCATTTTACCATGGATTTTCTTCGTTGATAGCTTATTTTTTTGGTAATGGAACGGAGCTTCACACAAAGGAGTAAAACCGAAGGTGAAAACATTGGTTTTAAAGATATTGCCTGACAAAGTCAATTTTTTCTTCAAAAAATCGTAAAAAATCGAAAAAATTCAAATTTAATCGTCAATATTTCAGAAACTATAAGAGTTAGAGAAAAATGTTATAGGAGCCATGAAAAGAAAATTTAATTTTCTTTCGTTTGGTGTTACCTCAAGGAAGATAGCTCACTGCGTTAAAGAGACATTCAGGATTAAGTGAAGCCATTGGCCAAATAACGGTAAATTGCCGATATCTCAAAAATGAACCCGATTTTCGGAATCAGCGACCGATTTTACATATACTTATATAGGGTAGTCACGTCCAAAGTACAGACAACAAATTTCATTTTGTGATCCAGTGTAATAGCTTCCGGCAAAAAAGTTGAAGTATACCAATCAGCATTAACTGTCCCTCCATACTCTAATGCATAACTTGCAGCATGACCCATTTTTGCGAAGACCAAGCAATGATTATTTTCGAAAGGCTTTATGAACGCTCCACTTTTGTAGGTCTAGTTTCATTTTGGAATACCTATACAGTCAATTGCTGTTTATTTTCAGCCCCATATGAATATATCCAAGATTAGCCGAATCTCACGAGGATATAAAAACGAATTTGAAAAACCCTTTTCGAATGTATCTAGCATTTCATTGCACCAATTGCGATGTGCCTGTTTTTGCCCTTTTTTCAATTTGTGTCGGATCCAAAGACTGCAAAACTTATTGGTATGTAATTGATAATGTAAAATTGTATGCATTTGTTTTACGAAGATGACAATCGCGGAACGCTACCAATACAGGAAGTACGTAATTCCGCGTAATTGCATTAACCCTAGTATACTACAGGTACCTAATTCTATTATCAAACTATGCAGCAGCATACCGATATAGATATAGCGCACTATACATACATATATAATTAATAATCATCTCCACAAAAGATTAATATATCGCACCCTAAATACATAAAGGGGCACAAAGCAAAATTTTTCGAAATCGAGTTTTTTCATAAACGGGTATACGGAACATATCTCTGGAGATTGCCAAAAAAAAAAACTTTTGAATAATTGTCTCTTTCGACCGAAAAATAACCATTATACCTGGCCCTTTGCCATACGATTGCTTGTAATGAAAAACAGTTTTTTGGCTCTCCTGAAAGTTTTTGAATTTTGAGTTGTGCCCCTTTATGATTTAAGGTGCGATATATTAAATTACTAGCAAATACCCGTAGAGCTTCACAGCGGCGAACACATTTTTCATGTTATGCTTACCTTTACCTTTACCTTTACCTTTACCTTTACCTTTACCTTTACCTTTACCTTTACCTTTACCTTTACCTTTACCTTTACCTTTACCTTTACCTTTTTAATGAAATTTAATTGTCTACCGATCTGTAAAACAATAATGTTGGTATCTTAGCTAGTTATACAGAGTTTTTTTGTCAATACATCACATTAGTAACGCATCGTCCTGGCTGGGCCCACATACAAATTTGTTGGTAAAAATTATATGGGAATACTCGATTATACCCGTCCCGCTCGCTGCGATAAGCCTGCCACCCTACATATATTCCCATATACATATGTACATACGTATGTATCACTATCTCTACCTCTAAAAAAATTCATAAAATTCGGTTGTATAATTTGGGAACTGCACTCATAATTTGGATGTGGGCCCAGCCAGGCCCATGTGTTACGAATGTGACTATCGAAACCTGTGCATATGTAATATTCGATTTTCACTTACATGTTTACTTATTATTTTTTGTTTTTATTTATTTATTTAGTTTTCATATTTCATATTAAGTTAAATATTCGCCTGTAAACTCAATTGTTAGCATTACCAACAGTCAAGCTTGTAAAACTAGAAAATAGGAATTAAAAGGATTTACATGCACATAACATGACAAAGCATTAAAGGTTTTAAAACATTACATCGAAGCATGCAGCAAGTAGGAACAAAGATATGATAGATATGTAGCCACGTGTGTTCAAGTACAAAAACTAAATGCATGTTGCACACAAACAAATCATTATACTCGCAAAAGCCTTAAATTTGTTTTTAAACTTAAATACAAAATTCTAAGGCAACAACTTTTTGAATAACCAATAACAGCTTAAGTGCGCAACTTGCAATTGATCTTAAAGTACAAAACTGCAAATGTTGTGAAATACGTTTTCTATTTTGTTTTTGTTAATTTCAAAACTACCTTCAAACCCCTAACCCGCTCTCAGTAGGTACTAACCCTTACTGTAATTTTGTTAAAATAATAAATCGGCGTCGAATCGTTGCAAGCCACACATTTCTCCCATAGTCAACTTAGGCGTTTATCGCTTATGACCACAGTATAGGTATACACTTGAGCTGTGCCCAGTCATGCATGACTACAGCATTCACAAAATATTCGTTTTATTTAGTATCCTTTTTTTCCTTAGAGAATATTTGCCACAACATTTTAATCTAAGTTTTACCGCAATGTTGGCATTACGGAGCTTAAACTTACTCACCTTGAAATGTTTACTTACTTATACATACGTACGTATGCAGATATGTAGATATATTTACACAAATAAATTATACTAGAAACATTACGTACATGTATGCTCATATACTTAGATATGTATGTATGTATGTTTATGAGTAGATCTGCATGAGATTCTACACAGAGCCAAAATACCACCTAAAATGCCCTATAAATTAGAACAAAGTTTAGCGGATTTCTCTATGCTTTCTCTCCAATAAGATGCCCGTCTTATTATTACTGGATATTTCATTTTGTATAATTTCGCGCCAATATTGTGCTTGTGGCTATAATATTTCTTACGACCTACGCACTACGATTTTCCTTTAATCTTTTTCGTTGCCTTTAAATAATAACACTACGCTTTAATTACTTTTGTTAAATATCGATTTCTTTATTTATTCACTTTAGATTTTCGTTTTAATTTTTTTGGTTGGTTATATACACTATAGGTTAAAATTTACTGCTGCGCGGCGCGACCGATGCTGAAGAAGGTTGTCATCAACTGAACTGACTTTTTCTATTTTACATTTTTGTATGTAATATAAAGATAGGTTTAGCGGGACTTTTGCAGGTGAGTAGGAGGGTGGAGTAGTACTAGAGGTAATGAGATACGGAGGGAGAGAAAGAGAGGTGAGTATAAACAAGTAAGGAAGCCTAAGTTCGAGTGCAATCGAACATTAGATACTCAGCTGTATGCTTTCATTGTTTGTTTGCGTTTGTTCGATATAGGGTGTATTTTATATGAAACGAGTGCTGCATAAACAGGGCGCAGCCACGCCCATTTTCAAAATTTATATCAATCATCCAAATAAGCATACAAATATTATTGTTAGTGCAAAATTTCATCCCTCTATGACTTTTAGTTACAAAGACTTCACGTTACAAATTCCAAAAGGGTGTTCCAGAAATATCTTTGTTAAAAAGTAGGCGTGGTCATAAACCGATTTCAATACATTTTTGCGTGTCTATTAACACATGTTATAAAAGTGTATAAACCAAGTTTCGTCATAATATCTCAATTATTTGTCGAGTTAAAGGCTAAGAAATCTCATATATCCCTTTGTCTAAAAAGAGGCGGTGCCACGCCCATTTTCCAAACTTTTTTATTTTTTGTTTCCGGTCTATTGTAAAACTCATGTCACAAAATTTCAATGAATTATCTTTATATTTCACATAGATATCGCTTAAAATGGTTTTATTAGGTCACTTTATAATACACATATATAAAAGTGGGCGCGGTCGTCAACCGATTTTGGTAATTTTTCGTCCACACATTTGGCTAAGTAAATATATCACGCGTACCAGATTTCATCGATATATCTTTAACGGTTTCTGAGTTATGGCTTATTAAACTTTCAATATTCGCTCCTTAATAAGTGGGCGTGGCACCGCCCATTTTCCAAAATTTTTGTAGTTTTTGTTTTATGTCCATAGTTGGACTCCTGCCACAAAATCTCAGTGATTGATCTTTATATTTGACAGAGATATCGCTTAAAATGTTTTTATTAGGCCCCCTTATATTTCCTATATATAAAAGTGGGCGTGGCCGTCAACCGATTTTGATAATTTTTCGCCAAAACATTTGACTAAGTAATTATATTACGCGTACCGAATTTCATCGATATATCTTCAACGGTTTCTGAGTTATGACTCATAAAACTTTCAATGTCTGCCCCTTAATAAGTGGGCGTGGCACCGCCCATATTCCAAAATTTTTGTGTTTTTTGTTTTATGTCCATAGTTGGACTCATGCGACAAAATTTCAATGATAGATCTTTATATTTGACAGAGATATCGCTTAAAATGGTTTTATTAGGTCACTTTATAATACACATATATAAAAGTGGGCGTGGCCGTAAACCGATTTTGATAATTTTTCGTCAAAACATTTGTCTATGTAAGCAAATTACGCGTACCAAATTTCATCGATATATCTTCAACGGTTTCTGAGTTATGACATATAAAACTTTCAATGTTTGACCCTTAATAAGTGGGCGTGGCACCGCCCATTTTCCAAAACTTCATCAAATTTCTTCATAAGGGCCCGAGCTCAATACGTGGGTAAAATTTTAAAACTCTAGCTATATTAGTGGCTGAGATACCAAATTTCCGATTTTTTCTATATAGGAAAAGTGGGCGTGGTCATGGTCCGATTTCGCCCATTTTCAATACCAACCGTCCCAGTCTCGATACCAACTTGCGTTCCAAATTTCATCAAAATATCTCAATTTTTGCGCGAGTTAGAGTGTTTACAGACGGACGGACGGACGGACGGACGGACAGACGGACGGACGGACGGACGGACGGACGGACGGACGGACGGACGGACATGGCTCAATCGATTTCTCTTTTCACCCTGATCATTTTGATATATATAAGTCTATATCTATCTCGATTATTTCATTCTGTTACAATCCACCGTTATGTGATTAAAACTATAATACTCTGTGTACTAGTACAGCTGAGTATAAAAAGGGTAAGTATAAGAGTTGGGAGTAAGGTGAGTATGCTAATAATATTAGGGATGTACAATCGTGGCTTCCTCAATCGAATTGGATTAGATCTTCATCATCGCTCATGTCCTCAACATGGCGCCCGGCCTGCGCGGATGCGGGGATTATGAGGTCCTTCAATTGTTCTAGAGATGACACCGCTTTGGCGAAGAGGGTCTGCATACGTC
Source organism: Urophora cardui (assembly GCA_960531455.1). NCBI lineage: Eukaryota > Metazoa > Arthropoda > Insecta > Diptera > Tephritidae > Urophora > Urophora cardui. The sequence continues at coordinate 117,021,581 of OY482671.1, forward strand.
GCTGATTGCCTGAGTTCCTTTGTGGTTGTTCTTTGGGCTTAAAAATAACACGTCGATTAATTGCCTTCGGAATGGGTGCCATGCGTCGCTTTAGGGGCAGTTCCCTCGGTTGTTCCCGTCGTGGCTGCCGGTGTAGAAGGGTGTGATGCGCGAGTCCGCATCGGTGACATCTGTCCGGCGAGTCGCAGGCACTGGTTACGTGCGAGGTTGCTAGGCAGTTGATACAGTAATGGTGGGCGCGTACAGACTCATACCGCTCCACCGGAGTCATTGCCTTAAAAGCGTTGCAGAGTCTGAGGGAGTGCTGCTGGCAACACAGCCGACACGTGCCGTAGCTTCCATAGCGTGGTCTGGAAAGAGGTGAAAAATCTTATTAGCAGCATAAAGGGGTGAGAGTGTGAGTGTTCATCAAGGGCTATGTGAAGATAGGTGTGAAGCTATTTCTCGCTGGGGGTGAGATGATTGGGGTAGAATTTTACTGTGCTGGAGGCAATGAACAAAGCTTCGTAATGGGTCGTGTGTATACTCCATTTTGAGTACGAAGGTCGACCACTCGGACTCTTTCGTCTGCGCCAGGGTGAAGCTTTATTACGCGGCCGAGTCGCCATTCATTTGGGGGGAGAAGGTCATCCTTTATGACCACTAAGTCGCCTTCGCTGATATTAGGCTGCTGGGTTTTCCACTTATTTCGTTTGTGGAGCTCTCTAAGGTATTCATTTTTCCATCGAGTGCTGAATTGATGGTGTAATACCTGTAGTTTTTGCCATTTGTTGACAAGAGAGAGGTTTTCAGAGTTTGGTTCTGGGAGTGAGAGCAGTGGGGCGCCACGCAGGAAATGTCCTGGTGTCAAAACGAGAAGATCATTAGGATCTTGTGACATTGGGGAGAGCGGTCTAGAGTTGAGTACCGCTTCGATTCGAGTAAGAAGTGTAGAGAATTCCTCGAATGTGAACTTGTGATTACCGGCAACTTTGAGGAAATGGGTTTTAAAGCTTTTAACTGCTGCTTCCCATAATCCTCCCATATGAGGGGCGTATGGTGGGATGAATTGCCAGGACATGCCATGAGTTGAATATTTGTCGGCTATGTCAGTAGCAGCTTCATGGAGAAATTTGGCAAATTCCTTTTGAAAGAGTCGGCTAGCACCAACGAACGTTTTGCCGTTATCGGACATAACTTTGTGGGGGAGTCCACGACGACTGACAAAGCGGGAAAACGCTGCTTTGAATGCTGCTGTAGTGAGATCGGAGCAGACTTCGAGGTGGACTGCTTTAGTGGAGAAGCATACAAATACGCAAACGTATGCTTTGGCATAAGATGCTTTTCGTTGGGTCGAGATTTTTACTTGAAATGGACCAGCGAAGTCCACTCCTGTTGTGTGAAATGGCAAGGAGTACGTAGACCTTTCGGGGGGCAGCGCAGCCATTATTTGGGATCTGGACTGCTGCTTATAGAGTGTGCAGGTCTTGCAGTGAAAGATGCATTTCTTCACTTTTTGCTTGAGGCGGGGGATATAGTACTCTTGCTGTATCATACGTATCATTAGTTGTTTTTCTGCATGTAGGAGGGTAGAGTGAGTAAACTCTAAGAGTAATGTGCAAAATCTCGAATTTTCTGGGATTATAATTGGGTGACGCTCATTGTAGCTAAGAGCGGAGTGTGCGAGCCTACCATTTACTCGCATTATGCCTGTTTTATCGAGCATGGGATTAAGAGTTACTAGAGGACTCTTTTTGTGTATGGGTATACGGGATTGTATATCAGCGATCGTATCTGCGTAATATTTCATTTGAGTTTGGAGTACGATACGATTTTTTGCGTGATTTATTTCACTTTGAGTAAGTGTGAGCGTTTGGGGGATTATGAGTTTTCTCGTTTTATTAATGAAACGATACATGTATGCAACAACTCGTAGAGCTCGAGCAAATGAGGAGAAGCGTTCGAGCATATCTGGGGTTTCCACCATGTGAAACGTTTGGATACGTTTTTGTTCGGGGGGAGTTGCGTTTTGTGGCTCTGTTTTTGGCCAAAATGTGGGTGGTTTGGAAAGCCATTCTGGGCCTTTCCACCAAAGAGGACACTCAGCTAATTCTTGTGGTTTGCATCCGCGTGTGCCAAGATCAGCTGGGTTATCTCCACTGGGTACATGGCGCCATGTGGCATTACTGACATTGTCGAGGATTTGAGCTGTGCGATTTGCGACATATGTCTTCCATGTATGGGGTGGCTTTTCTAGCCATGCGAGCACGATTGAGGAATCTGACCATAGTATTAAGTCGTGTGAAGTCAGATTTAAGTGGGAGCGCATTTGTTTCACCAGTTTGGTGAGAAGCACTGCTCCGCACAGTTCGAGGCGAGGGAGGCTCACTGTTTTTAGTGGAGCCACTTTACTTTTTGCAGCGAGTAAGTGAGAAGAGAATTCGGTTTCGCTGTTCTGCACTCTGATATATATGCAGGCGCAGAATGCTTTTTCAGAGGCATCCGAAAATCCGTGCATTTGGAAAGATTTATTGGGAGAAAAATCAATCCATCGGGGTATTTTAATTTCACTAATCGCTGGGAGATTTTCGCGAAAAGTTGTCCATTTGTGGAAGGAGCTGGGCTTAACGTGTTCATCCCAGTCCGTTCCTTCTAGCCATAGTTGCTGGAGGAGAGTTTTGGCTAGTATCATTATAGGCGATAGCCATCCTGCCGGGTCAAACAATTTCGCAATCGCCGAGAGTATTTGTCGCTTTGTACTGGAGTTAGCGACGGGAAGTGGGTCATATGAATATGAGAATGTGTCGTTTATTGCATTCCATTTGATGCCGAGGGTTTTCGTTGAGCTGACATCATGGAATTTGAGAAAATCTTCATCGAGCATATCAGATTTTGGGATATTTTTGAGTATATCGGGGTGGTTTGCCGTTATCTTTTTGAGAGGAAAACCGGCTGATTTTAATGCTTCGATAACTTGATGAAGCGAGTTGAGAGTAGACTGTATTGTGTGTTCGCCCGAGAGAATATCGTCTACATATGTTTCGTGTAGCAATATATCATGAGCGAGAGGGTGGGAGTTTTGAGTATCTTCTGCGAGTTGGTGGAGTGTGCGTATTGCAAGATATGGGGCACAGTTGACGCCAAATGTCACTGTCTTCAATTTGTAATCTTCCATGGGGTGGTCTGGAGATTTTCGGAAGAGGATTCTTTGATAATCCTGGTCTTCCTCATGTACGAGTATTTGGCGATACATTTTTTCGATATCGCCATTGAAAACGTATTTAAAAAGTCGCCAATTGAGTAGAACGAGCATTAAATCGTTTTGGAGAATGGGTCCCGTATGGAGAATATCATTCAGGGAATTTCCTGAGTACGAGATTTTTGAGGCGTTGAATACGACGCGCACCTTTGTCGTTTTGCTGTCGGGTTTTAAAACAGCATGGTGGGGGAGATAGAACGAGAAATATTTTCCGTTTTCGCCTGTCTCGCGGGGTGGGATTTTTTCCATGTGTCCCAGAGTAATGTATTCGGCCAGAACCTCCGAGTATTTATCCTTTAGTTCTGGCCGTTTTTCCAGCGATCGTTCGACGCTTAAGTACTGCAGCTGGGCTCCAATGCGCGAATGTCCTAGGGCGAGAGTGTTGGGAAATTCCGTTTTAAAAGGGAGTTTTACCACGTATCGGCCATCGTCTTGGCGGCGAGTGGTTTTGCGGTAGAGGTCTTCGCAAAATTTATCTTCCTCAGAGAGAGTTGGGGTAGTGGGTACTTCTTCTTGTTGCCAGAACGTTTGAAGTAGAGTGTTGAGAGAGTCATTGGGGTTTTCTCTCACTTGAGTAGAAAAAGTATTTATCTTTTCTTTGATGGGTCCGCTGATTATCCACCCAAATATCGTATTTTGGGCTAATAAACAGCCGCTAACATTGGCTTGTAAACCTTGTAGCATAATTTGTGGGGTGAGATCGCTGCCTATAACCATATCGATTTTTGAGGGTGTGAAACAGTTAGGGTCAGCGAGAGTGAGTCTTGAGATCTCCTGGAGGTTAATATCTGACACCTTAAATGATGGGAGAAAGTGTGTCAGTTTGGGTAATATTATTGCTTGAGTTCTGATCTGGGTACTTAAGTCTGACGAGCAAAGAGTTATCTCGCAGATCTTAGTAGAGTTTTGCACTACCATACCGCCCATACCTGAGATTTCGTAGTGGGTTTCTTTGGTTGGTAGATGCAATATTTTTTGAATCCGAGAGGATACAAAGGTTTTTTCCGATCCTTGGTCAATTAATGCCCGAATTTTGTGGTATTCGCCTTTTGAGTGGATGGTGACCAAAGCCGTGGGTAGTAGAGTCGTTTCGCTGCTACTAGAGAAGTGGGTTGTTGTTCTGTTTATTGGGGTTGAGATTTGGGGTTGACAGGCCTCTGCAGAGGTTGAGGGCTGGTCTGTGTAGTTGTTTGGGGTTGGCGCCATTTGGGTTGTGGCATATGCCTGGCTTTGTTGCCTTTGTGAATTTTGGGATGTGTTTTGAGTTCTTGCGCTATTTTGTGGTTTTGCATTTGAATGGAGTAGGGAATGATGTCGTCTCTGGCAATAAGCGCAAGTGAAACTGCTACGACAATCATTTTCCTTATGTGAGTATGCAAGGCAATTTGAGCAGCAACTATTGTTTTTAACAAATTCGTTACGCTCTTGGGGTGAGAGATCTCTGAATTTCACACAATTCATTAGAGAGTGATTCAAATTGCATAGTTTGCAAGTACCCTTTTTCTTTGAGTCAGCATGAAATGTTTGAGATTTGCTTCTGAAATTCGAGCTTTGGGGTGTCGAAGATCTTTGGGAGAAGCTTGAGTTGGGGTTTCGGGGTTTGCTCGGCCTATAGGTACCGAGTCTTTCTACCACTTCGTATCTTGTCGTGAGGAATTTGTCCATCTCCGACCAAAGCGGTAATTCTTTTCGGGAGTCGAGTGATTGCTCCCAGAGTGCTAATGTTTCATTGGGAAGCTTTGAGGAGCATAAATAAATTAGAATGGGGTCCCAATTGTCCGTTGGGACATTATTAGCGTTGAGGGTTGATATGCAATTATTTATGGTGGTTTGTAAATCTTGTATTTTATCACCATTCTCAGAAAATACGGGTTGCATATCAAATAGAGTTTTTAATTGATTATCTACGAGAATTCTTCGATTCTCGTATCGAGATTTCAGTGCGCCCCATGCGAGCTCAAAGTTTTGGTCATTGAGGGCATATTTTTTAATTATGAGGGCAGCTTTACCTCGAGTTTTTTGTCTCAGATGAAACAATTTCTGTGCTTGCGATAATTTGGGGTGGTTTATATAGACCGCTGTGAACATGTCACGAAAAGACGGCCAGTTGTCATATCCACCATAAAATGTTTCGGTGTCGCAAGCGGGTACCTTTAGGTAGGGTTGGTGTTCGGGAGGGGCTTGAGTAAATATTGGGGCATTAGTTGCACTGATTTGAGGGGGTTGGATTTGGTTTAACAGCTCGTTGATCCTCAGCTTCGTGTCCATCGCTGTTCCGCTTGAGGTCTCATATGTTTCCTCGTACTGTTTTTGAGTTTTCACATCTTTTGTGCTGAGATGTGCCGCCTCGTATGCTGCTTCAATTGCGTCCATTCGCTTGTTTAGGGTCTCCAAATAGGTTTTAAGGCTGGCTTCCGTATGCTCAGCCTCACCTATACTCCACCACTTCTCGCAGAATTTTTCTAATTTTTGGGTTTCAAACGAAAATTTTCTCTCGCAAGTATCATCTTCTGATTGGGATTTTTTGCGGGTATTTGCAGAGGGGGGATCTAATTGAGTTTTGGGTTTATCTTTGTTGTCGGTCATTTTTTTAACTGGGGTTGTCTGTGAGATTTTATTAAATTTGATATATTAAAATTTAGGGGATGTGTGGTCAGTATTGTCCCACTGTATTTTTGACCGGAAATTCAGGTGTAGATGCCCACTGTGCAAATTGATGTTCAGAGAGTTAGAGTAACTAGTTACTTGTCTTAGCGCTTCTAAGTACAAGTTCGTGTATATATGTATGCAATTGGGGGTGGAGTTAATCTGAGTTGCACTTGAGTGATAGAGATTTTACAACTAAATTGAGTATTAGTTTTTTAAATTTGGGTGGGAAATGGTTCCGACTGTATGATATATAGGTTTTGTTGTTGTTTGTATTTTTGGCCCACTATATGTATGTATGTATACACGAGTTTTTGTGTATGTAAGTAAAATCTTTTGAGATTTTTTATGGGTTAGGCTGTTATATGAGAGAAGGGCTTATGGGTGCTGAATGCAATATATGTTTTATCGTCAGTTGCGGGAATTTTTGGGTCGTAACTGACTTTTAGTATGGGGTTCGCAGTGGAGTATAAAAAATGAGATATATGCGTATTATATGGGAATAAGTATAGATTTTGGTGTATATATATATATATATAATTGCGTGAGAGGGTGAATATATATGTACGTATCTTGTTGGTTACTGTTGTACCGTATGGGATTCAGGTTGTTGGCTATATAGCGAATGTTAATAGCCGTAATTAATTGTTTCCGACTGCTTAGCTGTATTTATATGTTTAATGCGTGAGGGGAGTTTTATCGTTTTGGGCGTGCACTTACTTGGGCATGGCGTACTGTACCAGATTTGTGAGAGACCTTTTTGTATGATGTTGCTAATGTTGTTGTTGCTGTGAGTGCTTTGCTAATTACGTAGTTGTTAATTTGTAGCGATAATGGTGAATAATTTGGTTTTAAATGATTTCTTTTTCTCGTTTTCTTATTTTGAAATGAATTTTTTTTTTTTTTTTGTGTAAGTCGGTAACTATTTTGGGTCGTTTAATTTCATAAATCAATTAAGTTTTGGTATTTTTTGTTAACCTGGTTACCAAGATGTATGTTTGTATATATTTTGTTCTCTGTTCCAATTAATTTTGAATTATTTTAGGCACCTGACCCACTGTATTTCACTATTTTGTTTTTTTTTTTTTTTGGTTTCAAGTAAGATTTTTATAAATGCATATACATATATGTATGTATGCTTATATTTTCACTTTTCGCTTTTTGTTAAATTATTTTAAACACCTGACCCACTGTATTACTGTATTACGTTTATGTATGTATGTATGTATATATGCAATTGCTCGCATTTATGTACACCTCTTTGTTGTTGAGATTGTATACTCGTTTTCGGATTTATTTTATTATATTTTCACTCTTGTTAATTGTATTTTAATATATGTATATATAAATAGAATTTAATTTTCTCTTGTGTTTCACTTTATGTACATATTTTATACGTTATTTTGTTAGAATTCACTTTCTTTGTTTATCTGTATACATATGTATGTACATATGTATATTTTTTCTTATAACTTTTTAGTTTTTACCACTGGTTCTGTTTTTGGGTCATAAGGACCATGTATAATTTCGCGCCAATATTGTGCTTGTGGCTATAATATTTCTTACGACCTACGCACTACGATTTTCCTTTAATCTTTTTCGTTGCCTTTAAATAATAACACTACGCTTTAATTACTTTTGTTAAATATCGATTTCTTTATTTATTCACTTTAGATTTTCGTTTTAATTTTATTGGTTGGTTATATACACTATAGGTTAAAATTTACTGCTGCGCGGCGCGACCGATGCTGAAGAAGGTTGTCATCAACTGAACTGACTTTTTCTATTTTACATTTTTGTATGTAATATAAAGATAGGTTTAGCGGGACTTTTGCAGGTGAGTAGGAGGGTGGAGTAGTACTAGAGGTAATGAGATACGGAGGGAGAGAAAGAGAGGTGAGTATAAAAAAGGGTAAGTATAAGAGTTGGGAGTAAGGTGAGTATGCTAATAATATTAGGGATGTACAATCGTGGCTTCCTCAATCGAATTGGATTAGATCTTCATCATCGCTCATGTCCTCAACACATTTTAATAAAACTAAGTAGATAATCTGTAAAACTAATATGAAAACCTTTTCAATATAATTAAGAAGATGACCCGTGGATTTTAGATGAAATCATTTTAAGTAAAATTTAAGAGATAATCTATAAAACTAAGGTGAAAACCTATTAAATAAAATTTAGAAGATGACTCCTAGAATAAATATGGAAACCTTTTCACATAAATTTAGCAGATAACCTGTAAAATTAAGAAGAAACCCTGTTTAATATTATTAAGAAGAGAATCTTGATTTTCATCGGAAAACATAATTAGTCAACTAGTATTTTCCTAGGACTTATTCAGACAAAGGGCAAAATTTCATTTCATATAAGTGCAGATGGACATAATAAACTCTTTATACCAAGTGCTTCATTAATCGTTTGAGAATTGTAGAAATGTGCAAAGCCGTAGTGAAATTGACGAACGGAGGAAATACATAAGAGCTCTTTTAAAAATAAAAAGTTCTCCCTTTTAATTTCTTGAACATGTAATTGCACGCATAAAACGTGGCTGATGCAATAACTGTTATGCATACTTCTAGTATGTACGAGTATATATGTACATATGTATGTATGTACGTATGTTAAGACGTTTAAAGCAAAATTTGAATTAATAAGGGCTCTTTCAAAAATAAAAAGTTTTCCTTTTTAATAAATTCAAAAAGGTTCAAGTAAAAATTAGAGGATGTCCTTATTGATTTGCTTTATAAAAATTTTCTCCTAAAAACAAGCAGATTTCTTCTAACAATTTAATTTTTTTTACAAAATGACATAAAAAATTAATAAACAAGAAGTTATCTTCTCGATTTCAGACGATATCCTTTTAAATAAATTTAAGAAGAAATTCAAGCTAAAATCCAGAAGAATTTCTAGCAAAAATTTCTTCAATTTTGTCCCCTCTCCCTCTCCTCGGCCAAATAGCTTTTTTAGGTGGCAGTCTCTTTGATTGTAGGTGAACTTTTTGGCTCTGTGTAAGGCCTAGTGAATCTCTGTGTAGGGACACGATATCGAATCAAAAGCATCGATCTGGTACTCATTTAAAATATCGGTTAAAATGAATCGCGAACCCGATAATATCGAAACTAAACTACTCGATACTCAAAGTATCGGTATCGAAAGCGGTAATTTTCTAGAAGGTGCAACCTTAAAATTTCCTCTAAAATAGTTAAAAGAGGTACCAATCGACGCATTCTGACCTCTAGATTATGAATTCGAAAGCGGAGATAAACGATTTTTCCGCATTTAAAAGGTATTTATTAAAACGGTTTAAAGTTGCACCGTCTTCTAGAAAGTTACCAAAAACGCAAGAAAACTGCATACTGTGGCATACGCATATCGCTGTATTAGTGCTAGTTCCATGGCATAGTATGCCATGGCGGGTTCCAAAGTTTTGTTTTTGACGTAAATCCTTTTCCAACTCATATGAATAGTTCAAGCTGATTAAAAAATTATAGAAGTTTATTAAGTTCTTGAAAACATTTTTTACAAACCAACAGCTTTTACAAAACAACAGGTGTATTTAAAGCAATCACAGTTGTAAAAGATATTTGCAAAATATTTAGTATTTTGAAAAATAAACATCTTAACTAACATTAACAATTCATTTTCATTGAGATTATATGTATCCATCATTGAATTTTTTTTCGAAATTTGAATTTAAATTATCGAAACAAAAAAAAAAGAAATGAAACTCAAGTGGAAGAATAGCTGTGCATTCCATGTTATAAAGAGGAGACATTGCGCAGTATGATTTTTCTACCGGACTTCTTCTTTCTCCTTACGGCCAAGGCAGAAGCTTACAAGAGGCAAATTTAAAATTTGTATTTACATATCGTCGGTCTCCTGCCAGAAACACGAATGTGAAAATTTTTTTAAGTGTGATGTCTGCTCTTTGTCGGATATATATTGATATAATAACCATTAATATTTATATATATACTTATGTACATACAAGCACATATTATGTATGTATGTTTACACAAGCATTTATACAAATATTAATTGTTATTACTTCAATATAAAGCCGATAAAGAGCAGACATCGCTCTTAAAAAAACTTTCACATTCGTGTTTCTGGCAGGAGACCGACGATATATTTTATATTTTAAAAATAATTTATTTTATAGCTGTCAAATTGAAACAATTGTCAGAAAAAAGTGCCGAATATCAAAAAACCTATCGAAATACAAGCTGGCTCATTGGTTTTTAACCGCCTAGATGGTATTTCGTTGGTTTTTTTTCCAACATAGCTTAAGCTCCTACCAGACGATGCAATGAAAGTGCTTTTCGAAAGTGTCAAATCATTGAAAGAACTTTCATGAGTATCCACACGACGCAATGAAAGTGCTTTCAGAAAGCACTTTTTACCTCCACTTTCCGAAAACTTTTAGGAATTACTTTTCGTTTAGTGATGGGCGAGTCCGAGATGTTTAGACAATCGAGAGAATCGCCATCGTTGCAAAATCACAATCGAGTCAAAAGTTGACTCGCTCCTCGACTACACAATCGAGATGTTTTTGCGATTGTTCCGAGTCAGCGAGTCGGAGGTTGTTTCGATGACATCTCGACTACACAAGCGAGATGTTTTTGCGATTGTTCCGAGTCGGCGAGTCTGAGGTTGTTTCGATGACATCTCGACTACACAAGCGAGATGTTTTTGCGACTGTTCCGAGTCGGCGGGCCGGCTGTTGTTTTGATGATTTGTTTTAGTTGATAAAATAAACTGAATGAGTGTTGTTGATGAAGAAAGTAGGATTGTTAATAGAAGTGAGGCAAATACATATGTAAATAAATGAACCAAATTGAAAAATATGCTATATATAGACGCTGCATTTTTGCAATCACAATTAAAGAGTGTCGTGCTTAATAAATACAATTAATTATTTAAACATTAATACATTAATAAATTTTCTGCAGTGAGACGCTTACGAAACAAATTAATTTTACGAGCAGTAACAACGGCAATAGATTTTTACCACTGTATACTTTTTTAAGCAATTTTGGTATTCAAGCGGCAACAACAAATGTTATGTATTTTTTGCAGCGAGTCCGAAATGTAGGGTTGCTTTGAAAACGAGAGGAATCATTGGCGAGTCCGAGATGTTTTAGCGATTGTTTCGACTGACGGCCATTTACGACTTGACTCGAATACGAATGAAAACCATCGAGAGCATTCGAGATGTTCCAACAATCGAGAGAATCGTTTGTCCACACGGTGAAAGGGAAATGAGTTTTTGAAAGTACTTTCTGGCAGCTGTCAAATTTAATTCAAACAGTTGTGAGAGCAAGACAGATGTAGGAGAGCAAACAGCTTGTTGTGTGACTCACACAGTGTGAGAGCAAACAGCTGTGCGTGGAATGGTGATGGTGGAGACTTTTGTGTTTTTTTGTGTTCGTAATAATTAATTATTTTAATAATTGTATTTTGTTTATACATATGTATTTTTATAAAGAAAACATATTTACATGCCGGTTCGATCATTTAGACAACACTCGTATCAGCTAGCAACTTTCAGAAAGTAAAACACTTTCAGATTTACCTAACAATTGAAAGTGAAAAGTATTTCTGAAAAGTATTTTTCTCGTAGCTAGACGATGAAAGTTTTTCGTAAGAAAGTAATTGCTGAAATTTCGGAAAACACTTTCAGAAAGTACTTTTTTGGTGGCTACACGAGAAAATTTTACTTTTTCACTTTCTGAAAGCACTTTCATTGCATCGTCTGGCAGGAGCTTTACTCCCTTGCACCAACACAAAACTGTATTTGACCACCTCTTCCACACAAAAAACCTTGTGGAATACCAGGAAAAAACGTAGTGTCATATGGGTATTAATGGAAAACAGATCCTTTTTTGTTTATAACGTGTTTTTAGTAAAGTGAGAAAGAAAAAAGATATTGACGATTTTTTCGCTTAAATGACGATTTTTTATTTGCAAACGTCAAATTATCGCATGAAAATGAAAAATATATAATCCTATATCTCCAGTTATCATTATTGCTATCGCATGGTAATTGCAAATTGTTAGCAAGTTTCAGTGGTAAGTGTGCGCCTCGTTTAATGTGGAAATCAATAAACAGATTTCGGTAACTTCATACAAAAAACCTTACGAAGTAGCCCAAACCTGCAATTATTTCAGCACGTGGATCAGACCTATTTTTCGATATGTACCAGGGATGGAAAATTACTCGTGCTTGTGCATTTTTCGGCCCTTTAGGAAGCAGCTTGTAACTTCTGCACACTCGACCGATTTTCGGCACTATTTTGCCTTGCACAATTTTTTGGACAAATATGACACAATTTTAATTTTCCATCACTGAATGTACTCATTTGTTCGATACCGTGGTTGAAGTACTCGATACCAAAAAATATCGTTGCAAAAGAATCGAGTAAAAAGTATCGGTATCAAATGCAAAAAATATCGATTTGGTATCGTATCGTATCGAAATTCGTGGATTGCAGCAGCGACTGCCATAAAGTTACCTCAGTGCTTATGAGAATGAGCTGCCTTACTCAAGAAGTCAGTCTCGTATAGTGAAACATATATAATTTTGGATGTGTGTTTTCAATTATATAGTATGTATGGTTATACATACATATACTTGAACCTAAATGTAAGTTAAAGAGTAAGTAAAACCAGTCCCAGGCTTTCTCAGGAGTCATGCTGACACGCGAAAGCAAATTTATTCTTACTCCTGAACGACGATCAGCTACGCGGGGACGGCTTAGTTTCCGAGGTTATTATGCGCGAGATTATTCGAATGCAAATTAAGTTATGCGATGACGGGCTAATAGGATAGTTTAATAATAAGATACTACTCTGCGTATACGTAATAAAAGGGCGTTAAAAACAAAACTACGTCGATACATACATATGTACTAAATATGTATAAAAAGATTTAACAAATCTTGACCTTTTTTTCAGCGCTTACAGCAACTATACATTTTATACGTATATATTTATGTACTTATATACATATGTATCTATATCTATGCATGCATGTGCATATCGACCGACTTCAAATAGAAAAAGAGCTATGTAAAGTTTTTCGAAATTTTTTGTATTGCATTTTGTACTAACCCTATTTATTGCCAACATTTCTGCATTTGCAGTTTTTTCATATCTCGTTTGGTTTAGAAGTTATCAAATAGAGTTACATATGTGCGTGTAGTACTGTAAATGTTCTGAAAAACAAGGTATGTGCTTACAGGCATAAACGCAAAATGGCAATGGTCAGTTTATTAGTTCGATACTCAACTTTTCCACATGCAAATTAGGACTAGCGGCGTATTGTGTACAAATTGCATACGTTTATATACCACTAAATTAAAATTTAAGTGGTATAAGAAAAGAGCTATGTGCTTTAAATCAGTTTTTTCTTGCTCTCCTGCAAAGTTACTGAAAAATACATAGCTCGCTTTGTTTTCGCAACAACGATATGTATCTTTGAGATTTGTAACATTAAAATCACATTCATAAACAATAGACTGAAGTCATGTACCGTAATTCTCCATTTGTTTTACTGCTATGTGAATGTGTGTGTCAATGTATTTATGTGCGTATTTCAGTGTCAGTCGCATGCCAATTCTATTTCCAGTGCCAAAACCCAGCAAAAATCTGGTCATCGCTACTACCTGTCAGGCATGATAGAAGGCCTCGCCATGGAACATCTGGCGAGTTCATCACATCTTTCACGCATTGCCAGTAATGCAGAGTGGAATGAGCTTCCATTACCTATTCCATGTAATGCAAAGTAGAATGGAGCGCGAAAAATGAACTGGAATAAATACCCCTGGAAATTTCGATCATGCCTTACATTTTTCGCCTTCTTTCTCTGCTTCCCTGTAAGGTGTTCTTTATTTGATTCACTAGAATGCTTACGGTATTGCGTGATTTATTCGGTCGGCGGTAATGCATAGGGGAAGTCCTTCCCTCCAATGACAAGCCCATGCTAATGTCAGGCATTATGTCAACGAATGTGGAAGCGATTGCCAGGGTTTTTCTGGATTACCCTCTTAATTCCACAGTCATCGAGTTTTTTGGTCGCTTGCCACATTAACAGTCATAACCGCAAATGCTCAACACAAACTTACATCCATATTAGGGTGTGGCAATTTGGGTTTTTTTTTACACTCAGCTGTACCAGTGCACAGAGTATTATAATTTTGATTTGCTAACAGTGGATTGTAACAACATTGAGCCATGTCCGTCCGTCCGTCCGTACGTCTCTAAACACTCTAATTCGCGCAAAAATTGAAAAATGTTGATGAAATTTGGACTGCAAGTTCGTATCCGGACTGGAACGGTTGGTATTGAAAATGGGCGAAATCGGAAAATAATATTTTGCAGTCTTACTTCTGTGCTAGAAAGGCAACTTTCTGCAGGTACGCCTGTCATTCGTACAAAATATGCTACACCCTAATGCATATACATGTAGCCGCTGTGGTGCAGTCGGTAGAGTGCTCGCCTGCTATGCCAGAGGTCTCGGGTTCAAACCCCATTTCGGAGCCGGCATAAAACTGTAGGTCCACCCAATTAGTAGGAAGAACAAAAAGGAGCACACCTCGAATTGGGAGAGAAGCTCGGCCATAAAACTCGTCAGAGTTATAATAACGTCATCGTATTATATTATATATATATAAAGAAAGGAAAACCACATCCACACATACACAAGCACAACATTTTCTTTAATGGCAGTTATCAGTGATGCCGTTTTGATTCAGTCGTATCAAATGTGATACTTTTTTAAACCAAGCATACGGAGATACTTTTTATTTAGGCTTACAACAAATTTGATACCGTTTTAATAGGCATCAAATAATATTAATGAAATTTGATACCATTTAATCCAAATTAAAGACCCAAAAACCAACTCTTTTTCATTTTTAATGTTTTCTCAAAAAATTTAACAAACCTGTGGATGCCACGAAAAATACACATGTTCTGTGAAAGTCTTTGCAGATACCTAAAATGGGTAGATCTTAAATGGGTAACATTTTATCAAACTTTTCCTAGGCATCAATGTCCATAACAGGCATTTTGACTTAAAGGAGGGCAGCGCAACAAATATTTAAGTACTTATTCAATGACTGCATTACTCGTAAAATTTCTTTAAAGTGTAAAGTAACCTTTAATTTGCTGATCGATTTCATAATCTTTTTCAAGATAAAAGTGCCTCAAAATTAAAAGCCCAAAATGGGCATTTAAGTGATTTAAAAGTTCCTTTTCCCAAAAAAAAATTTTTTTTCATTTTTTGCTTTTTTCAAATCTAATACAAACCTTTTCAAAATTGTTGGCTTTGTTTACAGTTTTATATTCAATGACCCCTTTGTATTTCTCAACTTCATTAAAAAGAAGTTCTCCGTCTTTTATGAAGTTGGGAGCCGGGCCCCAATTTTTTCCGTATTGGGTTTCCATATTACGTTTCTTTGTTTTTTTTTTAAATTAAAGCCACAATCAAAAAATGTATTTATTTTCAGTAATAACTACATAGAGCTCTCGGTTTTTTTTTTTTAATTTTCGAGTAGCCCGAACAAATTCTGTTCAAAAAAAAAAAAACGATATCGTTAAAACCTGAAAGCAGCTTATTTTATTAATTAATTAAATTTTTTCTAATTTTTGGGTGATACGAAAAAATCACGAAAGTATCAATTTGTGATATCAAATTTTAGGCTGCGGCAATACTGGCAGTTATATAGAGAAACGCTAAGGCATGGCTGCAGCAACAGCAACTGCCAGCACTGAGCCGCATTTCCGCCGAAAACAAAACCAAGCACAATAATTTCACTGTCTTTCAGTTCCATGTTTGAATGTCCGTTACTCTTTGCTGGTTGTTGGTTGCTCTCGTTACTGGTAGACGACGGGCGTTTGTTCGGTCGCTTTTGTAATGGCATTATACCAGCGTTGCCGTTTTGTGGGTAATTCCCCAAATTTGGGGAATTTTTTAATATTTGGGGAGTGCTATGATTTGGGGAATTTTGGGGAATTCGCCTTTTAATAGTTTTATATCAATAATAATACCTATAAAAAAATAATTATTTTCATGAGTTTCTATTACATTCGCATTGTGTGAAAGATTTTTTTATTTTTATCACTAATACAAAGCTCTCAAAAAACAATGAGGAATCCCCCAAAAAAATTCTAGCCTTTATTCACAAACAAAAAAGTTATAACGTTGTAAAATGAAACACTTGTTTTTTTTATAAAAAATTACCACACACTGAAAAAACAACTTACTCAGATTATGGAAAAGTGGGAATGTTTCGGCGCTAAAGACATATTTTCATTGTTTTGATGTACAATTTTCTTTAAATCAAGGAATAAAAACCACGTTTTAAAGAAAATTGTATTCAAAACAATGAAAATATGTCTTTAGCGCCGAATCATTCCCATTTTTCCATAATCTGAGTAATTTTTTTGAGTGTGAGCAAAGTAATATAAGCGACAAAGAATTCTCTTTCAGAGCTCTGAAACTTCTTTCATAAATATCTCAAAATTTGGAGGACATCGTCATTTTCGGTCTCGGTTATCATAGATAAGAAGATGTTTTCTGGAGTAAAGTAAAGTGCGTTGTTTTAAATTGTAGGCTGAATAATTAACTGCATTTCTAGGGGCAGACGACGCATCCAGCGCAAGTATTGATAATACATTTAGACTTCCGTTGTCTTTTCAGGCGCGTATAATTTTACAACGAACTCTAGCAATTTTCTAAATAACTTGGATGATTTTAAGATATGCACGGATGCAGAAATCGTGAAGCCGTTGTAAGCCAGCGCGCTGTGCTTAGAGATCCCACTTGAATACTTACCAAATCTTCACTACAGCCATTATCATTCAATATAAATAACGTTGATCAGCACGAATAGTCCAATCATCAATAATTTTTTGAATATCATGTATCCAGTATTGGTAGCTGTTCCATCGCGGTACAACATTCTCAAGTCAAGCGAGGACTTAGAATACTTTTTAATCAAAAACTCATACTATATGGCGTTACTGCCTCATATAAATAAGAACTTGCGATAATTTTTCAAAAAACAAATTCTCTGATTTTAAAACGGTATAACTTTTTTGTTTGTGAATAAAGGCCACAACTTTTTTAGCGGAGTCCTCATGGTTTTTTGAGAGCTTTGTATTAGTGATAAAAATAAAAAAATCTAGGGATAGTAACTTCAAAATTTTTAAAGGTAAAACTCAGAACAACCTTTGAGGTCGAAACTTTATATGGGCCAAATATAGTGCTGAGCGAGACCTTTTCTGCGACATTAAGATCATAGAGATCCGACATCAAATAAGGAAGTTATTACAAAAAACGCGATTTAGATGTTTTTAACGCGGACCTAAAAAAAAAAATTTTACACCAAAAATATTTTTTCGACATAAGTGTTCAAATAAAACTGACACACGCAAACTTTATTTTCGTGATACGGCTTAATGTACATACATGAATTTAAAAATACAAACCGTTATATAGTAAAATAAATTTGAAAATACTTGTTTATTGGAAATCTCTTGATAACACTACCCGACAAAAAAAATATCGTCGACATTTGACTCCTATGTATTCCTGCTAATTCCAAATATGTAATCGAATGGTTCAAAAGTAGAACAGTTTCCGAGATATTTTGAAATTTCAGTTTTCGCGCTAAGAAGAAAAGGAGGATTACTAATCTGTCAATATCTCCGCCATTACCATATTGAGTTTTATGTTATTTCATTTCATTTCATTTCATTTCATTTTGAGAGGATGAAATACCCTTTCCAACTCCACATAAAATCGACGTTAAAGTGACGGAATTATGGCGGACAAAAGATTTGTTTTTATGCAAAAAATAAGTTAAATACAAGATGTATAAAATGTCGAGGATATCAAAATTTTTGAAATTTTGTCGGGTAGTGTATTTTGAAAATTTGTATGGGGAATTTTGGGCAATTATGGGTAATTTGAATATTTTTTTGGGTAATCTCAAGAATTTAAAACGGCAACGCTGCATTATACATACAATGTTCATGCTGAGCCTGAACGAAAGTAAACATACCTAAGATATGAAAATTGATACTAAAGCGGTTGGTACGTTTGGCTTGTAAAATTAGTGCATTATTATTATTAGATATTTTGCAAATTCTTGTTCTACTTTTCTAATGCGAATTTACAAAATGCGGCAGCATGATGAATACTTTTCGAAAATCTATCTTCGAAAATGTAAAAGGTTGCATTTAAAATCCAGCATGAACATAGTATTAGATCGTTATTGCGGTTTCTTTTCTGTACATACATACATACACTGTTATAAATATTGGAATATTTTTTAAACTTTGATTTGGTTTGAAAGAAATTTAGGACTTTTTTTGGGTTAAATTTTGAACATTCGAAAGTTTAAAAGTTTCTTATTCCTTTTTGGTTTAAAATTCAAACTTACAAAAGTTCAAATATTTCAAAGTATTTTTTGGAATAAATTTCATACTTTTTTACTCAGCTGTACTAGTACACAGAGTATTATAGTTTTAATCACATAACGGTGGATTGTAACACCATAAAATAATCGAGATAGATATTGACTTATATATATCAAATTGATCAGGGTGAAAAAAGAAATCGATTGAGCCATGTCCGTCCGTCTGTCCGTCCGTCTGTCTGTCTGTACGCACGATAACTCGCGCAAAAATTGAAATATTTTGATGAAATTTGAAATGCAAGTTGCACTCAAAAAAAAATTTCTCTCGATCAAAGACATAATTTTCCTTATTTTGAACACGCGTCCCAATACAAAATTTTCTTTGTTTTGTGTAAATTTTCTCAAAAATGTGGAAAAAACATAAAAAAATATTCAAACAAATTCGTTGCCATGGGGATTTGTATGGGAATTTAATTTCTCAAAATTAAAGAAATCAAGTCTTCAAAACAAGGAAAGTTGGGAATGGAATGGCGCTTAAAGAATTTTTCATTATTTTAATGTATGAATTTTTTCAAAACAAGTATATGAAACCATGGTAACGCATGTAACAACAATAATTTATAAACCTTTTAACATGTTTTAAGGAAACTTTACTCAAAACAAAGAAAGTAGTGTTCAAAATAGGTAAACAATTTCTTTGACCCCTCCATATATTTTTTTTCTCTCAGTGTGGTATCAAGACTGGAACGGATGGTATTGAAAATGGGCGAAATCGGACCATGACCACGCCCACTTCCCCTATATAGTAAAAATCGGAAATTTTGTATCTCAGTCACTAATACAGCTAGAGCGATGGAATTTTACCCACGAGTTGAGCTCAGGCCCCTATGAAGAAATTTAATGAAATTTTGGAAAATGGGCGGTGCCACGCCCACTTATTAAGGGTCAAACCTTGAAAGTTTTATATGTCATAACTCAGAAACTATTGAAGATATATCGCTCAAATTTGGTACGCGTGATATACTTACTTAGGCAAACGTTTGGACGGAAAATAGTTAAAATCGGTTGACGGCCACGCCCACTTTTATATATGTGTATTATAAAGTGGCCTAATAAAAACATTTTAAGCGATATCTCTGTCAAATATAAAGGTATGGAAATTTTATAGCAGGAGTCCAACTGCGGACATAAAACGAAAAACACAAAAATTTTGGAAAATGGGCGTGGCACCGCCTCTTTTTAGAAACAGGAATATACGAGATTTCGGAGCCCATAACTCGACAAATAATTGAGATATTATGATGAAACTTCGTTTATATACTTTTATAACTTGTGTTAATAGACGCGAGAAAAATTTATTGAAATCGGTTTATGACCACGCCTACTTTTTAACAAAGATATTTCTGGAATACCCTTTGGGAATTTGTAACGTGACATCTTTGTAACTAGAAGTCATAAAGGAATGAAATTTTGCACAAAGAATAATATTCATATGCTTAGTTGGATGACTGATAAAAATGTTAAAAATGGGCGTGGCTACGCCTACTTTATGCAGCACTCGCTTTATATAAAATACACCGTGTTTTCATCAAACGCAAACAAACAATGAAAGCATACAGCTGAGTATCTAATGTTCGATTCCACTCGAACTTAGGCTTCCTTACTTGTTTGGTTTAAATCTTACACTTTTTCTCATTTAAACTTTTAAGGTTTAAATTTTAAACTTTCATTGATCGTAAAATTTGGTTTCAACAAAAAAAAATTTTAATTTTTGGTTTGAAATTCCAACTTGTTTTTTCGAGAAATGAACAATATAAAAAGCTCATTTATACACTGAAAAAACAACTTACTCAGATTATGGAAAAGTGGGAATGATTCGGCGCTAAAGACATATTTCCATATTTTGATGTACGATTTTCTTCAAATCAAGGAATAAAAACCACGTTTTAAAGAAAATTGTACATCAAAATATGGAGATATGTCTTTAGCCCCGAATCATTCCCATTTTTCCATAATCTGAGTAATTTTTTTTTTTTGAGTGTAGTTATTAGACAATTTGAATGAAGGAATGGAGAAACAAACAAACACAAATAATTATGGAAACAGATAAAATGAAGAAGGAAAACAAGGAGAAGGAGAAGATAGGAAAAAGACACAATATGGAAAAGGATTAAGGAGATGTTAGGGGGAGAACAATATGGGAGAAAAGGAGAAAAAAGGATAGGAAAGAAGATACAATAGGGAAAAGCATGAAGAGGATTTGGAAGCAGACATTTTTTTTTTAATTTAAGCCAAAAAAAGGTTTAAATTTTAAACTTTTGAAAATCTTAAAACAAATTTTAATTTGGAATGAAATCGAAACCTTGAAAGTTTAAAATCTTTTAAGCTTTTCAAAGTTTAAATTTTAATAATTTTTCGGTCGTGTCCTATATATCGACCAAAAAAGTTTAAAATTTATACCAAAATTTATTTGAGTGTATGTACATATAGCCTTCTTTGGCTTAAATATTCCCCATCCGCATTATATGTACTTTGTTATTTCTGCTTGTTTCAAATCTATTTTTTTTAGTCTACTTACTTGTGCCACGTTTATTATCGCTAAGTATGCTTTGTTTGTGTGCTTACCCTATAGGAAAAATCAAGTACCTACCAACATTTTCGAGAAGAGAAAACCTTCCAAAGTTAAGGAACCCTTGATTTGCATGAATATCCAATAAATTTATAGGACTTTTAATTATATTATGGTAAAAAATGTGTGAATATTCATATCGAGCTGGAGGCATTGTAAAGTTGCTGGATAAGACTTAGATTGCTCAAAGAACTGTCACTTATTATACGTAATACTAGCGAATATAAATCCAAATCCAAGGTTATTTTGTTGAAGCGTGCATTCTTTTACATATATACATACATACATATAATTACTAAGTCAATGTTTACTAAACTTTTCGTCCTCTTCGCATTCGCCAAAACATACGCAAAATAATCAGCTGACCACTAATCCAAATAGTTATATAATGCATTAAACTATTCGTAGTACTACGAAAACTCACACGTACAGAACAGTATACGTTATATTTTGTCACCAGACCGTTACGAACTCATGGAAAGTTTTCAGATTTATAACGCATAGTTTTTATAGTACCTACTACGGATGGTTTGACGCATTATATAACATATAGTGTTCTAACTGGGTATATAAGTGGCCGCTGTGGTGCAGTGGGTAGAGTGCTCGCCTGCTATGCCAGATGTCTCGGGTTCAAACCCCAGTTCCAGCAAATCACCAAAACAATTTTTATACTCAGCTGTACTAGTACACAGAGTATTATAGTTTTAATCACATAACGGTGGATTGTAACGGAATGAAATAATCGAGATAGATATGGACTTATATGTATCAAAATGATCAGGGTGAAAAGAGAAATCGATTGAGCCATGTCCGTCCGTCCGTCTGTCCGTCCGTCTGTAAACACTCTAACTCGCGCAAAAATTGAGATATTTTGATGAAATTTGGAATGCAAGTTGGTATCGAGACTGGGACGGTTGGTATTGAAAATGGGCGAAATCGGACAATGACCACGCCTACTTTTCCTATATAGAAAAAATCGGAAATTTGGTATCTCAGCCACTAATATAGCTGGAGCGATGAAATTTCACCCACGTATTGAGCTCAGGCCCTTATGAAGAAATTTGATGAAATTTTAAAAAAATGTGCGGTGCCACGCCCACTTATTAAGGGTCAAACCTTGAAAGTTTTATATGTCATAACTCAGAAACCGCTGAAGATATGTCGATGAAATTTGGTATGCGTGATATATTTACTTAGGCAAATGTGTGGACGCAAAATTACCAAAATCGGTTGACGACAACGCCCACTTTTATATATGGGTATTATAAAGGGACCTAATAAAAACATTTTAAGCGATATCTTTGTCAAATATAAAGGTAGTTCATTGAAATTTTGTGGCATGAGTTCTACAATAGACCGGAAACAAAAAATATAAAAATTTTGGAAAGTGGGCGTGGCACCGCCTCTTTTTAGACAACGGAATCTACGAGATTTCGGAGCCCATAACTCGACAAATAATTGAGATATTATGACGAAACTTGGTTTATACACTGTGTTAATAGACACGCAAAAATTTATTGAAATTGGTTTATGACCGCGCCTACTTTTTAACAAAGATAATTCTGGAACACCCTTTGGGAATTTGTAAAGTGACATCTTTGTAACTAGAAGTCATAAACGAATGAAGTTTTACACAAAGAATAATATTCATATGCTTAGTTGGATGACTGATAAAAATTTTGAAAATGGGCGTGGCCGCGCCCACTTTATGTAGCACTTGCTTTATATAAAGAACCTACACCGTGTTTCCATCAAACGCAAACAAACAATGAAAGCATACAGCTGAGTATCTAATGTTCGATTCCACTGGAACTTAGGCTTCCTTACTTGTTCTAATTAGTAAAAATCCAATTATTGGGTTTTTTAAGAGCAGCGGTCACCTTCGGCAGTGGGCGGCATACCCTCCGAGTGTATTTCTGCCATGAAAAAGCTTCTCACATAAAAATGCATTCGCCGTTCGGAGCCGGCATAAAACAGTAGGTCCACCCAATTAGTAGGAAAAACAAAAAGGAGCACACCTCGAATTTGGAGAGAAGCTCGGCCATAAAACTCGTCAGAGTTATAATAGCGCCATTGTATTATATTATTAATTGGGTATATGTAGCTGGCTTAACCCATATCGTCCTAAGCAAATTTTTTTGAAGCATATCTTGGTGGAATTTTCACCTTTAAGTAAATTTGGGCCTCTGAATTCAGATTTGTTATCAGAAAAATTATTAAAATTTTAGTTTTTGAGATATCATGTGTTCGATAAATCGAACGCTCGGCCTATCTGTATACATTTTTTTGGGTTTTTCTTCCTGCGAACAAAAGAAAACGTATGTTCCTTTTTTTATTCATATCTTATTTTTAGATAAGTGAAACAGAAAAATAAGATATTTAAGTCAAAATTAATTTACTCTTGGTTTTTAAATGATACTTATGACTCAAAACAATGGGTATTAAGTGAAAAATGGCATCTCTTGCACAAGAAGGAACTTGGTTTGTCTTACAATTTATATCTCCATTTCTTATTATTTTCGATTTTGACTACGAGATATTGTCCCTTGATTCGCTGCAGATTTCTCGGATGAGCATCTTTTGAAAATCCGGTCAATCATTACGTCCCTTTTGTCGCCTTCCGCGACCTCCATATCCTCAGAGTCCTTGGATTCGTCATCCGCTGTCATTAGCAGAGAATCTGCAATATCCACCTTAAAATCTTTTTGGGGGAGAATATTTATTTTAAATAACTG
This sequence comes from Urophora cardui, assembly GCA_960531455.1. Classification (NCBI taxonomy): domain Eukaryota; kingdom Metazoa; phylum Arthropoda; class Insecta; order Diptera; family Tephritidae; genus Urophora; species Urophora cardui. The sequence goes on from OY482671.1 coordinate 117,045,260, forward strand.
CGAATGAAACAGTCAAGTTTCCATGCGTTGGCGAGAGCTGAATTTAAAGTCAAAATCCATAAAGGCCAATACCACTCTTTGGTTCGCATTGCGATATAATAATTCTGTGCTTCATTGTCGTTCAGATCTACTGCGCCAATCCCTATATTGTAATTCTTCATTAGCTGGGGCTGATTATAGTTCACATAACGGCCGGGCTTAAGAGTTTTCCCTTCATTGTTGGTTTTCTGTTTCTTCCATTCTTTCACAGACACCATTGGCAGGATCTGCTCGAAATAGGTGGCAAGTGCAACCCCGCTATTATCCTGCCAACGACAAATCAAAATACTGTTCTGGGTACCAAAACAGAATTTATTATTGCATTTTTCCAGTTTTCTTCCAGATCTTAATTATTCACCACCAATACCGTTTGCTCGTACAGTGCCTATGCTCCTCAGAAAAAAAAACCACTGAGTAACGCCCAGCTTTCTAACAGCTAACTTTAAATATAAGAGTTGTTCGTTTTATTGACTTTGCAAATAAAATTTAAATTAAAACTTGAATTTTATTTTCTTTCCAAATGAGGTGTATACTAAATTTTATTTAATATTGGCATTTTTTATATATTTTGGCAATTTCAAAATCATATTAAAATTAAGGGTTTTTCTTAAACGCCCCGTTCAGAGAAAGCTGGGGGCTTAAAATTAAATATTTATTTTCAATTATAGAAAATATTCCACAGTATTAAACTACATCAAAATTTTGGGTTTAGGTTCTGAAAAACAGATCAGAAAAAATAATAAAAAATGTTGAAATTTGCTGTTCGATTTATCAAACATTAGGACGATATGGGTTAACAATAGATAAGTACGAATACATTTTCATTAACACTCGACACGAAGGTTGCTTTTGTACTTGTAAATTTCTTGTTGTGTCAATTCAACCTTGTTTAAACTTTCAATTATTATTTCTTTTTCTTGTTTTGTCTTGGTGCCCTTTCGCAAAAAGCACCAAAGCATTTTGTAAGCTGTTGAGGCATCTGCCTTGACTCCATGAATTATATAGATGCACCAACAAACCGTTTTACGAGTGTATACCCACTAGAGGCACTGATGCTCGCCACTTGTTTTGTTTTTCTTTCTTTTTTTTTTCGAACTTAATGTTGCTTGTTTGTGTTTTCTTTTTTTGTAGCCGTTAGCATCCATATAGGCATACATTTATTTAAGTCCAAGTTATATTTATGCAATTATAAGTAGTATACATTTATGAGAAAGAACAATGAGAAGGAGGAAGGAGAACAAAACCTAAAAGAAAAGATATTGAGCATTATTCTATTATAATGCGAAATCGTAAGTGAGATCGCCCTTGAGCTCAGAGTTTACAAGTATAGTGGAAGTATATCATTGCGTTAGAGAAAGACCTATGAGATAGTTATCGATATCACGATGTTAATATGAATAAGATTTATATATCCATACTGCTGTTTAGTGATGTGCCGAGTACCGGCTTTCTCGAGTACTCACTCGAATACTTTATAAGTCAGCAAAGTACGGTATTCGGATACTTATTCTTTATTCTATATATGTACACTCAGAGAAAAATTGCGGGCTAAAATCAAGCTGTGTCGTACTTGATTTAAGAATTCCTGAAATTAAGGAAAAATATATAAAATTTAAGTTTCTCCAATCTTGAAACAGGAATGGCATTCTTGAAGCAAGATAAAAATCTGAAAAAATCTTGTTTTAAGAATGAAATTCTTAATTTGAGAATACTAAGTGCCTAGTGTTCCTTGAAACGATACATACATACTTATTACATACACAATTATCAATAGACGTTGCTTTTTTGGTTCTAGCGAAACATTTTTTTAACAAAATAAAAAAATAAAAATTTGCATATGTACATATGTACATACATATGTATGTACGTACGTACAATAATCGTAAAAGCAAGATGGAAGAAATTAAAGTATGGAGCATCCTTCCATTGGACGAGTCCCAGGCATACATGTACGTCTATAGACGAGTCAGGTTGGATGGAGCTCATCGAAGAAATTGTATGTGCAGACGCTGCGCCTGCGTGTTCGGATGAGAATTTAAAAAGCAGAAGATGACGAAAGCCTGAGGAAACTTCTGCTGGATTTTAATTTGGAAGCCGTTTTCCCATATTTAAAACGTGAGTTATCCGTTCGCTATATGTACACATAAATATGTACATTAGGGTTGTCCCCAAATGTATGGGAAAATTTTTAAATCATATTTCTTCAAACTCATCCCCTAGGTCGATGCTAATCTAGTCGAAGATACCACATATAACTTTTTGTCACGATCGGAGACGGTTAAGGGGTGTCAAAGTTCAAATTACAAATATTTTCAATCATATGCAATTGTTTTTAGAGTAAGTGCAGAAACAGAAAATGTACATATGTATTAGAAATTTTTGTAACTTCATCAGCCCATATTTACATGTACATATCTGTGTTCATATGGAACAGTAGCTTAAGTACGTGTAAAGTGTACTTAAGCAAACAAAAAATTAGCCAGTTTCTAAAAAGCTGAATAATGCTCAGAGAGTACGTTCTGCGGTTTAACTCCTTATCAGGCTCTAAACCAGTCAGTCTCAAGATTTTACTTAATAATCTTGTGCGGGGAATTGGTAGAAAATTACGCAAATTTACGAATATCTTGAAAATTTACATTTCGACATAAGCTACTGTTCGATATGAACACAAATATATATGTATGTTATATATGTAAATAATGGAAAATTTGTATCAGAATTAAATATTTGTAATAATTATAATTATAAGTAATTTTAGTTATTGTTATAACATTACCTTAAGACCTGTTTCACATAAATAAATATTTATAGTTTTATAATACATGATGTGTTAGGGAATACATATATGTATATGTATGTAAAAACTGAATTGTATATTATACATATATATTACTATATTATATATATTACTATGTATATATATATATGTAAATACATACATATGTATGTACATGCCTAAATATAAGACAAAATAAAACAGAATGTATTGAAATAACAACTTTAATTTTTTTATTTTGTTAGGTGGGTTAAATGATTTCGAATTTTGAATTTCGAAAAAGTGGAAAATCAAGAATAAATATTCTCAAACCAAAGTTGGACATTTTTCAAATAAGATTTCACATTCTCAAATCAATTATGGGCAATGCTGAAAATAAGTTTATATAAGCTTATTTCAAAATGGCAAAAATTCTTAATATAAGTCTTATATTCTCAAAAATATCGTCCTAAGAATAAGAATATATTCTTGATTTTAGCATTTTCGAGCTTAACAGACTTTCATAACGTTTTCGGCTTGATTCAAGCCCGCTATACTGAAATTTAGCTTGCTTTTTCTATGAGTGTAGAAGCGAAACTGTTATCAAAATGCAACTCCTACCTAGCACTCAGCACTCCGCTCACCGTGGACAACACGAGAATGAAGGAATGGCCAGCAAACAACATTCAGCTGAACACAGCGATAATTTTTAACCAGTTTAAAATAATTTGTTTGTTTGTTACAGATCTTGAAATTAATTTATCTGGTAAGCTTAGTTTACTACTAAGGCGATTACTGCTTGTGACCACAGATACATATATCGAAGATTGCAGACCTAATTAAAACTCCATTTAAAATTCATTCTCAAAAATATTTGTAGTTATTTATTAAATTTGAATAATATTGCTTACATATTTGAAACCATATAAAATATGTGTTAGAAAGTTATTTTTGAATAATGTGCACGATTTTCATTAGAGCACGTATATTCTTATCACTATCTAACGCTTTTTCTAAGAATTCTGCTACATCCTTATGTGCCAAATCTACATATATCCCTGAATAATTTTTGTCAACACAATTTACACCCTCCGCTATCAACGCACAAAGCTCACCTTTACCATTAACGCCAGGTCCACCGCCATCTCCAGTACAATGATTCACATTGCCGGTTCCAGCACATATCTTCTCAGCGGTAATTTTCCTATCAGTCGATTTAAACTTCTTGGCACAGGTGTTCCGATCCAACACTTCCACAAAACCACTCCTCAGAATATTACTGGTTTCATATTTATTTTTCATACCATAACCACTTATGCGCATTTGCTCACCCGCATTCAGAGACTTAGTGCATAGTGGTATTTTATTGACCAATTGGTTAGTATTAAAGGCGTTAAATACTTTAATAACTGCAACATTTATTTCGTATTTCGTACCTTTTTAACACGCTTTTATTAGCTTCACCTGTATGTATGTATGTATGTATGTATGTATATATGTATGTATGTAACTTCATCCCAACCTAAAAGTTGTAACATTTAACTAAATTAACTAAATTTTATACCTTTCAAACATTCAACTTTTATTGTGTTCTCTCTATTACTTCTATTCTCCTCCGGATTCGAAACATGACATCAACAGCCCAACGGCATCATATAGTAGGACATTCAACATTATACTTCATGCTTCATTGCGGCTTTTATGTTACCTTTCTTCAAAATAGCCTCTATGAATTTCAATTCACTCCCGTATATAAGCCAATAAGTAACAAGCTTTCAGGGTACGGAAAAACTCACTCACGAACGCTCAAAAATACATTTTTCTCAAATCACAAACAAATGTTCAAAGAAAAACGTATAACCACTCAAATAGCGAGCGAACTAACGCACAACAGCCAACGATCGCTCATGGCGATGGCGATAAACTCAATGCATAAATTCACTCAAAAAAAATGAAGCTTGTAGCTTTCTGTTTTGGGTTTGTTGTATTTGCAATGAAATCAGCCGCATGTACATACATACGTATGCAAAGCAAGAACTGGCTTGTAGCCGAAAAGGAACCCTAATTCTATAATTGCATTTCACGTTTGGAAAGCAATTTTTATACAATGTTTTGTAAACGTGAGGTGAAAAAAATTTCTCTAAAAATAAAAAAAAAATAAAAAAAAATAATAATATAATATTTATATAATAATATTTGAACATGAAAATATTCGATTCGTACAACTAGTACAAAAATATACATACCTAGTTGCGAAATTAAAGAGTACATTATATGAAATCTCAAAAAAGTCAAAATAAAATTATTAGTAAAAAAACACCGATTTTAAATATTTTTTGACATACTGAGAACCCCACGCTTTTCCTTAAATACTTATATTTTCGTTCATCATTTTGTTTCTAGTTAAATTATTTCTCAATTTTTAGTACGATTTTTAAGATTAAAGCGTGTTTTTTAGTTTTTTTAAGCTATTATTTATTTCTCATTATATTTTTGCGGCATAAATACCTTTTCAGCTAAGCGCACTTGCCCTTGCTCATCCAAACGCGTAATGCCGGCTGTAATGTTGATCGAACTCAGTGGTGCATTGTATAGACATTGCGCTCCTGTGACCACATGCTGCATACTAACTAACGCACCCCCACACATCGCAACTTGGCTACTTTTCACAAGTACCATATAGTTAACTTCAATTATGTCGATCGTAGATCCTTGGAAAATCCGAAAATTTGCGTTTGAATAGACAAACACAAGGCTGAGTTGGAATGACACGAGCAAAATAATACTGCGTGAATTCATTTAGTGCGAATTTTATTACTTTGTTCCAAGTAGAATGTAGAAATGACGAGTTGTTACTGCTATTTATACTAAATCACATAATATGCAAGAAAAGGGTTTTGCAAAAAAGTTGTTTTCAATAGATAACAATAGAAACAAAATACAATGGAAATTTAATTGACGTCAATTACTTAAAATCTTTCTATTCAGTGTTAGCGTGGGTCCTAAACTTTTCAAGGTTGTTTTCGTGCTAGTTTATTATTCTACTATTTTTTTTTTCTTCTCTATATCTACTTGTCGGAAGTATAACACCGTACAACATCATTTGTGATTATTAGGTTACGTACGTACGTAGGTACAGTACTTATTACAAAACTGTAATCAAAATTTCTTTACGATATCCAGTTTAGAATATATGAGACAGTTTTAAGCTAACTCCATTTTTAACAGATCGTAAATTGGGGGAAATAAATCTAGAATAGGAATTCCTTTCAGAATTTGAAGGTACAGAGTTGTTTTTAATGCTTTACAATGGCCTCGATAGAGCTCTTCCATTGTCCGAAAGCCCTATTGGAGAATCGCTCGCCTCTTCTTCCTTTGATCCCCAAGATTAATGAGGAAAAGGTTTATGTGGTGGTCATATTACATTCGCACCCACTTTTGAAAATTACTGCTTATTTATTCGATTTGTTGTGAAATGTCTGGACTTCTATTATTTCCTAAGAAATTTTGAATGAGCCAAACAAACTCATTCCAAGCTTTCTTCGCAATTGCTGTTATATTAACCTTAAAACATATGTCGTTTATTAATTATAGTATCTAATGCTAATTTATTTTAATTGTGTAAAAGATTTAGATTCCGTTTTCACGAGTCTGTGAAAATTTTTGATTATAAGGCCGTATGTGAAACGGTGGAAAATTTCTATGAGAAAATTTTTGCTATGGTGTAAATTTTTTACCAATTTTCTGTGCGAAATGAAAACATTTTTGACACAGTCAATTTTTGACAGCCGCTGAAGAAATAAGTCGGATAAGAAGTTATAAATTGTGAAAAATGGATATGTATGTATGAATATATTTTTTCCATTATTGCTTGCTTTATTTTGGAAACCAAGTTTATGGGATTTTTAGACATTTCAGAGTTGTTTTTTAAGAAGAAAACATGAGCCGCCAGGTAAACTTTCTTGCATTTATGCGCTTTTCCCTATCCATGCATTCATATACACTCACACTTTTAATTTTGTATGGTTTACCTACCTTTTTAATTAATTAGCCATTCGACTCTTCTTCTTCCCTCTTGCTAAAATTTTCTATTCATTTGTCAAAATTTTACCTAAATTGCACACGGCAAATTGGTAAAAAATTTCCACCATAGTAAACATTTTCCGATAGAACTTTTCTACCGATTCACACACGGCCTTATAATCAAAAATTTCGATCAAAAAAATCAGGATGTTCTTTCTCACTATCACAAAATAATTTTGAATACACCAGATATCTTTGTATGCTCTGTGGATATCCGCAATGATTTTTATTTATTTGCTTTAATTTTCTAAGCTAGATTTACATATGCACATGTATTGCCGTAGCGTATACGCGACATTTTTGTAACAATTTTAAAGGAAATTACATGCTTATATCATGTTCAGACATAAAAATTAATTAGTTCAATTGGACTTGATTGAACATCTCTAGATTTGGTGTTCAGACATATTTAATTTACTTGGCCCATTTAACAGGTCGACTCAAGATACATACACACATACACGCCGGGGGCTGAATATCAAACGCTCGTGACCTAAATGTCAAAACTGCAAAGAGGACGAAATAATTTGATATTCAGCCCACAACTTTTACCAAACGTAAACACGAATGCATGTATAGAATAAGCAGAAATAAAAAAAGTTTGATAGGTGATGAAGAAGAACAAGAATTAAGCTGATCTGACGAAACAACCTGTTTAGTGGACCCTGACGCTAATGACATTTCTCTGAACATGACATTTAATTTTGCTTATGAAACAACATTCTAACAGGGTTGCATGCAGAATTGTACTTCATTAGGAACTCATTAATTTCTAATGAAGCATTAACTTAGTCAATTTTTGTATGGTAAATTGAGAATCATTGGGCTTGAAAATTGAATGAAGGCTCTTAATTTTCAATTAAGGTTGTGTCTGAACATAACATTACTTTAACACCATTTTTTCTCCATTTAAAATGAAATTTCCAACGATTTCTCTTCGAAAGTAGTTAGAGTAGACTAGAAGGTGTGTGCATGCAAAATTTTAAGCCAAAAAACCGTTATGGTTCAGGCTGTATAACGTTTTGAGTTTTAGTTTATGAAAAATAAAATAAAACCAAACTGTAATTTTTATTCTTGAGTAAAAAAAATAAAAATTACACATAATCATTAAGTGAATTTTTATTTTTTAATTAACTCAGGCGCGGATCCAGGATTTCGGCAAGGGGGGGGTTTTGAAAATTTCTTTTTTTGGAAGATGTTTTTTAAGGGCAGACGTTGCACATAGGTAGATTTTACGAATTTATGCGGCCAAAATTGAAAATTGTAAAATTGGTGCAAATCCAAAATCGCTCTACGTTTATAATAGACCGGGCGATAATAAACCGGTCTTCTCGACTTTTATAGACAACGGGGGTGTCCCTGCCGCTAGTCGAAACTTATTATTCTCTCACTTTTTCGATTTTTTTTTTACGTATTTTAAGTAACCCATTTTTAAACGTCAATGTTTTCAGTTTTAAGACAGTTATCAAAGTAAACATCATGGATTCGGCTGCTTCAGGTAAATATCATTATTTATTGAAGAAATCGTCAACCTAGCATAAAAAAAGACCCACCATTTTGAAGCTTTTAAGCATATCGGCCTTTCTTGAAAAAATATTGTTAATTTTTTAATTCAAAAGCAATTTAGTTATATTATCGCCTCCGATCGATTACCCGTCAATTTCTCTACGGAAAAATGCAAAGCCAGAAATTATCAACAATGGATTAAAAATTGACCTATTTGGAAAATTACCTGCTTTCGTATTTTTAGTGTTTCCAATTTTTCAAAGTCAAGGAAATACTTATCATAAAAAGGGGCTAAGAATCCTAAAGCTACATTTTTTAGAAGAGTTTTGAGTATGCAATTTTGCAGCTCATTCAATTTTAATATAACAATATGCAACTTTCAACTTTTTGAAAATTTTCAGAAAAAAACTTTTAAGATTGACGGAATTTTTCACAGCATTGAGAATTTCACTTTTTACACTAAAATGGGTTGGCTACATAACAGTACTCTTAGAAATCTCCTCAAAATCTTCTATAAATTATGGCCTTGCTTTGAAATTTTTAATCCACTTTCAGAAATTTCTACGATTTTTCAGATTTTTTCTATAAGCTCAGAAATCCTGCTTAAAACGATTTTTATTGAAAAATTTTCTATACTTTTAAACTAAAATAATAAAGTAAAATTTTCACCCAGAACTCTTTGAAATAAATTTAAAAACTTTGGCGTATGATTTTTTTTTTTGAGTCACTGTATATATTTTTCAATAAAATCGACTTTTAACTCAAATTATTAAAATTTTGCATTAAACAAGCAATTTGGAATAGATGTAGACAATAAAATATTTTTGGCCGCATAAAACTTGAAAATCTACCTATGTGCGCTGGTGAAAATATGGACTAATACCACCTACTATTATTATTCTATATACTAGTTGCGCCATTTCCCGCACCTTAAAAACACCAAACTCAAAACCCTCCAAATTAACAATATGTATGTCGTCACATAAAGTGCAGGAGATTTGAATTGAAGTTCTAAATGACATGTATAACGTATGTATGTATATTTTTGCATTAGTACGTGCGAATGAGTATCGTATGGTATTGGTGGCAAATTGATCATCAATTTCACTTACCCTTGCATTTAAAACTAAAATAAATAAGAATATATGAACATATGTAGTACTTTTTGGTTATATTTATATTTTTAATAGAATTTTTCTTGTTCTTGTTTTTATATACTCAAATTTTTAAAAGATTAATTTAAACAAGAATTGCGAAATGCCTCTGAAAAAGGCAATTTCTCCAACGATTCAGACATTTCTGACCAAATTAGTTCTGTACAATCCCGATAAAAATAGGGATAAGAAAAAAAAGAAAATAAATTTGCGATTTGGCAATTTGCGAATAGCATTTGACAAATTTGATTTTATGCACGTGCGTCCAAAGGTACCTACATGAACTTTTTTCGCATGTAGGTACATATTTTGGATGTTATGTGGTCCAACCATTGCTTTTGGAATGATAGCTTCCTTGATCAGTTTGGGAAATTTGGGCGCAGAATCTATAAGGGCATTAATTTGGGATCTATGATAAACCACAAGGGGGGGCGGGTTTGAACCCCCAAAACCCCCCGTGGATCCGCCACTGAATTAACTACTCTACGACACCCTATTTTCATAGTCCAGTGCCGGAGGGAGGATCCAGAGAACAAAAAATGTATCCAATGTATATACATATAAAAGTTGTTGCATACTTCATGACGTAATTTGTGATTATTATATCCTGTAGTCTTTTACGTTATTTGTACAAAGATTTTGTCTGAGGGGACCCCTAGTGAATTTTTATGGCGAATAATTTCTAGAACATTTTAACCCTCTATCTGCATTGTTAATTGATATTTTCTACATGTGTTTTCAAACAAGTGTTAAAAACAGCCATTTGAGTGGGCGTGAGAGAGAGAGAGAAGTTCGAGCTTAAAAACTTCATATGAGGTCATTTTTTATAAGATATTTTCGATAAACTAATTGTACCTCCAGCTAAAACCATACAATTTTAACCCTTTCTTAAAAAAAAAAAACTCAAACCTTCTGGACTAGTACTCTGTTCGGCAAAGTTGTTCTGGGAGACATCATCTTTCGTAATTACTAGCGTTTATTCGTGTTGAGAAATCACTGTTGGACAGTTTAATTTTGGCAGAGTATCCATTAACACGTTTCTAAGACGTAAGAGTTGAGCTCAACAGTTGCCAACACTTGGGTCTTGGAAACTCAATCAATGACATTAACGCTGACCTAGTGAAAAAAACGCAGTGGCTAGTATGTATATCTTCCCAAACTGTCAGAAACCAATATAAAAAAAAAACAAAAAAACACAGATAGGCACTTACGCAAATGTCTTATGCCACAAAATATGCAATTTGCCATTTGCCGCCTATTATGCCCGAATCGCAATTTGGCGTTAGGTCGGTCGCGCGTTGATCGTACCTCAAAGCCGCTTCACACTGACATTCGATATTAGATATTGGATTGCAAACATGTTCACTGCCACTAACATATTTTCTTGAATTTTTTCATAAATTTCTAATTTTTCATCGAAAGAAATCAATTCGAATTTATTTTATGTCAAACGCCCGACCTAGTAGAGAAATGTTCAACTCAGGCGTTATACAGGGTTGCAATAAACATAAGATATTACAAAAATTTTACGATCAAACGCTTGAGGTCACAATGCGATTTGCTCCATATATTTCCATACATTTCTACTCACTTGTCAGAAGCGCGACCGACCGAACGCCAAATTGGGATTCCGGCATTATGCCACACAAAGAAACAAGCCTGTAGAGTAAGTATTCAGTTTTCAATTCCTTTCATTTCCTTAATTCCTTAAATTTTAACAAATTTGCTATCGCACCAACACGTATGTTTGCAGGAGGGAGGTACAGATTTTGTGAAGACGAAGCATGACAATAAATTGTTTTCCGTCATCATTAATTTTCATCTCATTCGCAGCCAAGATGTCGCCACTGAAACGAATTGCTACAAAATGAATAAACAAAGAGAAGAGCGAACTTCGGTTGTAATTGAACATTTGATAGCGCGTTGTGAGGAGTGCCTCTTTTTCTAAACAGGCAACTTATTTTCCCACTCCTGGGATTTTGTGCGTCGCTTAATTTTAGAAAAACAATATAAAGTGGCCTTCGACCTCGAAATGAGATATTGATATATCGCACCCTAAATCATAAAGTGGCACAACTCAAAATTCAAAAATTTTCAGGAGAGCCAAACAACTTTTTTTCATTACAAGCAATCGTATGGCAAAGGGCCAGGTATAATGGTTATTTTCCGGTCGAAAGAGACAGTTATTCAAAAGTTTTTTTTGGTAATCGCTAGAGATATTCCGATATGTTCCCGCTTATGAAAAAAACTCGATTTCGAAAAATTTTGAGTTGTGTCACTTTTTGATTTAGGGTGCGATATGTATAATAGGTGTGTTGTTTTTCTGGATCTTCGCTCCGGAACCGGAATATGAAAATAGGATGTTCTAGGGTAAGTAAACTGAAAAAAAATTAAATTTAAAAATATGTACATGTGTATGTATGTTTCTACATAGATTGACTTAAAAATTATCATTGACTTGTGACAATCTTAGAGGTAAATAACTGGAATTATTGGGCATACACACATGTGGTATTTAAAAGTGTGCATACCAACACCAAAAAAAATATGCAATGAAAATAATTGCACTCGCTTCCAGCTCCTCTCCGGCCACCGCAAATGCTTCTTCATTCCACAGTTATACCTTTCACTGATTTTTATCGCTCAATTTAAAGTGCAAGCAAAAATGCGTTGCCAAGCGTAATCAAGCCTCTCACTTCTGTGGTGTATTCCGACTGTCTTTTGTTCCGCCGCTGCTTACCACGCAGTCGACAATTCAAGAGTCAGCAAGCGGTTTTTTCGAAAAATTTTCGCATTTCGTTTTTCGCAAATTTAAACAAAACAAGTAAGGAAGCCTAAGTTCGAGTGCAATCGAACATTAGATACTCAGCTGTATGCTTTCATTGTTTGTTTGCGTTTGTTCGATATAGGGTGTATTTTATATGAAACGAGTGCTGCATAAACAGGGCGCAGCCACGCCCATTTTCAAAATTTATATCAATCATCCAAATAAGCATACAAATATTATTGTTAGTGCAAAATTTCATCCCTCTATGACTTTTAGTTACAAAGACTTCACGTTACAAATTCCAAAAGGGTGTTCCAGAAATATCTTTGTTAAAAAGTAGGCGTGGTCATAAACCGATTTCAATACATTTTTGCGTGTCTATTAACACATGTTATAAAAGTGTATAAACCAAGTTTCGTCATAATATCTCAATTATTTGTCGAGTTAAAGGCTAAGAAATCTCATATATCCCTTTGTCTAAAAAGAGGCGGTGCCACGCCCATTTTCCAAACTTTTTTATTTTTTGTTTCCGGTCTATTGTAAAACTCATGTCACAAAATTTCAATGAATTATCTTTATATTTCACATAGATATCGCTTAAAATGGTTTTATTAGGTCACTTTATAATACACATATATAAAAGTGGGCGCGGTCGTCAACCGATTTTGGTAATTTTTCGTCCACACATTTGGCTAAGTAAATATATCACGCGTACCAGATTTCATCGATATATCTTTAACGGTTTCTGAGTTATGGCTTATTAAACTTTCAATATTCGCTCCTTAATAAGTGGGCGTGGCACCGCCCATTTTCCAAAATTTTTGTAGTTTTTGTTTTATGTCCATAGTTGGACTCCTGCCACAAAATCTCAGTGATTGATCTTTATATTTGACAGAGATATCGCTTAAAATGTTTTTATTAGGCCCCCTTATATTTCCTATATATAAAAGTGGGCGTGGCCGTCAACCGATTTTGATAATTTTTCGCCAAAACATTTGACTAAGTAATCATATTACGCGTACCGAATTTCATCGATATATCTTCAACGGTTTCTGAGTTATGACTCATAAAACTTTCAATGTCTGCCCCTTAATAAGTGGGCGTGGCACCGCCCATATTCCAAAATTTTTGTGTTTTTTGTTTTATGTCCATAGTTGGACTCATGCGACAAAATTTCAATGATAGATCTTTATATTTGACAGAGATATCGCTTAAAATGGTTTTATTAGGTCACTTTATAATACACATATATAAAAGTGGGCGTGGCCGTAAACCGATTTTGATAATTTTTCGTCAAAACATTTGTCTATGTAAGCAAATTACGCGTACCAAATTTCATCGATATATCTTCAACGGTTTCTGAGTTATGACATATAAAACTTTCAATGTTTGACCCTTAATAAGTGGGCGTGGCACCGCCCATTTTCCAAAACTTCATCAAATTTCTTCATAAGGGCCCGAGCTCAATACGTGGGTAAAATTTTAAAACTCTAGCTATATTAGTGGCTGAGATACCAAATTTCCGATTTTTTCTATATAGGAAAAGTGGGCGTGGTCATGGTCCGATTTCGCCCATTTTCAATACCAACCGTCCCAGTCTCGATACCAACTTGCGTTCCAAATTTCATCAAAATATCTCAATTTTTGCGCGAGTTAGAGTGTTTACAGACGGACGGACGGACGGACGGACGGACAGACGGACGGACGGACGGACGGACGGACGGACGGACGGACGGACGGACATGGCTCAATCGATTTCTCTTTTCACCCTGATCATTTTGATATATATAAGTCTATATCTATCTCGATTATTTCATTCTGTTACAATCCACCGTTATGTGATTAAAACTATAATACTCTGTGTACTAGTACAGCTGAGTATAAAAACAAAAAACAAGGCAAGCGCATCATTGCGCTCTCATCAACTGCCGCCGCCGCATACGAGTGGTTTACTTCCGCATTGTAACCTTGAAACGTCCCCAAATAAGCGGTACTTTTGTATGTACGCCAAAATGAGATGCAAATACAAGTAGATGAAGGAAGAAAAGACGAAAGGAATTTTATTTTGTATCTGCAATACAAAAACATGGAAATATTTAAAACGCTATAACCCTGCAGGGAAATTAATAAGAGTGGGACTAATATTTCTGTTTTTTGAGATCTAGGAATGAGTTTATTCATATTTACTAGATCCAAACCGCGGTTCAGAAATAGGGATTCTGGTAAACATTAGGAAATATGTTTAGTTTTGTGCAAAAATTGAACTGACTTGTTGTGGAAGTTTTTTTTTCCGAAAAAGTAGTTCAGCCTTGAAGTGCAATCAAAAAAGTGTTACCTTGCAAAAGCCTATCCGTTGGAGACACTATTACTATTTTACGTTTTCATCGGCAACTCTCAAAGATTTTATAATTACACCGTAGTTCCGCACCAATCAAAAGGCATGGGCTAATTTGTTTTTTTATGTATTTTTATACCTTTCATGGGAATGAAATGGTATTATAACTTTGTGCCGAAACACGAATGGTGAAAGTACCAGAAGGAGCGGTGCAGACCTACCAAAATATATGCCAATAAGATCAGGATCATGAGCTGAGTCGAGTCCGTCTCTCTGTATGTCTGTCTGTTTAATCGCAACTAGTCCCTCATTTTTTGAGATATCTGCATGGAATTCGGATTGTGAGTGTATTTTTAGGAGAAGCTGGTCATTTGTCGGAATCGACCGAATCGGACCACTATAACATATAGCTGCCATACAACCGATTGTTCAGATATGGACATTTTGGGATATAACTTCTCCATTTAAATAGCTAACTAAGGCTATGAAACGTTGAAGTATTTGTACCCATATGGGCCTAAATAATGTCACCGAAATTTGTCAATATCGGACCCCCATAACCTATAGCTTCCATACAAGCGATTGTTCAGATATACATATATATTTTAGGTTATAACTTCTCCATTTAAATCATGACACTTCTTTTTCTAAGGAATCGTTGCATAAATTACCCGCAGAATTGAAAATATAAATTAAACAATATCAGACTATGTATCTTTTCATTTCGCCATTCACGAAAGGTATGAAGTCTTCGCGAGGACCGCCGCGCTCTCACTTTTTTTTTTCTTCATTACCATCTTTGACTATTTTGTCATATTAATGCTGCCACATAGCAGTGCATCAGCAGAAAGATTATTTTCAAAACATACACTGTTTAAAAACGACATCACAAGCCGATAATTTTCCTGCAGGCAACAAAAGATTGTTAATAACCGTGAGTGTAGTGCAAGGTTGTGCGTCACTCCTTCTCTCTTTCTGATTATACTCATGAGGAAATGTGTGGCACGTAATTGCATAATTTCGATTGCTGCAATTGCCTGCCCTTTGGTTTTCAGCTCTTAAACATATACACATGTATACACCTTTAGCGTCGACAAACAATGTATTTCGATGAATACGGGTAATTTTGGCGTCAAAAATAGAGTACAATTTTTGAATTTTCAACTGAAATGGGTTTAGATGGGTTTTCTGATAAATTTCGAGCACATTTCAAATGTGGATTAGAGTGGGAAATTAATGTGTTGGAACAATTTGTGCTTGTAAATATTGATTTTGTTTTTTTTTTCATACAGACGGATGGACAGACAGACAGACAAAAATTCTAAAAATTGTAGATTTGGGCCCCGCTGGTCAAATAACGACCTCTCCTATCAGTTTTTCTTGAATATCGTCGCCCGGATAAATTAATGTCGTATGTTGCATTTAAAGAATTTTGGGAAAACAGGTTTGAAGTTTGGAATTGTATTTCTCCAAAACGTCTTTTTAGTTTTTCTCCAAAGTCTGGCAGAACACTACTAGGCCACAAAAATTCTTAAATTATTTTAATTTTGTTATATATTGTTTATTATTTTGGAATTTATAAAGGATTTTCGTCAGTAAAATTTTGTCGTATGTTACCTTTAGCAACAGTTTTGCAGGAAATTTGTATGACGTACAACAAAATGTGCTCCCAATTTGAACTAAATTAAAGATTTTTTAAATTAGTTAAATATTGTATTTTATTTCTCATAAAAGTAAATAAATTACATAATTGACAGCAATTAAAAGCACATTGGAAATTAGACGAAATCGCTTGCGACCTTGCACAAACGACAAAATTCTGCTCAATATCTCTTAAACTAAAAGAGATAGCAAAAAACTGATAACGTCATTCGAGAGATCTTGATTAGTTTAGTATAACTGTGTTATTAACTCAATTCGGCCCAAAATTCACATACGACACTAATTTATCCGGGCGACGATATCTTCAACGTACAGACATCGAACTGTTACAAGTTTATTATATGTATAGATAAACTACGTACATTCATATGAAGTAAGCCACCAAATTTAAAGTTTATACAACTTGTTGTTTGTACAAGAGATTTCTAACATCATCTGCCTTCAAACTTTTCCACCACAAAGTCTTTTATTCAATAATTCATCAACCTTTCAGTTTAACAATGACACAAAAGTTAAGGGAGTAACATCTTTGTCATTGAATAGCAGCCCCCGCACAAATTGGTAAACTACTAACTGTTAAGTCTTGATGAATGAGAAGGCACATGCCTCGGAAAAGACAAAGCGCACTAAGTTTTCTAAGCTAAGCTACACAGTGGAGATGTTGACGGTAACGGTTGTGACTAAGAGTAAAGTAAAGCAATACAACAAAAGGAAAATATATTATACGAACACATTACGGATAGCCTTAAAAACAAAATTTATTTTGAAATATTTAATACGCATTTTTTTTTTGCACAAGGGATTAAAGAATATACGGCGCCGGAACGTGAATGAAATCACGATCAAATAAGAAGGCACTTGAAGTATTCGAGAGAAAATTCCATGGGCAGGTTTATGGACTTAATACGCATACGAGCTTTACGCAGACATTGACAAAGTTCAGCGAGGAAAAACTTAGCTGACTAAAACTAGTGATGGGCGAGTCCGAGATGTTTTATTCGATTCTCTCGATTGTTGAAACATCTCGAATGCTCTCGATGGTTTTCATTCGTCTTCGAGTCAAGTCGTAAATGGCCGTCAGTCGAAACAATCGCTAAAACATCTCGGACTCGCCAATGATTCCTCTCGTTTTCAAAGCAACCCTACATTTCGGACTCGCTGCAAAAAATACATAACATTTGTTGTTGCCGCTTGAATATCAAAATTGCTTAAAAAATGTATACAGTGGTACAAATCTATTGCCGTTGTTACTGCTCGTAAAATTAATTTGTTTCGTAAGCGTCTCACTTCAGAAAATTTATTAATGTATTATTGTTTAAATAATTAATTGTATTTATTAAGCACGACACTCTTTAATTGTGATTGCAAAAATGCAGCGTCTATATATAGCATATTTTTCAATTTGGTTCATTTATTTACATATGTATTTGCCTCACTTCCATTAACAATCCTACTTTCTTCATCAACAACACTCATTCAGTTTATTTTATCAACTAAAACAAATCATCAAAACAACAGCCGGCCCGCCGACTCGGAACAATCGCAAAAACATCTCGGTTGTGTAGTCGAGATGTCATCGAAACAACTGCCGACTCGCTGACTCGGAACAATGGCAAAAACATCTCGATTGTGTAGTCGAGGAGCGAGTCAACTTTTGACTCGATTGTGATTTTGCAACGATGGCGATTCTCTCGATTGTCTAAACATTTCGGAATCGCCCATCACTAACTAAAACTACGCTGACTATTTAGATCATGTTAAGAGAATGAATGAAGATGCTCTGAGGCACAAAGTATTGCTAGCGGAACGCCCCGATCAATGGGTGCAGAGGAAGAGAGAAACATCAACTGCGTTGAACAGATCATGTGAATAATGACTTGTTCCTTCTTAGAAGAAGAAGAAAAAGAAGAAGAAGATGAAGATGAAAAAGAAGAAGAAGAAGAAGAAGAAGAAGAGGTGTAAAGAGTTAAAACACTATTCTGAACGCTTTATGCTTGTTTAGTTATTAATGAAGACGAGAAAATTATCAATGTTTAGTTTTTATTGCTTTTCTGATATCCATTCGGAGCTTTTTGTCAGTAAACTGCGATAATATTTCTCATTCTATTGTGTCTTTGCGGAAACTCTCGAAAAAAATAAAAATATTTTGTAAAATATGTACATCGAAGGCGTATTGTTTCTAGTTTGACTTGTAGTATGATCTGCCCTAATGCATATATATGTAGTAATGTATCAAGAATTGTGTTGATAACATACTTACATATGCCGAACGTCAAAGACATACATATAAAACATGTACAGGCGTTTACCTTAGATTGAGTAAAATGCGAATGTGTTCCAGAAAAGACAAAATACAATGTCTCATATACGAGGGTTGCTTGATAAGTTCTTGAAAACTTGAATTTGGCGACCAGTATTTTCGAATACAACACTATCAACATCAAATACCATCTCTTTGCAGACTAGAGTAAAATTTTGAACCGAAAACCTCGTGTGTTTTAATAAATGTGCTGATTAAGCATTACTTCTTTCGTAAAAAAACCACGAAGGAAACCAAGGGAAGGCTTGATAAATAATATAGAGACTCTGCTCCATCATTTACAATGATTAAAAAGTGGTTTACTGAATTCTTTTGGGGTCGTACAAGCAGAAGTGATGCCGAACGTTCAGTTCGCCCAAAAGAAGTAGTCACATCATCACAGAAATCGTCGCTAAAATCCATGGAATGATTTTGAACGATATGAGAATGAAAGTGCGTGAAATAGCTGAGACGAGGGCATCGCAACTGAGCTGATACATCACATCTTGCACTAATATGTAGACAGAAAAAAGCTATCCATGCGATGGTTGTCGCGATGGCTTACACTCGGTAATATTATGACAACTTCAAAGGAGTGTTTGACTTTGTTCGGCCGCACTCCGAACGAATTCTTGTGCCATTTTGTTTCCGTAGATTAAACTTGGATCCATCACTATACACCAGAAACCAAGAACAATCAAACCAGTGGGTTTCTCCGGTTGAGCGTACATTAAAGAAGGCCAAAGTCGGTCTGTCGCTCAACAAGGTTATGGCCACTGTTTTTGGGGATGTACGAGGTGCCATTAACTTCGATTACCTTGTAAAGGGTCAAAAAATTATCGGCGAATATTTATTACTCAGAGATTTTGGACAGATTCGAAGGACCGCATTTGGCAAGAAAAAAAATTATTTTCCAGCATGACAATGCACGACCGCACACGGGTGTAGTTACCATGACAAAAGTTCATAAATTGGGTTACGAATTGCAACCGCCGCCGCCACATTCTCCAGGTTTAGCCCCCTCTGATTATTTCCTGTTTCCATGCCTGCAGAAATGGTTGCAAGTCAAGATATTTCGGTCAAATGAAGAGGTCATCACAGAAACAAATGTCTGTTTTGAGAACCTTGAAAAATCCCTTGTTTCGGAAGGAACCAAAAAATTGGAAAAACGCTGAACTAAGTGTATCGAGCTAAAATTAAATTATGTTGAAAAAATAAAATGCATTTTTGCCAAAGAAATCGTTTCTTATTCAAAATGTCACGAAGTTATAAAACAGCCATCGACATTGTTCGGCTGGTGGGTGTTTAGGAAATTGTGATAAGTAAAGATGCCGACTATAAAGAATGGCCAACTAAATTACGTTCCCTTTTAGCGTCGTCGTGCGAAAAATGATGTGTAATACATACATACATATGCCCATAGATGTGATACTGGGTATGTATGATGTACGTACATTCATCATACATATCTACCTTTACGCACAATATACATTGTACATACACAGTTGAATGCATTAACTTCGTAACGAAAGTTGAATGCTGCGGTGGCGTTGGCGTTGGCAGGACAAATACTATTGATGACATCATGGCTTACATATGTTGCATGACAATGGCGCGTTGCTACGCGACACATGCTATGGATAGATACATCTGAACGTACATATATATGTATGTTTTTTATGTGTATGCCTGCATGTATGCATATATCGTCGATGACTTTGCAAAACCGACCATTTGCCAAAACACAAATTTTACAGAAGAGCGAAAGATGCACGTGCCTTGTCATGGAGATGTTGGAATAGTTGTTAGGTATGTACCCTGCAAAAAATGCGATCACTCCGGGATACATCCGGGACAACTCGCAAGGGAGCATGCGATTACTACCCATTTGTATCTCTTTATATGGGTTGAAGTGTTCTCTTTTGTTTGAGCATGTCCTATGAAGAGACTAATTGTACCCAGTTTGTACCCGAACGGGTAGCAAAAGCGCACAATTGTACCCGTTTTGTACCCGAACAGGTAGCAAATGCGACACATCCATTTGTGCGACTAATTGTACCCGTTTGATACCCTTTCGGGTACAATTCGTCTACAATTAGTATACATATGTACCCGTTCGGGTACAATTGGGAACAATTGTAGACTAATTGTACCCGAAAGAGAGCGCTCCCGGACAAATCTTTTTAGAGACTCGTCGCACACTTTTTTACAGGGTATATCATTAACTGCTATTTTCAAAACTTGTTAATCAAATAATGTTTTAACGATTTGTATGTGTTGCCATCGATGTCTGCAGCTTAGGGTTTCCAAATCTCATTTTTGCCATAAATGTCAAATAGGCGATTATGCAAATGTTCAACGGGCGGTTTTGCAATGGCATCGACGATATGTATGTGTATGTGTATATTGTATAGAATATTGAAAAAAGAATGACATTATTGCTGTTGTTGTTGCTTAGTTTGTAGAAAAATATTTGTATTGTTGTTGCTATAGCACCTACACGTGTTTAGATATGCCTGATGTTGACTTTGTCGTGTGTTTACCAATACGGACACAAAAATTACTTATTGTATGTATGCACCCAGTAGAAAAAGGAAGGAGTTAGAAGAGATTATAGAACCTCTTCTCAGCTGTTCACCGGTGTCGGTAAGACCTTACCACCTCGATTCTTTTGTAAATTATTTTTTGTATTAAATGAGCCAAAATGCAAGGCCTTGCGCTTTCGCTTCCGATTGAATATCTCATAGAAGGGGTTGATTTCAAGCACTTTCCAAATGCATCGTTCTACTTACTTACATATATGACTAGCTTCTGTTCGTCATTTGCTTTACTCTTTCCCAATTCGCTTCCTCGGGAAGGAGCACTGGAAGCGCTCTATTTAGAGCAATGCGGAGATGATCATTGTTGTTGATTAGAAGCCGTTCTATAATGCCTTATTAAGGGAAGCGCTTGACAACTTTTCTTCTGGGAAGGTACAATCCAGTTCTACTCGTACATCTATCACTTGTTGTATGGCTGTTGTACCCGCTATTGTCATTGTTGTAAACAGATATTTTCATTGTCCGATTCTGATGAAAATGTCGCCCACCGACAGTTTACAACATTCTTCTCTTCTTTCCTTTTTTTTGTGAATTGACATGCATGCACAATAAATGAAAAATTTCATTTTAATAAACTTACAAAGCGGATATTTTCAAGAAAAATGTCAATCACGCTGTGCTTGAGGTTTTAGCAGTTCTTTATATGGAGGTGTGTATAATATATATGTACTCACTTAAATGCAGTGATATTTAAAAAAATAATAGCTTAAAAAACTAAAAAACACGCTTTAATCTTAAAAATCGTACAAAAAAATGAGAAATAATTTAATTAGAAACAAAATGATGAACGAAAATATAAGTATTTAAGGAAAAGCGTGGGGTGCTCAGTATGTCAAAAAATATTTAAAATCGGTGTTTTTTTACTAATAATTTTATTTTGACTTTTTTGAGATTTCATATATCGTACTCTTTAATTTCGCAACTAGGTATATTTTTGTACGAATCGAATATTTTCATGTTCAAATATTATTGAGCACCCCCACGCTTTTCCTTAAATACTTATATTTTCGTTCATCATTTTGTTTCTAATTAAATTATTTCTCAATTTTTTGTACGATTTTTAAGATTAAAGCGTGTTTTTTAGTTTTTTAAGCTATTATTTATTTTTGACTTTTTAGTGAAATTTTTCATTAAAGGATGTTTTATGCGGACGCAAGAATAAAAATAAAAAGAAGTCTGATGGGATGTGGTGTTCTCCGAAATAGATCTACATACATATGTATTTATAACTTCTACCGAAAATCCCAATATGCAGTGAAGTAAACTAGTTTATTATGCAATATTTTCCAAACCCTTTTATTCAAGGTTTTCCAAACTAGTTTGGAAATACAAAATTTCCCAAACGTTTTGTTATATTTTACAATCAGAAAGTGAAGAGAAGTTGAGGTGAAACATTTGAAAAGAACAAAAAAAAAGAAACCTGATTGAATAAATTCGAATTTAGACAATAAAGTTACGAATACGTTTGTAGCGTAATGGTGAGGTATGCTGCCTACGGACCAAGGAGCTCAGGTTCGAGTCCCGAGTGGCGCATTTTTTTTTTTTTTTTTGTATTTTTTTTTATTTTTAGAGAAATTTTTTTTCACCTCACGTTTACAAAACATTGTATAAAAATTGCTTTCCAAACGTGAAATGCAATTATAGAATTAGGGTTCCTTTTCGGCTACAAGCCAGTTCTTGCTTTGCATACGTATGTATGTACATGCGGCTGATTTCATTGCAAATACAACAAACTCAAAACAGAAAGCTACAAGCTTCATTTTTTTTGAGTGAATTTATGCATTGAGTTTATCGCCATCGCCATGAGCGATCGCTGGCTGTTGTGTGTTAGTTCGCTCGCTATTTGAGTGGTTATACGTTTTTCTTTGAACATTTGTTTGTGATTTGAGTAGAATGTATTTTTGAGCGTTCGTGAGTGAGTTTTTCCGTACCCTGAAAGCTTGTTACTTATTGGCTTATATACGGGAGTGAATTGAAATTCATAGAGGCTATTTTGAAGAAAGGTAACATAAAAGCCGCAATGAAGCATGAAGTATAATGTTGAATGTCCTACTATATGATGCCGTTGGGCTGTTGATGTCATGTTTCGAATCCGGAGGAGAATAGAAATAATAGAGAGGACACAAAAAAGTGAATGTTTGAAAGATATAATAATTTAGTTTTAAATGTTGCAACTTTTAGGATGGGATGAAGTTACATACATACATACATACATACATACATACATACATACATACATAGATTCATACATACATACATACATACATACATACATACATACATGTGAAGCCAATAAAAGCGTGTTAAAAACTCTTTTCTCATTCGAATTTAATTAGGGTAACTATGCCAGTAACCGACCACCCCCAGTAACCGGACTCTCTTGTCTTTTACCGCTTAAAATAAGAAAACTGTTAATTTTTTTTTAATTTTGAAAACTGCAATCGAATTAGCCATTAATTTTAAACAAATTCGCCACTTTGTTTTCGTTTTATTTTCAAAAGAAATCCTTGTGGCATCACATTTAGTTTGCGTGTATGAAGTGGAGTGTGAAAACGTGTGATTTCTTATTTTTTTAATAGTGGTGCTTCATTTCTTTCAAGTAAGTTTTTATTAAAATTTATTGACAAAAGTGTTTCAAAAGGCTGTTTTCATACATAATAATGATAAAAATACGTAATAACAGCATAAAATCATTAGAAAATATTACATATTTTAGTATATTCACCTGTCCGGATACTGGAACGACAATTAGAGTGTTTTCCAATAACCGGACACTGTGTCCGGATACTGGAAAGCGTTAAAAAACCTACGATGCCAGTAACCGGACACGCTTTTACTTTAGTATTATATTTAATAATATGTGTTTAAATTTCAATTATTTTCCGAATGAGTTATAAAAATCTGAAGGAAAAGGGGCAGAAGCAGGTTCCAGATAAATAAAGACTTTAGTTGGCGTTAAATGATATTCGGACCAGGTTATGTTAGGTATTAGTGACTGCCACCGCTCGTCCAGTGCGAATATCAGGATTTAGGTACATTTTGTGGAATAACATCCGAGGAATATAGAGGACAAGCAACTGATCCTGAAGGAAACATAAGAATATTTGTCGAAAGAAATAGTGGACAATGTTTTCCACTTGCTACAGCGCAAACACATTTACTATAATTAAGTACCTATTTTCGTAGGCCTCATGACCCGTTGTGATATCACGTGGATCTCTGGATTACACACCATGTAGACTGAGATTGGACACCTATGAAAGTGAACCAGCTTATTCGCTTCGTATGGGGTAAAATGTCAAATATTTTTATGTTTTCAAGCTGTTCCAGACATCCAAAGGTGCATCTGTCGAGAAAGCGTACCTGGAGTAAGAGCGGGACAAGAGCTCTACGCTTTATACCTCCTCCTCATCCCTGCAGTTTCGACAGAAATCGTCATTAAGGAGAACCATGTGCGTTCCATGGATACCCATGAGGCAGTAGCCAGTAATTATACCAAGTAGAGGGCCAATATGGGGGTGACTGAGAAGAAAGATATTCGAATAAAGTCGATGAGTATTCAAAAAGTCTTTTTTTGACACTCCAAGGTTAACGATTGTAGATAAAATAGAAGGAAAGGTTGCAGATAATGCTTTACCTTCTATCACAATCCCTTCTGAAAAAAGATGGCCTCATTAGTACAGTACGCAAAGTTTTAAATAACATTAAAAGAAAGACCCCATTGTATTTCAGAGATTTCTATGTATCTAACTATAAGGTCTTAAGGCCGAGATTTATTCCCAATTCGACCCGTTCTCCCTAATTTTAATTTTTCCTACTAAATGGGTGGCCCAACAGTTCCATTCCGGCTCCGAACAGCGAATGCATTTCTTACGAAACCTATTTTATGGTAGAACCCGGAGAGTATGTCAACCAGTACCCAGATGTTACCGCTAGTTGTAAAAACTGCAATAATTAAGTTTTAATTAATTGAATTAAATTTTTGTATTTGTCCAGGCTGGGAGTTGAACTTACGACCCCTGGTATGGCAAGCGAACACTCTACTACTACATAACAGTAATAAATACATATGTATGTACATATTTCCCCTTAAAGTGTATTGAAATAAGTAAAGCATGTGCCAGTGTTTGTTTTTCTTGTTATTGAAGCCTTTTGTTTATTTATTTATTTTATATTAAAATTTAAATATCTTTTCTAATACCTTTTCTAAAGTTTTTTAAATAAAAAATGGCAACAAAACTATAAATTTATGATTTTTATAACGAAAAAATAAGTGTCCGGTTACTGGATCTTTACTTTCCGGTATCTGGAAAAAGTGTCCGGTTACTGGCATATTTCGACTTTTTTTACAATAATAATTTTTGTAAAAAAACTGACATCTTTCTATGGAAATGGTTAACTTTATTAGATTCAGAATTAGTCAATACTCATTTATTAATTTAGGGTTAGTCAATATTAGTAATAGATTGTAACTCAGAGGAGTTTGAAAATAAAAAAAAAAAATTAGTTAAGTGGTCGGTTACTGGCATAATCACCCTACAAGTCACAGCAATAAAGCAATTTTCAACAGCTACATATATACTTTGGTATAAAAATATTAACAACATACATATACGAGTATGTGCATACATTAGGGTGGTCCAAAATTATATGAACAACCCGTCGTATTTCATGTGACTGTACTACGGAAATACATATATACCGAAAATTTTGCCTTAATATATTAACGTTTAGAGGTCGCACAAATGCCTCAAAGTTTCCTTCTGCTTTTACATCAGTGATAATAGGTACATCATTTTTTGAAAAGTCCTTAATGAACAAGAAAAATGCCTTTTAACATTAAAAAAGTAAAACATATTGTTTTAGGTATAATAGAATAAAGCAGGGACCGTAATCATTATGAGTTTTATAATAAAAATCGCCATATAATCATTATATGTTGAGTTTTTTTATATTTCACCACAAATAGTCATTATTTTTTTAGTTTTATTTTTTTTTTGATCAGAAATAATACTTATTTCTTGAGCGATATTTAATCTTTCAGAAATAATCATTATTGTGTGAGTTTTATTTTTTTGATCAGAAATATCACTCATTCACGAAGTTATATCGATGGGATTTTTTTAGTAATTATGTTCCTGAGCACTTCAGAAAAAATTTCAGTTTTTCGACCTAAGCAAAAAAATAAAACTCAAAGAATAATTTTTATTTCTGAGCGATAAATATATCACTAAAGGAATAAGTGTTATTTTCGATCAAAAAAATAGAACTCAAAAACTAATGATTATTTCTGAGCGATAAATATATCACCCAAGGAATAAGTTTTATTTTTGATCAAAAAATAAAACTCAAAAAATAATGATTATTTCTGATTTTTATGGATATCGCTTAAAATTTTTCGATCATAGTGGATTCGGATAGTGCTCTTTCAGTCATGCACACACACAAACTCAATACTCTTCTACGTGTTTGCAAGTATTTGATTTTATTTCACTGAAAATATAACGAATAATGATTATTATGGGTCCCTGGAATAAAGATAGCATGGTTTCGCAATTATTTTTTAGGTTTTAATTTTCTAGAACACCTTACGCATGCAAAAATTAAAATGATTTGCGCGACCTCTAAATGAAATTTCTTATCATTAAAAAAGGAACACCAATTCTGTGGCCACAAGCCATAACCGCTTAAGTCGACTTAAGAAGATTTCGAGTTATATATACCTCGTTATTCCCTTTTAAAGCTCTATATTTCTGTGAAACCGCCATGCTTATAACTTAATTCAATCAAAAGATATAAATAAAAACATTTAGGCTTAACTTACAATAGAGGTATATTAAACTTGCTATAACAGCCAAAGTAGATGTATGTATATACTTAATCAAATTTCTTCATGACATTTTCTTTTATTTACAAAATTTGATCGTAACATTGTGGATGGCTCACTGATTTTGCGTCCATAGTTTTTAATCGTCTTTTGTGATTTGTTCAGAAATGCCTTCGAATATAAAAATCAATTTATCTCGAAATCATATTTTTCGACTTAAGCGATTATTGCAAATTGCCACAGAATTGTTTTAGGTGTAATAGCATAAAAATTGGACGTGTTTCGCAGTGATTTGTTGGGTTTTAATATTTTTTTTTGGACTACCTTAATGTACATGCACACATTTATACATACGTATGTATGTGCATACGTGTAAGTTTAAGGGCATATCTGGAAACTCCTTTTTGTAAAAGCCCCATTTACCGCCTTCCCATCTATAATTTAAAAGGAAAATATTTACGTATCCATGTATGTAGATACATATGTACATAAATATGTGCATACATACACATGTGTAAGGCGTAGATAAATTGAGCACACATTAAGCGAAACAAATATTGATCAAAGTCAATTTTGTCACAGCGTCCCTGCAAAAAATGCGATCACTCCGGGATACATCCGGGACAACTCGCAAGGGAGCATGCGATTACTACCCATTTGTATCTCTTTATATGGGTTGAAGTGTTCTCTTTTGTTTGAGCATGTCCTATGAAGAGACTAATTGTACCCAGTTTGTACCCGAACGGGTAGCAAAAGCGCACAATTGTACCCGTTTTGTACCCGAACAGGTAGCAAATGCGACACATCCATTTGTGCGACTAATTGTACCTGTTTGATACCCTTTCGGGTACAATTCGTCTACAATTAGTATACATATGTACCCGTTCGGGTACAATTGGGAACAATTGTAGACTAATTGTACCCGAAAGAGAGCGCTCCCGGACAAATCTTTTTAGAGACTCGTCGCACACTTTTTTACAGGGGTTGCGGTAAACATATGTACGGCGTGGGAAATGCTACTGCCAAACGCAAGGGAGTTTGACTGTGTGTCTCTGCTTGGGTCGCTTTCACGTCTTGCAAAAATTAATATGTATGCATATAAATACGAAGAGACCTCACTTAAAGGAGTTGTCACGTAACTGAGTATCTACTGCATTGGCAATTTAATAATAAGTACTTGACAAGATTGTAACCAAATTTTAATTTAAAAATTAAATACAATACAAATTTACGCAATCGTCAACCTTTAATGTTCTTGTAACGAAGCCGCACGCACACCAAAAAAGTCTATTGACTTTCAATCGAATTACTGAAGCGAAAAATGCGGTGGTTCTGTACAAATATTTACGCTTTCAAAAATCAAGTTTAAAATTAGGTACTAGTCGTGTTTCTTTCGCCATTTCTCTGCTCGCTTATACTGGATTCTGAAAGATGTTAATTGGGGGTGGGGCCAGTACCCGCCAGTCTCGTGTGCTATGTTCTCTTTTAAGCAATCCTACAAAATCAGCACTTGTCACTCACTCAATGCGATGCTAATTTATCGCATTTATGTACGTACATACATATTTCAACACATATGTATGTTTATGTGTACATATTAGGCCGGGGCAATTTGTATAGAAGGATATTAATCGATATCGTGTCATCGCAATGGGGATTCCTCTAATTTTTCTGAGTAGAGAACACTTCCACGACATTTGTCTAAAATTAATTTTGATGTTCCGAAATTTGAATTTTATGAACCAAGACAGCACTTTGTGTACAATAAATGCTCCAAATCCATAATATCATAGCCTTAGCTGCATAAGCGGAAGACTTATGCTGCTTGAAATTTTTGCTTCCAGTAGTAGTACGCTATGGCGTATAAGTAACCTTGAATTTTCTAATGCCTCAGACACACATGTGGTATGAATATTATAATATCAATATTATGATTTGGCTATACTATGAAAATTTTCAATTAAACAACAATATGAGAATGACACATATGTGGTACAGATCGCAATATTTCTACTATACTACGATGTGTGTCTCTAGCATAAGATTTGAATAAAATAGTTAAATAAAGGCTAGTAAATCGTCCCGACTTAGTGCATTAGTGTATACATATACATAAATTTGTAAATTTATATCCTGCGAGCAACAGCATTATGCATTGCAACAACAAATCAAACAGCAGTAATCGTAATATTGCAATGCAAATGATATACCCAAGCACACACATGTGTATATATGTACATATGTATGTACATAAATATATACTTATGTATTTAAATGTTCAGATTTACTATGAAATGTATATTGTAAGAGTGTTATTATTGTTGTTGTAATTATGCACTAAGCAACAACTAACATTCAACTAAATTACACAGGCTGCGGCTGTATTCCTTTCAAAGTCTATTGATATCCGTATTTACGGCCACATAATGGGGCACACACAACTGTAGTTACATATGTATACTATAAATAGCTTTTACCTAATACACAAATTCATAGTAACAAATTCCTCGTATCAATGACAATCAAAAACACAACTTTAAATTTTCCGCTATTTGCTAACTAATGAGCAGTCAAAGGAATGGTATTAAATGCTCCATTGAACCTGTAAGTTAACTCCCTTTCAAGCTCTATTCAGCTTTCTATTTCTTGTATATTAAGTATTATATTGCTACAACTGTTATTAGATATATTGGAATTATCTCAAATAAACAAAAATATTCGAAGAATCCTTCTTTTTCATTCCAAATTACTTTGCTTGTATACTACTTATTAGAAAGGCTTAGTTGAAGGGTCTCGGAGGCAATGTTCATATCATACATATATGTATATGTATAGCCCATGTTTTTTTTTTAATCAAAGACACTATAATACAGTCCTCGTAATAAAAATTTTCCTCAAAGTCTTGATTAATATTCGAAAAATTTGTTGCTTGCCCTAAGGAGAACTTGATCGAAAATAGTGTCAGTTTTTAAATTCAACGAAGCATCACTGTTGCCAATAAGTGCTACTTTGTACTAAGTAAGCAATTTTAAAGTAAAGTCCTCTCTTGACGAACCATAATCACGCTCTACAAGTCACTCATTATTCCCGGCCGGATATACATACATACGTATACCGCCGTGGCATACATATGTATGTATGTATGCATATTCATAAACAAAAGACAACCGCTATCCATTGTTCGTTTTCTCACAAAATTTCTTGCATATTATCAAACAGATAACTAGACAACCAACCCAATAATTTTCGACAACTAATAGTATAACTCAACTAGCTGACCCGGCAAACTTCGTTCTGCCCAAAATAGATTTTTTTTATTAATTTCATTTCAAAAATTGTTATTACACCGGTATTATTTTTAATAGAAAATTAACGACTTTTCACTACTTCATTGTGTATACAACTTCAAAAATATATACTTTTAGTATTCAGTTTAAGCACGATAAACAACATTTTATGTTTTCTATTCCGGATATTTGTTTTCACTGAGTAAGTAAGAGGATTGATATAGTATACCTCCATAATGGTTTTCAGGCCCCTCCTCCAACCCTTTTAGATATATTCAGCCTCAAAAATTTAGTACGTATGGGAGGTGCAATGCCCCATTTTTCGATAAATCTTTTTTTATGGGTGAACATGGTATTGATATCGTATATCTGCATAGTGATTTCTATGTACATGCCATGAACGCTTTTAAGGATATTTAGCCTTAAAAATTAAGAACGCATGGGAGGGGCCACGCCCCCTTTTCCCAAAACTACTGTTTTTTTCAGAAGCACGCTATTGATATCGTTAATCTCCTGATCAATTTTCAGGTCCCAACCTTAAACGCTTTTATAGATATTCAGCTTGAAAAATTAAGTTTGTATGGGAGGTGCCACGCCCCCTTTTCCGATAACCTACACTTTTATGCGCAAAAATTGTTTTGATATCATATAGCTCTGTACCAATTTCCAGGTCCCTGACTTAAATCCTTTTAAAGATATTCAGTTTAAAAAATTAAGTGTTGTTGGGGAGTGCCACGCCCCCTTTTCGTATAACTCCTATTATTTTGCGTTAATATGGAATTGTTATCGTTTACCTCCACACCAATTTCCAAGCCCCTAGCGTAAACAATTTTAGAGATATTCAGCATGAAAAATTAAGTTTGTATGGGAGGTTCCACGCCCCTTTTTCCGATAACCCCCACTTTTATGCGTGGGAATGGTTTTGATATCATTTAGCTTTATACCAATTTTCAGCTCCCTACCTTGAACTGTTTTAGAGATAATCAGCTTTAAAAATTAAGGTTGTATGGGAGGTGCCACGCCCCCTTTTCTGATAACCCCCACTTTTCTTAGTGAGAAGGGTTTTGATATCACCTACCTCTATACCAATTTTCAGCTCCCTACCTTAAACTATTTTAGAGATAATCAGCTTTAAAAATTAAGGTTGTATGGGAGGTGCCACGCCCCCCTAACATTTTTTAATTTTTTCTTCGACTAAACCTTCGCGAGGTAACAACAAACAAACCCCCCTAAGGAAGTATTTGATTTGGTTCAGCCGTTTTCAAATTTTAGCGTTACAATTAAATACCAAATCATTTTTATATCGTCGCCCGGATAAATTAATGTCGTATGTTGCATTTGAAGACTTTTGGGAAAACAGGTTTGAAGTTTGGAATTGTATTTCTCCAAAACTTCTGATTAGTTTTTCTCCAAAGTCTGGCAGAACACTACTAGGCCACAAAATTCTTAAATTATTTTAATTTTGTTATATATTGTTTATTATTTTGGAATTTATAAAGGATTTTCTTCAGTAAAATTTTGTCGTATGTTACCTTTAGCAACATTTTTGCAGGAAATTTGTATGACGTACGACAAAATGTGTTCCCAAATTGAACTAAATTAAAGATTTTTAAAATTAGTTAAATATTGTATTTGATTTCTCATAAAAGTAAATAAATTAAATAATTGACAGCACTTAAAAGCACATTGGAAATTAGACGAAATCGCTTGCGACCTTGCACAAACGAAAAAATTCTGCTCAATATCTCTTAAACTAAAGGAGATAGCAAAAAACGGATAACGTCATTCGAAAGATCTTGATTAGTTTAGTATAACTGTATTATTAACTCAATTCGGCCCAAAATTCACATACGACACTTATTTATCCGGGCGACGATATATAGATTAGCCAGAGCTACGGTCGCATTCGCCTATTTAACACCCACATTCACAGGAATGTATACAAACAGTTTTACATACAGACATGCAAAACTGCATACAGCGACGGTTTCACAAGTCACGTGTCAAAGAGATGCGACCGACGAGTAGTGTAATAAACAAAGCAACGCCTTCGTTGTGGTCAATCTGCGAATTTGCTGCCTTAAATGTTTCAAAGGACATCGATTTCTTTTAATAGTATCATAATTAAAAAAATATATATGTATTTTGATTTCCTTCAATTTCAATTTAAGGATCTAAAATTGTGTTATTTACTAAGGGAGTATATGAAAATTGCAATCCTTACCGGGCTTTATCTAAAAAGATGTATATTTTTGAGTTACGACACTTTAAAACTAAATGAACCACTTGTATGTACATACATACATTGCATGCAAATATACATACATACACAGATATGTATGACCGAATGACTGGGCAGTTGCCAGGATGCACGAGAATATGAGAGCAACAAAAATACACTTCGAGGGTGTCAGAATTTCTCCGAGTAAGTGGATAAACAATGACAAAAGCCTAAACATGAACAGCAGTAAGGAACATGGTAAGCACAGAGAAAGTGGAGTTGAGTTGGGCAAACAAGTCATCTAACCCATTATACGAGCACGCATTAAAAAGTCAATGAAGGTAAAATGGTTTTGTCGGTCACCGCATTAAAATTTCAAATGATACACTTTGAGATTTAAGTTATTAATGAGTCATTATCAAATGATTAAGCTTACTTAGGGCCTTTTTCACCATCTCCGGTTAATTTAATCGCTGGCTAGTTTGACGTAAGTTAAATGGCGAGCTGTCAAATAACTTGCTTAACCGGGCAAAAATCATTGGTTAAGTGCTTAAGTAAACTGAATATAATAACAATATTTTAAAATTGTAATTTATCTTCCGGAGTAGGAGTACTAGAATGCACTTTTTTTCTTAAGCCCAAAATCATGGTATGATATCTCTATGTTATAGTCATCCGATATCGCTGATTTCCGCTGACATAACTTTGTGCACAAAAGTTTAGAATTCTAGCTCCTCAAATTGAAGCGTTATTCCCCAAAACGTAGACGTATGCTGCTCGAAAATTGTTTTTTTGCTTCCAGTAGTACCACAGGGCGTATGAGTAACCTTGAGTTTTCATAGGGCCTATTTCATAATCAAATTAAAAGTTCCTTTAAATTCTAAAGTAGCCTTTAATTTACTGATCGATTTTGTGAAGTCTTTTTGAAGAGAAAAGTTCCTTTAAAATTAAATACCCAAAAATGGGCATTTAAGTTATTAAAAGGTTCCTTTTGCCATAAAAAATTTAATTTCTGCAGTCTGTCAAAATTAAATATCAAAAATTTATTAAAATTCTTGAACGATTTTGTTTGTTGAGTCACATAATGCCATATTCATCTTCTTCCTCTTTTGTGATGTTGGATGACCGCTTCCTATTTTTTCTGCACTGGGTTTCCAAATTATGCTTTTTTGTTCTTTTTTTTCAAATAAAATTAAAGCCACAATCAAAAAATTTATTTATTTTCAGAAAAAAAAAACAAATAAGAAATTTCAGAATTTTTAAATTTATGACAATCATTTGACGTTAAATGAGCCTTTTAATATTATATTAGGTTTGTTTCTTATTAAACTAGCAGCTAGCTGTCAAGTGAGCAGAACGGAAAGAATTGCGCTCATAAAGAGCGAAACGAACAGAAAATCAAGAAACGGAATAATAGTAAAAATTATCGATTAGTAATTTGAATGCTATTTTTGACTGTTAATGGTTATTTTTTGTAAAAAAAAAACATTTAATTTTCTTTATTTCTATTTCAAAAATTCAGAAAATTTCAAAAGTAGAAAAATCAAAAGTATTCGTTTGTTTATTTTTTCAACAGCTCTTTATTCCTTTGGCAGCAAATAATTTAAGCTAGGGAAAATTTTACCAGCTGAAATTTGGAGCTGTCAATGGCTCTCTTCTGCTATTTTTTTGACTCAAGAAACGATTTGCCAGCCGAAACTTGGCTAACTATTCATAACTAGCTAATAATAAACGGACCTATTATTATGAAATGGATCCTGCTTTAAAGTACAATTAAATGGCTCTTTAACTAAAATGAAACTTTAACAAAATGAGCTTTAAGAGGTTCATTATGAAATCGGCCCTTAGAGTTGAATAGAAATATCGATTAATTTCCCACCATTAAATCGCCCCGGCCTAGAATTCATACATTGAATAGAAGAAGAATTGGACTAGAATATATTGATCTTCATTTGCGGCCGCCACCTGTGGTTGTCATTGTCATTAAAATTTCATTCCGTCATTCAATAAATGTTAATAGGTACTCCACGCGGCGCCAACAAGCAAAGGTTCATAACTCTTACAAAAAACCCCTTATTTCGAAGGTCTTGTCATAGCAGGAACTCCCTCATTCTTTAAGCGTATCAAATATGACTAGTAAACCCTGCCACGCGATGCTGTGGCTTTCGATTACACTGTGAGATAATTTGAGGGAGGAAGACCACAAATTGCCACATTTGACAATTTTTTTGATTGTAATTTTAAATTTGAATTCTCCTTAAAATTGGCAGAATATGAATGGGCTGTAAGCCCATAGAATCTTATTAATAAAATATAAACTGAAGCATATACCTAGATAGTTACTGGTTATTTTTATTTTCTCTGGACCTAGATTTTTTATACAAAGATTTTGTGCGAGGAGCCTCGAATAATTTTCTAGAATATGTTAACCTTAAAGCGACCTCCAAAAGGCCATTTTTCGCAGTCCTATTTCTCTTTCTAGGTTTCTTTCATATGAAAAGATGGCAACCCTTTTTGTAAATATAATAATAAATTACTTATTTTCAAGCAAAGCCCTTTCATATGACACCTCAAATTAAAAAATCAAATAAACTATATCGTAAAAATGAAATTTTGAACAGGTGGCAACCCTATTATATACACACTTTTATTCTCTTTTTAAAAGTTTAAAAAATATCTAGACGACTGCTGGTTCCCTCTAACCAATGAAGAGTAGTTCAACTATCATTATAAACAATATATAGGGATTACAAAAAATAAATTATAATAATAACATATTGGTGTGATAAAAGAAAGACTGAGAGAGTGTTAGACAGGCGACATCTTATGGTATAACATGTACGAGCTCAAGTGTGGTGAATAAAATTTTTAAGCTATTTAAGAGCGACACATTGAAATTCTAAACTCTTCATGATTGCTTTTAATTCAATGGGAGTACCTACTCTTTTCAATATCTGCCTTGCATTACTCTCTTTTAATTTCGCAAAACTAAGAATTACAAACTCTGCGCAGGTAATATTTTACATACACATAACTCATCTAGAACTTCGGAGCGCAGCCTCCAAAAAGTATGCTCTTGTGTCACCGTTATATAAAACAACGCAGGGTTGCATGCTCAGCTCTCGTGAAACAATGTGAGTAAATACCGTTACTCACGCAAAATGTTAGCTCTCAAATAATTTACACTTTACCCTTCTCTTAAATGCGTTTGTTACACATAAAAGAAAAAAAAAATATTACATCTTGCCATAAGCCATTGTTGATTTAGTTTCTATTTATACATACATACATATATAAATTTTTTCTATATTACATACAAACAAATGATTCGCAGGCAGATAATGCCATCCAGCTGCTAGCAGACAGATAAATATACGTTTTTAATATTTAAGCTTAATGCACTTTAATATGCAAATTATGCAGCGCGTGTTTTTTTTTTACCGGCTTGTATAAAAATTGAATGCAATTAAAGTTTTTTTGAAAAATAAATAAAAAAAAAGTTGAAAAATAACAAACCTTTTATAAATAAATCTTACAAATGAATGACTCATATTTAAATTAAATTGAATTAAATAGGAGCAGAGGAAAACGCATGGAATTAAAAGCGACAACAGCGAAAACAGAAATAGGTCAGTGGCACAGAGGAGTGGATATTCGCAATTCAGCGTTTATGGGCAACACTCATACACTTACACATGTACGTACATACAAATACCGCCAACAATGCGTGCATTCAAGCGGCAGCAATTATGTTTGCAGAATGAATTGTCTTTCTTTTTTTTCTTTTTGTAAATAATTTAATTTTTCCTTATTTTTTCTTGTTGTTGTTTTTCATCTGTTGTTGAGATTGCTACTAAAAGTGAACGAACCGGTTGGTCGGTCGTTCGCTCGGTCGGTCGTTAGTCCACGTCAGGACACATGCCACACCTACACATACAAACACATACAACACATACAAAACCTATTTAACTCTGTGGCTTGCGTTGCTTGTCATGAATTATTAGTAACATACTTTCAGGCGTAAGCTGCCACTCCCGCTCACTGCCTTGTACATGGAGCGTTGATGTTAAGTTACTTTTTTTTTTGCTTCTAATGCCCGGAACAGAATTGCGACGGCCCAATGGATAGCGGATCAATGTGTTGTGAACCACTGATATGTTCCGTCGCAAAATCCGTCTAGGCAAATATGTTTGTGATTCCCAATATTTAATCAAACTACTTTTGAGTTATTGATGTGTAAACATCTTTGCTGTAGCTACGAGTAATTTCGAAAAACAGGTAAAGTTTACGCGTAAACATGTAAGTGCGTAAACATGTAAATGCGTAAACCGTAAATGACTTTTGTGTTAATGCGGTGCTGTGTCCGTGTGAATCGCTTGGCATTGTCAGTGGTAGGTAGTAGAGCTGCAAAACTATCGATGGCACTATCGATAGTATCGATAGTTTTTTTTTCGTGTCACTATCGATAGTTTTTTTCCACTATCGATGGTTATCCCTATTCTTGTAGTTTTGTCCCAAGAGAAGAATACTGAATGTTAGGGAGGAGTTGGATTTCGATATCAAATTGGTCAAATTAATACCCCAGCGGGTTAGGGGGCTTAGAATATACCCGTGGTAAGGAATGCCTGTCGTAAGAGGCGACTAAAATCCACGCTTCTAACGATATACAACTTGTAGTAATTGAACCACACCTCGCTAAATGACATCTGGTCAATGTCAAAATTTTTAGTTTTTTGCGATTTTTGAAAGTTTTGATTTTCAAATAAAGTTTTTTATAAAAACTTGTAAAAATCAGAAAAAAAAAAAAAATGGTCTTGAGAGCTCAATAATAAAGTAGTTATCAAAATAAAAATGACCAAAAAAACCAAAAGTAAAACAGAAAAGTTTTATTTATTAAAAATTGGCCCGTTTAATTGTTAAAGTAATATCAAACATATCTGATAAAAACATTATTTTTAGCAATTTCTTTCATGTGAAACAAAAAGGATATTTTATGGACTAAAAACTCGGTTATATGACTCATCCGTGTATAGGGCGTCGTTTTACAACATTTTTTTTGCAAAACACTATATATAGTCTATATAGACTTCTTGCGCGGCCTTAAACTTATCATATTCAATAGTACTGCCTTTAAAATATGAAACAATTTGCTCGCACAGCTAAATTCAATGAAGGTGCAAAACACGGTAACTCGCATGCTTTGATCACAGATGGAACATGGTGCAAGGTTTCCAATATATTAGCTGCGGAATGATTTGTATCTGACAGCAGCTTTTGTGTCTACAGTACAGCTACTCGCAATTTGAAATCTTCTTCTGATATAAAATGACAAGCAATAGTTAAGTAATTTTCATTATTCCTTTTTTTGCTTGGTTTTCCGACGGGGCACAGTGCCGCGAAGGTGGACAAAAATACAAAAATCGACTGTCTTGAAACTTAGATATTTTGATGTCAAGTTACAGCTAAAACTCCAACTAAGAGAAATTCGTAAGTTATTTTGTGATAAAAACAACTTTCAACCTCACACACCCCCTCAAAGTTCACCTATTTTCTACAAATGTATACACATCAGGGAGGTCCATTTTTTTTATATATATTTTTTTTATTTTCTTTTTTCATGAATAAATTGTATTTGACATATTTTTTACGAATATACACAAAAAAAAAATATTTAAAATATAAAACACCGATGAGTTATGTTGTTATTAACATATAACAGCGATTATTACTTATGCCTCAGACACACGTGTGGTAAAAATATTATAATATACAATACTATGATTTGGCTTTACTATGAAAATTTTCAATTAAACTACAATATGAGAGTGACACATATGTCGTATAGATCGCAATATTTCTACTATACTACGATGTGTGTCTCTAGCATTACTTACTTAACAGCGATTATGCTTTATTTTCAAGAATTTTTTTTTGTAAAGGTTAACATGTAAGGAAAAACCTCAATTTTTCAAATTACCGTAATGTATTCACTTAGGGAGTAAAGTTTCGACAAATTTTAAGTATTAACTCTATTTTTCTGAACACTTAGCAACAATGATATGCCATATTTCATTTTTAAATAATGATGTGCAAAAACTCGGTATTTTTTAAGGGGTACCCGTTACGAAAAAACCGATTACTTTTTTAAAATAAGAGTAATATAGAAACTTTAGATGTATAGTTTCAATAAATTCTGACAACTCCTTCATGTTTTCGTAAACACCACAATCAGCAATGATTATGCCTTATTTGTCTTTCATATAGTAATGTAAAAAAAATATTTTTTTTTAATGGGTACCCGGTACCGAAAAATCAATTTCATTTTTGAAATTAGCATGTCTTAGTCCTTTTAGTTTTAAAGTTTCAACAAGTTTTGAATACAATTTCGGTTTTTATAAATATATGTCTACGATGATTATGAGTTATTTTACCTTTTGAAAAAATTGTAAAAAAAAATTTGTTTTTAATTAAATGGTAACAGATGCTGAAAAACGGATTTGTGTTCTGAAATTGACGTGACATAAGCCTTTCAGCTGTAAAGTTTCAGCCCATTCTGATGACTGCTTCCACTTATATCAACACATGTTCACAATGACTATTTTCATATAAAAATGCAGGAAAAACTCGGTTTTCTCGAAATGAGTAACCGGTACAGAAAAACCGATTTCACTTTTGAAATTAGCGTGGCATAATACTTCTAGGTGTGAAGTTCCAGCCAATTCTGACCACTCCTATTTTTGTCCATCATTTGTATGGTCGCGGCACTGTGCGGGGCAGGAATATGATGTATTGTGGAACGATTTTTTCACAAGGGATGACGAAAAATCACATAAGTATCTATATCTTTAGCTTAAAGGCTGGTATCGACCTCTCATGAAACAGCTCAAGAAATTTTTAGCTTTATTTCTTGAGTAAAAAATAGTAGTAGGCAAGAAATTTTGACGTTTAGTAATCCACCGTGAATACCAAGTGAAATGAAGAAGAGCATCAAAAACGTAAACAAAATAAACCTTTTTGTAAACATAAGCAATTAGTAAGTTCTTAAAAAATATTAAATAAAAGCTTTAAATATATGTTTTCAATAGTTTTATTTTATTGTTATTTTAGGAAATCATCGAAAGCGACGAGGATGACCTTATATTACTGGTTAACTGTGGTATATTGATGGCCGGAATGGAACAAAATATGAGAAATCGATGCCAACTATGCCCTTGCATCATTGGAAAAATTGTGCATTCTATTTTTCGTTTCTTTTTTGCCATTTTCACTAACGATTTCCACGATTTTTTTTTCAACACGCAACAAACGTCAAAATTTCTTTAAGAAATAAATGCTCGATGATATATTTCTTAGCAAAACCTGTGTTGCTGTGTTCGCATAACGTTGAAAAATAGTATTAAAAAAGTGTACTAAATTTCTTAAGAGGTCGATACTCGCTCAAGAAAGTTTCACAAGAAAAATTTCTTGAGCATTTCTTGTATGTCATTTTATATGAAACTTTTGCGTTTCTTGAGAGGTCGATACTAAGCTTAAGGGCCGTTTACTAAACCTCTGATTAACGCTAACCATATGAGAGGGTGAAGTCACAAACAAATTTTATCTTTTGTCTATACACGGATGAGTCATCTAACCGAGCTTTTCGTCCATAAAATATCCTTTTTGTTTCAGATGAAAGAAATCGCTAAAAATAATGTTTTTATCAGATATCCTTGATATTACGTTAAGAATTAAACGGGCTAATTTTTAAATAATAAAACGTATCCTCCCCCATAACTGAAATTCTTCGTATTTTTTGTTTTTTGATTTATTTAAAGCATAGCATTAATGAAATGTTTAAACAGTGTGCCTTTTGATTATCGCTATTTTACATTAATGAAATGTATAAACAATGTGCCTTATGTACTAGTCAGCGCCAACGATGCTAAAAAAAACAAATGTACTACTTTTAGTTTTATTACTATAGCTTTTTCAACTCAAATTAAACCTTTTACAAATCAAGTGAAAATTTTCAATTGAAAATTAATTCCTATTTGTTGTTCCTTTGTTAATTAATTAATGTTATGCGTTAAAAAAATTAAAGACTTTGAAAAGGAACATGTAAACAAAACCGTCCCTCTTTTTAAGGTTTAACTTAACCTGAAAATGCTACATACATAAGTGAAGTATTTAATTCTTATTTGATCTTTTATTTAATTGTAGTTTTGCGTAAAAAAAAAAGAAAAATTAAACACTTTTTGGAAAGAAAAATGTAAACAAAACCATCCCTCTTTTTATTGTAGTGAAATATTCATAAAAAACTATCGATAGTATCGATAGTTTTTTTTTTGACTATCGAAACTATCGAGTGGTCCGACTATCGATGGTTTTGCAGCTCTAGTAGGTAGGTAGTAGAGCTGCAAAACTATCGATGGCACTATCGATAGTATCGATAGTTTTTTTTTCGTGTCACTATCGATAGTTTTTTTCCACTATCGATGGTTATCCCTATTCATTCTTGTAGTTTTGTCCCAAGAGAAGAATACTGAATGTTAGGGAGGAGTTGGATTTCGATATCAAATTGGTCAAATTAATACCCCAGCGGGTTAGGGGGCTTAGAATATACCCGTGGTAAGGAATGTCTGTCGTAAGAGGCGACTAAAACCCACGCTTCTAACGATATACAACTTGTAGTAATTGAACTACACCTCGCTAAATGACATCTGGTCAATGTCAAAATTTTTAATTTTTTCCGATTTTTGAAAGTTTTGACTTTCAAATTAAGGGCCGGTTTCACCATCTCCGTTTAATTTAATCGCTGGTTAGTTTGACGTAAATTGTATGGCGAGCTGTCAAATAAATTGCTTAACCGGGCAAAAATCTCTGGTTAAGTGCTTAACCGGAGATGGTGAAAACGGCCCTAAGTTTTTTATAAAAACTTGTAAAAATCAGAAAAAAATATTTTTTTAAAATTAGCCCGTTTAATTGTTAACGTAATATCAAAGATATCTGATAACAAGTAAGGAAGCCTAAGTTCGAGTGGAATCGAACATTAGATACTCAGCTGTATGTTTTAATTGTTTGTTTGCGTTTGATGGATTTTATATAAAGCGAGTGCTGCATAAAGTGGGCGTAGCCACGCCCATTTTTCAAATTTTTATCAGTCATCCAACTAAGCATATGAATATTATTCTTTGTGCAAAATTCCGTCATTTATGACTTCCAGTTACAAAGATG
The DNA here is from genome assembly GCA_960531455.1 of Urophora cardui. Classification (NCBI taxonomy): domain Eukaryota; kingdom Metazoa; phylum Arthropoda; class Insecta; order Diptera; family Tephritidae; genus Urophora; species Urophora cardui. The sequence goes on from OY482671.1 coordinate 117,087,008, forward strand.
TCACGTTACAAATTTCCAAAGCGTGTTCCAGAAATATCTTTGCTAAAAAGTAGGCGTGGTCATAAACCGATTTCAATAAATTTTTGCGTGTCTATTAATACAAGTTATAAAAGTGTATACACCAAGTTTCATCATAATATCTCAATTATTTGTCGAGTTATGGGCTCCGAAATCTCGTAGATTCCTTTGTCTAAAAGGAGGCGGTGCCATGCCCATTTTCCAAAATTTTTCTATTTTTTGTTTCCGGTCTATTGTAGAAATCATACCACAACTTTCAATGAATTATCTTTATATTTGACAAAAATATCGCTTAAAATGTTTTATTAGGTGACTTTATAAGACCAATATATAAAACTGGGCGTGGTCGTCAATCGATTTTTTTTCGTCCAAACATTTGCCTAAGTAAGTAAATCACGCGTACCAAATTTCATTGATATATCTTCAACCGTTTCTGATTTATGACATATAAAACTTTCAATGTTTGGCCCTTAATAAGTGGGCGTGGCACCATCCATTTTCCAAAATTTCATCAAATTTCTTCATGGGGCCCTGAGCTCAAAAAAAAAAAAAAATTTCAAAATTTCATCGCTCTAGCTATATTAGTGGCTGAGATACCAAATTTCCAATTTTTTTATATAGGAAAAGTGGGCGTGGTCATGGTCCGATTTCGCCCATCTTCAATACCAACCGTCCCAGTCTCGATACCAACTTGCATTCCAAATTTCATCAAAATATCTCAATTTTTGCGCGAGTTAGAGTGTTTACAGGCGGACAGACGGACGGACGCACATGGCTCAATCGATTTCTCTTTTCACCCTGATCATTTTGATATATATAAGTCTATATCTATCTCGATTATTTCATTCTGTTACAATCCACCGTTATGTGATTAAAACTATAATACTCTGTGTACTAGTACAGCTGAGTATAAAAACATTATTTTTAGCGATTTGATGTGAAACAAAAAGGATATTTTATGGACTAAAAATTCGGTTATATGACTCATCTGTGTATAGGGCGTCGTTTTACAACTTTTTTTTTGCAAAACACTATAGACTTCTTGCGCGGCCTTAAACTTCTCATATTCAATAGTACTGCCTTTAAAATAAGAACATGGTGCAACGTTTCCAATATACATATTAGCTGCGGAATGATTTGTATCTGACAGCAGCTTTTGTGTCTACAGTACAGCTACTCGCAGTTTGAAATCTTCTGATATAAAATGACAAGCAATAGTTAAGTAATTTTCATTATTCCTTTTTTTGCTTGGTTTTCCGACGGGGCAGGAATATGATGTATTGTGGAACGATTTTTTCACAAGGGATGACGAAAAATCGTTCCACAATACATAAGTATCTATATCTTTAGCTTAAGGGCCGTTTACTCAACCTCTGATTAACGCTAACCCTATGAGAGGGTGAAGTCACAAGCAAATTTTATCTTTTGTCTATACACGGATGAGTCATCTAACCGAGTTTTTCGTCCATAAAATATCCTTTTTGTTTCACATGAAAGAAATCGCTAAAGATAATATTTTTATCAGATATCCTTGATATTACGTTAACAATTAAACGGGCGAATTAAAAAAAAATAAAACTTTTCTGATTTTTACAAGTTTTTATAAAAAACTTAATTCGAAATTCAAAACTTTTTCAAAAATCGCAAAAAATTAAAAATTTTGACATTGACCAGATGTCATTTTGCGAGGTGTGGTTCAATTACTACAAGTTGTATATTCTTAGAAGAGTAACTCCAGCGAACATAATTTTTGAATATATTGATAACAAAAAACACAAAATTACCGTTATCTCAAAAACGTAACAACGTACAAAAAAATTAAAAAAAAAAAAAATTGTTCTGTGCTCAGCAGGCCCATGGTATAAGTATACCAGGTAAAACAAACGTCAAGTTTTCGTCGCCATATTAACCACCTGACAATTAAGCAGATTATGACATTTCGTGCTGCCATACTCAATGATAAAAATCCTCCATTAATGTTTTAAAAATAAATTGTAACCATGGTATTCATAGTAACGAATTTTTTCAATTTGAATTGAAAGAAATTTTTTCTATTTGAAAAAATTACACATCCTGCGGTAAATTTGTTTCACTGCTGAATGATCATTGATGATTCTTCTGAGTACAATTTTTATTATTATTATTATTTTTTTTTTGAAAAAAGCAAACCATTTATATGAAAAATTCAGCAGTCTTTATTTGAAAGTACTCACTGATGCCTCCTCAGTCATCAGTGATTCATAAAAGATTCATTTCGGATTTTTACTTCACGGAATATCAGTTTGGCCGTACTACAAAGTAGCCCCTTTCCGGTATTCTCGGTGAGTTTTTAATTTAGTTTAGTAGTTACGATCACTTTTAATTTAGGCTTTGTGATCACTCTGGTATATAATTTGGGGAGGTTTTGGAGATTGATCTATTATAACTCCATATCGTCGCAAAAGTGCAATACCGCGTATCCGCTACCACCCAAATGTTACAGGAGACTGTAAAAACTGTTTTAATTCAAAACGGTTCGGAATTTTGCAAACCCACATCCAAACCAAGGTAGATTTTTGGATTATATTCTTAATCCAAATATTTTGGCGAAAAATAGTTAAATATGCAGTTATTGGCTTACTTATGTATTTATAAGCGGTTTTGCGTCTTTTATTTTGTTCAATAGTGACGTATAGGCGGTTTTGCAGGCGTACGTAAAAACTTTTCTTCAATAAAGCAAAGTTATAATCCATTTCGTATTTATGAAAGTATAATCAACTTTAGTACATTACAGTACAGTTATAAAGCAATAACACTTATTATTCGCGGTATTGGTTCGAAAAATTTCCTTATAAAAGGCGGTTTTGAAACTGTGTGATTATTTGGAATTGCGTTGTGTGAATCTCAAAATTGTTGCATGAATGGATGGAGACGGACGCCAGGAATGTATTTTTGATGAAATCTAATTTTCGGCAAAAATGTCACGCGGTTTTGCACTTTAAACGACGATATGTATGTACATCACCATACCAAGTGAGCATTTCAGTCTATATATGTATGTATGTACATATGTATGTCCAATCCAATTACAAAAAAATATGTACCCTAGATTTTAACTATATGAGTTGCTTATTTCCGCGGTGCAATAATACCAAATATGGCTGCAAAGATGGTGATATAAAATTTTTCCAATTTCCGACGATACCCTTTATTCGCGGAGAGTGGATGAAGATTTGTGGAGTGAGCGAAGAGGAGCTACCAGAAATTCCATAAATCTGCTCACTAGTGCCCTTTCTCTTTCTGTCCTTTGATTTCTGAAATACCCAAACTTTCAAACAAAAATCTACGCATTAAAAAAATAAAAGTCTGGCATCGCTATACTCCAAAACTGACATAAGATCAAACTTCAAAAATCTGCTTTTTAATCAAAAAGACAGCGTCAAAATGACAATGCACATACCTGTATTTTTTATACCATGCAGCAGGCCCATACCTATCCTCCCCCATAACTGAAATTATTCGTATTTTTTTGTTTTTTGAATTATTTAAAGCATAGTGTATTCTACATTAATGAAATGTTTAAACAGTGTGCCTTATGTACTAGTCAGCGCCAAAGATGCTAAAAAACAAATGTACTACTTTTAGTTTTATTACTATAGCGTTTTCAAGTCAAATGAAACCTCTTTCAAATCAAGTGCAAATTTTAAATTGAAAAAGATTTAATTTAACCAAAAAATGCTATATATATAAATGAAGTATTTAATTCCTATTTGTTGTTCTTTTGTTAATTAATTAATGTTATGCGTTAAAAAAAAAATAAAGACTTTGAAACAGAAAATGTAAACGAAACCATCCCTCTTTTTAAGGTTTAATTTAACCAGAAAATGCTATATAGGTACATACACAGAGAAAAAAGTACTTACACAGAGAAAAACGTACAATGGTTCTTGGTTAATGTTTTATTGGTTGATTTATTCATGTCAAAAGGAAAAAATGTAATATGTACATTTTCATTGTACCATTATTTTGGTTGATTTTTCTCTCAGTGTAAGTGAAGTATCTAATTCTTATTTGATCTTTTATTTAATTATTGTTTTGCGTAAAAAATTAAAGACTTTTTGGAAAGAAAACTGTAAACAAAACCATCCCTCTTTTTATTTTAGTGAAATATTCATAAAAAACTATCGATAGTATCGATAGTTTTTTTTTCGACTATCGAAACTATCGAGTGGTCCGACTATCGATGGTTTTGCAGCTCTAGTAGGTAGCTAGGCATGTACTTACAAATGCTTGCATGCATAGCCGTGCAAATGCAAATATCAACAACAACAGCAACGAAGCGAAGTGAAGTTGTTGTTGTTGTTGTTTTCCGCGACAATGTGACAAATAGGCAAAATAAAAAGGGCCAACCTGTTTGAACATGTATGCAAATGTATGGATATGCATTTTTCTGAGCAATATTGGCATCAAATGAAAGGTTTTGAGCAGGACTTCGATATGAAGCTCTTTTCATTGTGACTCCTAGGCCGGTTCTCCAGATATGGGTCAAAACGAGGACCCGGATGATCCTTGAATGTTTCTGAGCAAAATTGGTATCAAATGAAAAGTTTTGAGCAAGGCTTCTACAGGGAGCTCTACTCTTTATGATTCCTAGTTCGGTTCCCTGATGATCCTGGAATGTTTCTGAGCAATATTGGTATCAAATGAAAGGCGTTGAGCAGGGATACTACATGGATGCCTATTCTTTATGATGTCTAGGTCGGGTCCCGAGATATGGGCCAGAATGAGGACCGGATGATCCTTGAATGTTTCTGAGCAGTATTGGTATCAAATAAAAGGTGTTGAGCAGGGCTTTCACATAGAGCTCTATTCATTTTATGAGTCCTAGGTCGGGTCCCCAAATATGGGTCAAAATATGACCCCGGATTTCTGAGCAATATTGGTATCAAATAAAAAGTGTTGAGCAGGACTTCTACACGGAGCTCTACTCTTTATGATTCTTAGGCCGGGTCTCCAGATGTGGGTCAAACGTTGACTCTGATGATCTTGCATGTTTCTGAGTAATACAAAACAAAAGAAAATAAAAAATCAAAATTTAAAAACCAAAAACCAAAACAAACAAAAACAACAAAATAGTAGCGGTCACAACGAAAACAAATAATTACAAAAACGATAGTCGCATTTTAATCCATAGAAAGCCAGGAAAAAAAGGAATAAGGAATAGGAAATAAATATCCGATTTCGAAACTGTTTACACATCAATGTTCATGAATATTCGTTATTCACGCTTTAATTTTTTTTTTTTATTTTGACAGCTAAAAAAGTCAACTCTGAGCATTTAATACGACGGATAAAATAGAAATATGTAGATCTAATTATTTTGCCGTTGTGAAATTTGCCGCTGGCTGAAAAGCCTTCCCGCCGCAATTTTGTGCAATGCCGTGCAATTCTTTATGATCTATTCTTGACAGCGGGTATCCGTCCACCGTTATCCGCTGACCCGACGCAATTCTGTTTCGGGCATAAATGAATGTACATTAGGGCGGTTTCCAGATTTATGGAGTCGAATTGTATTCATATTTCTTCAACCTCACCTCCTAAGTCAATGCTAATATGGTCGAAGATACGACATATATATTTTTGTCTCGATCGGAGGGGTATCAAATAGGATTCAATGTTCATATGGCCATGTATGGTCCCTGTGTGACATCGCTTAACCGCCTCCGATTGGCACCAAAATTTATATTTAATATATTCGTGTGCAGGACTATCGATTTCGGGCATTGGATATACAAAAAAATGTATTTCAATTTTTGAATCCCCATAGAGTTTTCTAAACTTTGACCCCAATTCGGCACCCCTTAACCATATCCGATCGGAAACAAAGTTTATATTTGATATCTTTGACTGCGCTGCTACCGATGTAGGGAGTGAGGTAGCAGAAAATCGCTAATTTGATTTTAAGGACCACCCTGATGTACATACACGCGCAAGTGTATTTTAAGTTAGAAAAAAAGTGTTATAATTTTATTATTCAACAAATATTCTACGACATTCACATACATACTCTGAAAAAAATATCCGTAGTTAAACCAACAACTTTCGGCTGTTGAATCTCCGTCTTTGATTCAACAGCAAAAGTATTTGTTTTTACAGCAAAGTTTTTGATCCAACAATTTATTCAAAAACGGCCGTTGTTGTCTCAAAAACTTGCTTGCTTTTAAAAAATTTTTTGTGAGAAAACCAACAAAAAAATAATGATGGAGAGAAGAAGAAGAGAAAAATCCAAACAAAAGTTTATTTTTAGCAACAATTTTCTCCCCGTTGTTGATTTAAAGGCAAAAGTATTTGACCCAACAGTTTCCGTTGTAAACAAAACTAATGAGAACTAATTTTTTTAAATTTTGTTTTTACAATGATTCAAATAATTCATGGATTCCTTTTTAGGAAATGGAAGTATAAATAGGTTACTACAATTCAATATAATGTTGAATGTTCCACTATGTGATGATTGGATAGAATTTCAAGTTGATGTCATGGTTCGAATCCGGAGGAGAATATATAAAATAAAGAAGAAAAATCAGAATAAGAAATAAAGATAGCAACCAGTGAATGATAAGAAGGAGAAAAGAATAGGAGAACAAGCGGAGGATACATATTTACAGTTGGGACCCGGGCGAAGAGAAGATGAAGAGTAAAATGCAAACAAAAATTTATTTTTAGGTGAAAATTTTTTCCAACAATCTCCGTTATTGACTCAAATCAACAACGCTCGCACCTTTGAAACAACAACGGACCGTTGTTGGGCACATTTCAACTGCGGAAAGTAGTTGATTTAACAGCGAAAGTCTTTAGATTTACAACGTTTTTTTTTTTTTTCAGAGTACATACATATTTTATTTTCTACTTTCCCTAAAAATATTTGGTTTTTTTTTATCGTTAACTCTCTGTCTGACACATGTTTCGATAGTCACATTTGTAACACATGGGCCTGGCTTCGTCCACATAAAAATTATATGAAAAGCTCCCAAAGTACCAAACCGATTTTTATGAAATTTTCAAAGTATATTCACACGGTCTCTCTGCACAAGACAGGGTTTTAAAAAATAGACGCTACCTGGAATTTTGGCCCAAATCTGGACTCGAATTTCCCCGGAATAATTATCAGTAATATTGGTATTATCTAAATGAAAGGTCCTAATCAAACTTTAAATATGGAGATATATATAAGGGTGCAACCAGACGACGCAAGAAATCACTTTCAGAAAGTGAAAAATTCAAATTTTTGTACTTGTTTGTGTTAAAAAAACAAATACAAAAATTTGAATTTTTCACTTTCTGAAAGTGATTTCTTTCGTCGTCTGGCTGTACCCTAATTTTGTAAGAGTGGGCAGTTGCCAGAAATTCGGCCTAAAAGCTAAAACTAAAACTAGACAAAAAATTGTATAAGAATACTAGAGTATATACGTCCCGCTTCGTTGCGATAAACATGCCTCCCTCTATTTACATATGTATGACTACAATTTACTTTCTTTATTTCTAAAAAAAGAAATTGGCTGCCACCCTGATCCACGTGTTGGCCTATATCTTGAAAACCAGCCTAGAAATACCAATAAAAGTAACTCCACATTCAAGCCCCGATTAGCACCTTTTACTTGATTTATTAGTAGTTATATTTCAGAGAAATTCTGAGACGATTGAAAATGAAAAGGGCCTGGCAGGGCCCATGTGTCAGACGGAGGGTTAAAGAAAAGTTTTTCAATTTAATCAAATGCAAATTTATTCACTATTGGAACTTTTTTATTCGCTGTATTTTACATTTTTTATTACTTTTTAAATTGATTGCCTGTTTTCATCCGCTGGTCACCTATCATCTTTATGTTAATACATATCTTTTTTTATTAACATGAAAATTTTGTGTGTGACCATATAATAAAACTTTTCCAAAGATTGTATTTACGTACATATGTACGTAGATACGTATCTATATAGGTGCTATTAAACATACATACATACATGTGTGCTTGAAGTGAAAAAAAAATACTGCGCTTTTAAAATTGGACGTTCTCTTTATGGCAAATGTTTTACGTTAAAATACATATTTCTATATCTTTCTAGAGTGCAATTATATCATTAACCTCTAACATATTATAATTCACTATTTACGCGTTTATCACGCTAATATCCATTTAAAGTTATAAACATTTTTTTTCAACACATTTAAGATGCGTAACACATGATTTGCTCACTTCATACCACATTAGATTATGAAACAAATCCAATTAGTCTCTACAAAAATACGATGGATTTCCATGAATATTGCATTTATACTCAACACTTATTTAAAAAATAATCATAACAAAAAATATAATTAGTTTTTCATATTAAATTTGCTAATTAAATAAAGCAAGCAGCAAAATATGTTCAAACGAACTACCCATCACCCATGCTGACCACTATCCATTAATAAAGCGATTTCCAGTTAAATTCTTAGTATTCAGCTCACTTTGTAATAGATAAAAATGCAAAATCCTTCTTATGCTACATAATACTTATTCCAGTGAAGCCATGAAACGAAGCAAAATGTGTCCAGTTGAATTACTCATTAGTCCTACTCATTAGCAAAATTTTAATAAACTCACATATGTACATACATATTAAAGGGCTGCAAAAGTGCTAAAAAAGTTAACTCTGAGCTGCACTAAAAAATTTTGAACTTGAACGCACACAACAATGCAGGCCATGCACTCAAATGTTTGAGTAAAATAAATACGAGGCCTCTGAGTGAACACGACAGCAGTGTCCGCTCAACTCGTAGCACTCTCACAAGTAACGATCCACTCTTAGCAGAACACGTGTTGAAATGAACTTCATTTTTGTGTGAATGAATGCTGTGCAGGCAAATTTGTGTGCGAGTGAATGAAGTTTATGAGTTAACACTGTTAACTCTGTCGACTGCTATGACTAGACGTGCGTCATTGCGTGCACAAAAGCAGTGGCATACATACATATGTACATATGTATGTACATATGTATGAATGTATTTTTCACAGAGATTCAACATTAAAATTCCTTTGGGTTTTTCACAGACAAAAAATAAAACTTTATGTCTGTGATAGAAAGGTGCTTTTGAAATCATTTATTTCTGCTTTTTGGTGACAAAGAATTTCGATTTGTAAAAAAAGGCGCTTTCTGCCGTCATGTGTGGCTAGTCTAAATCACACTTGCACATAAACTGAACTCAAAAACAAAAATTTATAGGTACTGAATATTTTTTCTATCACCAATTTTTTTTGTTATAAATAAAACTAAGTAGAACACGGAAAAAATTAAAATTACTCACTGTCGAAAAAAAAATTTTGATATCAATTTTTCAATGGGTGTTTGGATTTTTGTTTCCAATTACCTAATTGCTATTTTAAAAACTTAAAATTTTCGATATCTGGTTTTTCAGTATCTTTTCAGGATAGCAAGCAAAAAATGATCCTGGGGTTCATTGGCAAACTTTTCTCAGAAATAAGTATTATGAATGTTATAAGTTTTTTGACCCATTGCAACTTGATAAATATTTGTGCCGTTTTAAATCACATACATACATACATTTTTGAAGTGTAGTTATTCACCCTTGCTAATAAATTGAGTAGGTACCATCAAGCGGCAGTACATGTTTGATCTCTGATCTGCGATCAGTTTTTTTTTTTTATTAATTATACATTTGTAGATTTTTTCAAAATAAAACTAATATATACATATATCACCCAGCTAGTATCTTTGATAAAAAAAATATACAAAGATATTCATGCCCAGATGATTAAAAACGATCAGATTAAAAATAATTTTCTATTTCTGTGTGAGGAAATTCAAATATGTATGTAAAAAGCGTCAAATACTACCTATTCGTCGTGCATTATTTCGCTAACATTCCCGTATAAAACATTTCATTTTCAGCTTGATCAAGATTATTTGCTTAATTTTTGCGCTGAATAAATCCTGAAAACAGTTGTTCTGTACTATTTGAGAGAGGTTTTGGTGAACTAATTTCATTATTGCTTTGATCCTGTTCAGTAATCATTTCTTCTAACCTATTTTTGCAATAGAGTTTTATGTCGATCTTTTTTCGCTTATATATTGCAGTAATCTCTTGATTGGTGGAAACAAAAACAAAACAAGTTTGTGAAAAATTTATTAGTTTTTAATTACCACATCACCTATCAATTTGCTGAGATGAAGTTTAAATGATTTTATACATTCTAACTCATCATTACTATTTGCGTCACACTTTCGTTTTAAAAAGTAAACGTGCACAATTTAAAGTCGGGTACTTATCTCCTTCTAGTTCTTTAGATGAATTTTTTTTTGTAACTGAACTACTTACATCCATTATTTATATAAAAAATCCAAAGTCCGGTTAAAAAATTTAAGCGGTCTGTATACGTGGTCAGGCCCGCAGAGAGTCGAGTCGGGCCCCTGGGACAGTTCGCGTTTACGGGCCTCCCTAAAAAATAAACTCAATCTAGTAAAAAAATAACATAAAAAAATTGTTCAATTAAAAAGTAAATATTTCTGAGAAGCTTGGTTCACCACCTTACCAAACGCGGTACTTTGGAAACTCTAAATCAAAGTCGATTCTCCTAAATTTCAACTCACTTTTCTAGGATTTGTCCATGTATAAAAAAAGGTAAATATTTGATTGGATGCTTATAATTTTAGTTTGGTGATTTGGTTAAGTTAATCAATCTCTGTTTTCACAATATAAATGAAATATTTAAATGTTTGCTAACTTTATACATATACGTATATGCATTTACATACATACATACATATGTATATATATACATTCATAAATACATAACTATCGGTCAATCATCCACGGCCGGTACAGTACAAGCAAACATACAGGCGGAAAAACCCTGCATTTTTCTTTGTTTGCCTAGCTGAAAAAAATGAATGCACCCAATGAATGCACGCATACTTTGAGTTCACATAACATTGAGTGATTATAACTCGCTGTTCAAGTTTTAAGTGAACAGTTAACGCCTTGCATTCATGTCTGGTTTATGGTGTTATTGTGAGTCGTGTTTATGTATGCGACGAATGAATTGAGTTCGGCGCCAGCGAATAACAATAACACACAACATCGTCTTTCTGTTTGTAGTCTATTTATTCGCACACATCGTCGCCGCTGAACACGAGTTAAGAGAACGATGAATGAATTCTGCTGTGCATTCATTGCGTATGTTAACTCTTGCAACCCTTTAATACATACTAGTATCGCCGGTGGTCGAAATTCGACCAAGCAATTTATTTTTTCAACTTTGTATTGGTACAAAAATTATTCCTTTTCGCGGAGATAAGCAACACTTTCCAAATTCCAGTTGTACCGCAACACTGATTTGCCCTTTTGATGACGGTCCGACGCGAAATCATGGTCAAAATCAAGGCAGATCTAGGAAGGTAGGCCCGGTGGTGAGCGCTTTTAAATTAAAGCGACTCTTCAACTGTGTTTACGATATTTGTAAACACGTTTACGATATCTATTTATCTTAACTAAAAATTTTATTTATTAATTATAAAAAAATTAAATAATTTATAGAAAAAATTATATGCCTGTGCACTGCTCCTGACTCATACGAACACATCCATATCAATTTTATGTGGATATGAGTATGTTAAATGTGCTAAACAGCCTGGCAATTGTTTGTATGGGAAAAATGTTAGCCTATTAATATATAGATAGTGAGCACATTTGCCAACGAAGCAAAAACGAAGTAAATCAAAAATGGTACAAAACTAAAAACTTTATTTATTAATTATAAAGAAATTAAATAATTTATAGAAAAAATTATATGCCTGTGCACTGCTCCTGACTCATACGAACACATCCATATCAATTTTATGTGGATATCAGTATGTTAAATATACAAAACAGCCTGGCAATTGTTTGTATGGAAAAAATGTTAACCCATTAATATATAGATAGTGGGCACATTTGCCAACGAAGAAAAAACGAAGTAAATCAAAAATGGTACAAAACTAAAAACTTTATTTATTAATTATAAAGAAATTAAATAATTTATAGAAAAAAATATATGCCTATGCACTGCTCCTCACTCATACGAACACATCCATATCAATTTTATGTGGATATGAGTATGTTAAATGTACAAAACAGCCTGGCAAATGTTTGTATGGAAAAAATGTTAGCCTATTAATATATAGATATACAAGTATGCATAAAATCTACCTATCAAACGTCATGGCGTATACGCCATGGCAACCCACATGGTAAAAAACAAATGAAAAACTTTTAAATGTAGGATAATTTTCAAATGAACTTAAACTGCAAAAGATAAAAAAGCACATTATTCTGTTTTATACATATACATATGTATGTATATATGCGGTTTCAATGAAATCAAAAGCGTAAGATGCTTTGCTTGTTTTCCAACTGTTTTATACCCAGTTAAGCGCACTATGTGGCCAACCAATTTGTTGCTTAAACAAAGAAAAATAGTTATGTGTGTTATAATCCTTGCTTTTTTTTGCTATGAATTTCAAAAAAATTTATAGTTTTCTTTTTCTCCATTTTCTAGACATTATTTTTTATACTCAGCTGTACTAGTACACAGAGTATTATAGTTTTAATCACATAACGGTGGATTGTAACAGAATGAAATAATCGAGATAGATATAGACTTATATATATCAAAATGATCAGGGTGAAAAGAGAAATCGATTGAGCCATGTCCGTCCGTCCGTCCGTCCGTCCGTCCGTCCGTCCGTCTGTCCGTCCGTCCGTCTTTAAACACTCTAACTCGCGCAAAAATTGAGATATTTTGATGAAATTTGGAATGCAAGTTGGTATCGAGACTGGGACGGTTGGTATTGAAAATAGGCGAAATCGGACCATGACCACGCCCACTTTTCCTATATAGAAAAAATCGGAAATTTGGTATCTCAGTCCCTAATATAGCTGGAGCGATAAAATTTTACCCATATGTTGAGCTCAGGCCCCTATGAAGAAATCTTATGAAATTTTGGAAAATGGGCGGTGCCACGCCCACTTATTAAGGGTCAAACATTGAAAGTTTTATGAGTCATAACTCAGAAACCGTTGAAGATATATCGATGAAATTTGGTACGCGTGATTTACTTACTTAGGCAAATGTTTTGACGGAAAATTGTCAAAATCGGTTGACGGCCACGCCCACTTTTATATATGTGTATTATAAAGTGACCTAATAAAAACATTTTAAGCGATATCTCTGTCAAATATAAAGATCTATCACTGAAATTTTGTGGCATGAGTCCAACTATGAACATAAAACGAAAACCACAAAAATTTTGGAAAATGGGCGGAGCTACGCCCACTTATTAAGGGGCAAACTTTGAAAGTTTTATGAGTCATAACTCAGAAACCGTTGAAGATATATCGATGAAATTTGGTACACGTGATTTACTTATTTAGGCAAATGTTTTGACGGAAAATTGTCATAATCGGTTGACGGCCACGCCCACTTTTATATATGTGTATTATAAAGTGGCCTAATAAAAACATAACACAAGCGATATCTTTGTCAAATATAAAGATAGTTCATTGAAATTTTGTGACATGAGTTCCACAATAGACCGGAAACATAAAATAGACAAATTTTGGAAAATGGGCGTGGCACCGCCTCCTTTTGGACAAAGGGATATACGAGATTTCTTAGCCTTTAACTCGACAAATAATTGAGATATTATGACGAAACTTGGTTTATACACTTTTATAACTTGTGGTAATAGACACGCAAAAATTTATTGAAATCGGTTTATGACCACGCCTACTTTTTAGCAAAGATATTTCTGGAACACCCTGTGGGAATTTGTAACGTGACATCTTTGTAACTAGAATGGAATGAAATTTTGCACAAAGAATAATATTCATATGCTTAGTTGGATGACTGATAAAAATTTAGAAAATGGGCGTGGCTACGCCCACTTTATGCAGCACTCGCTTTATATAAAGTACACCGTGTTTCCATCAAACGCAAACAAACAATGAAAGCATACAGCTGAGTATCTAATGTTCGATTCCACTCGAACTTAGGCTTCCTTACTTGTTTGTTGTTGCTTTTGTTGTCTTAGCCACTGTTGATTCAACAAAACCAACGAACCACAAACACAAAATAAAAGTCGCGTTGTCGAGTTGAAAAATAAAATCATTAGGAAACAAACAAACAAGAGCAGCAGCAAGCCGAACCGCCAAAATATACTTTGCACCAGCGTAAAAACATTTGTCTAATGGAAAGCAATAAAAATATTGGTCAAATTGACAGAAAAGGCAATAAAATAAAAATAAACATGAAATGCCCATAAGCCAGTGCAGACACAACATTGAATTTAATACTGAAAAAAAGTCCAAAAAAGTAAATAAAAGTGTTTAAAATTGTTCAACGCTCATTTTCACTCATTGCAATCGCTTTGTTCGCTGTTATTTTAGGCGTTTGTTGACATTTCGCCTTTGCTGTTTGCCATTTTTCAGCAGTTTCGGTGCAGTACAGCCGTGTTTTCAATGAATTTTCGAGTCTGCTTGAATTTAATGTAGTTTTTTATTATACGTGTGTATTAGGCATATAACAAATGTTGACGAAAAATTTGGCATACCACCATGTGGTGGCAAATATTGTACAAGTAATGAATATCACTTTTTTAGGTGATTTCGGTTCAAAAACGTTCCGCGCACAGCTGTGTTATTATTATATTGAATCAGAATTTTCTGAAGAAAAATTAGTTTGGGGTGGGTGGGGCACTTCCCTTAGGTCCATTAAAAGGCGTTTGTAATAATAGGAAGATTATTAGTTAAATAAATATCTATTATTATGAAGAAAAACGTGTACACTGTACAAAACTTTTTGTTTTTTTCAGCAGTTCTGATAAAAAAGTAATTTCGTTTTGCGCGGAAACTTTTTTGCAATTTCGCAAAAAAAAAACATAATGGGGTTTCATACTTTTTTATGCTCTATTCGCCAATATATATGCCGTTTTTCGTATTTGCAAAAATTGTAAAAAGTTATATGCCTAGTGTGTATGTTCGTATTTGCTTTTTTAGCGCTAGTTACTTTCATGGCGGTCTTATTGTAGAGAAGAAAAAGTAACCTATTTTATCTTACCTCCGCTTTTAACTGCAACATTTTACTGGTCGAGTTGGTGCTGTAATTATTTTAGTCTGAAATGTAAATTTATAAAAGCGTTTGAACTTTTTACGTTTAATGTACATAGATAAATATTTTATGTTGGGTGAGTGTGTTTTATGATGAATGATGAATTGAGGAATGACGAATGATGAATGGTAAATGATGAAGGATGAATGTTGAATGATGAATGGTGAGTGATTAATGTTGAGTATTGAATGATGAATGGTAAAGGATGAATGATGAATGATGAAGGATGAATGATGAATTGATGATTTAGAAATGATGAATGACAAATGATATGCAATTAAGGCTGACTAATGTCTAATGAATACCAATTTATGAATTACAAATGATGAATGCTGAAATGATGAATTGATGATTGAGAATGAATGTTGAATGTTGAATGATGAAGGATGAATGTTGAATGATGAATGGTGAGTGATTAATGTTGAATGTTGAATGATGAAGGATGAATGTTGAATGATGAATGATGAATGGTGAGTGATTAATGTTGAATATTGAATGATGAATGATATAGGATGAATGATGAATGATGAAGGATGAATGATGAATGCTGAATTGATAATTGGGAAATGATGAATTGATGATAGGGGAATGATGAATAATTAAGGTTGACTCATGACTGATGAATACCAAATTATGAATTATAAATGATGAATGCTGAAATGATGAATTGATGATTGAGAAATGATGAATGACAAATGATAAGCAATTAAGGCTGACTAATGACTGATGAATAACAAATTATGAATTACAAATGATGAATAGATAAATGAGAAATGACGAATGATGAATAACTAAGGCTGACTAATGACCGATGAATACCAATTTATGAATTGATGATAGAGGAACGATGAATGATGAATAACAAAGGCTAACTGATTAATAAAAAATTATGAATTACAAATGATGAATAATGACGATTATTGTATTGCTATAGATACCATATTCGCAGCTGTTGATACGAGTGTAAAAGAAAAATCTTACTGCAAGTATATAACTACTTAGATTTAATAATATACATTACGTATTTATCTAGGTAAGTGAATTACTATTTAAACGCTTTAAAACATTTAAACGCTTTTCAAAGCCTTTAACTGCCGCCAGCGATTCGGCGAATGAATAAATGCATGAACTATAAGCCTTTACAAAATGACGTTGCACAACTGCAATTGCTCATTACACGGTCAACGCCTTAAGCGAAATAATTACACTCAAAGCAACAACACTTTCTGTGTGTGTACGGCGTGCATGTGAATGTATGTGCGTATGTGCTTGAATGACTCGCACTGATGCTGCAATCATCGTAATTAAGACGACTCTCACTCATCAAAACCAAATTTGCTCAATGACAATGGCAATTCCATTATAAAGTACTACTGTAAAAACACATAATTGCAGTAAACGCTCACTCGCCAGATGTTGCCTTCATTTTTTTTTTTAATTTGTTCGCCCGAAATGCTGAATACTTTTGCTGTATGCAGAATTTCAGGTGTATATTTGTATGTATGTATGTGTGTATGTATGTATGCACTCAGAACATGGAAATTTTGTAATTCGTATACGTTTGTACATATTTATGAGACTGTCAATAGAAATTGCATTACTACTACGTATTTCCATACAGTTTCCGCCTGCAGACGGCGCAAAACAAAATTTATGCGGCGCAGACTGTTGCAATAAAAGTAACAACAACAATGAGAGCAATCGGAAAATCCTCCTATGCCGCGTCTACTACTTACGAACAGCAGCCAAGTGGAAATGCTATATGAACACTTCAGGCAACGTACGTAAGTAAATACATATGTATGTATACATCAGTATGTCGCCGACATTCGCCATTTTGGCTCACGCCGCCCTCATCATGAATTCGTGATTTCGTTAGAGCGTTTGCCGCATTACTTGCAACTCTGTAGATGTGTCAGAAGGCAAAGCAAGGCGGGCCAAGACACAAATTTGCATGCTAAGATGGTTAAAATTAAAGCCGTGAAGGATTTTCTTTTGACTCCTTTTGCAACTGATTTTTATTTTGTTTTTTTATATATATAGGAAGTAGGAAATCCAATATTTTATTGTAGAGAGTTAAATACAGCAAGTTTTCCACATGAAGTACTTAACCCTCTTGATAGTCAGTGGCGGATTAAAGGTCCAGAGCGCCCTGGGCAGCCATTTCTCGGCGTCCCTGTACCGACCATAAATGGCCATCATAATACTATAAATTTTAACTACCTAGTTGGTTTACACCCTAACAATCAAAATCTTTCCTCTTTATAATATAAGTGTAGATGTAGATATAGATGATGTAAAAGCTTAGATAATTTGTTAATCTCTACATATAATAAAATTGTAACAGGTCGATGTCTGTACATTGCAGATATCGAGAAAAAAATGATTGGGGGAAGCATTATTAAGCCAGTAGAATCCAATTCAACCATTTTTAGAATTTTTGTCTGTCTGTCTGTCCGTATGTTTGTGGTCGTATCACTTTTTTTATTGGATTGCTAGACGCTCAACTTAAAGTTTAAGGTATTATTTGTTTCGATATCACGAAAGGTGTTTATGAATGCTGCCATAAACCATTTGATTAATTTTAATACCTAAACTGGCTTCGGAGATATCTCATAAAATGTGAACCTTCTTAATCTCAAAATGCTTAATATGGCTATTTTGTTATAAGAAATAAAATAATGGCTAACTGGTAACCGACGTACAGAGTGTACTTATGTTATGGAGCGATAAATTCTCCTCATTGATAAATTGCGAGGGAGTCGTCGAACCCGATACCACAATCCCTGACGATGGAAAAAACATTCCACCACCCGACTATGATGAAGTGAGGACAATAAATAAACAATAAAGCTCCTGGAAAAGACGGACTACCTGCCGAGCTGTTCAAACACGGTTGAAAGTAGGCATCATCTTAGAGTTGAAATCCAGTCTTTTTTGTTGGTACTTATTATTTACCAACAGAGTTGAAAAATAGAAGAGAAATTATACGCATACAAAGTCGCGGGCAACAGCTAGTATTTAATAAATTAACAAAATAAGTTTTGAATTATTTATTGAAAAAATATAAGTAAGTAGTAACAGAGCAAACAAAATTTAAAAAATTAAAAATCTCTGCGTCTACATTTTTGTTTCGCGAAATTGTCGATAACAGTGTCACAACTTATAGATATAAACTATGCTTCTAACTAGAGTGCTATTGTTTTTGATCACTTGTGATTGGAGTAAAAGAGACAAACCTATTTTGAATAGATAGCCAAAGTACATAAGAGAGAAGGTGATGCAAGATCACACGTACGCAAAGCCAGGCATCACTTTTCTCACAAGGCCCTTAAGAAAGTGCTGTCGACGATGCACAAAACATATGTCAGCGATGAACATCACGTGCGGTGTCAGCTGAAGCTCACTGTCCCGTATGGTGTCAAAGTTGTACAGACCGTCGTATCGTGGATAGGCGAGTGTGCAGACCAAAATTTTGGTTTGCACTCAAGTGTGCAGAAAATGGTTGCCAGAGTATGTAGTATACATATATTTATTTTCTCAATAGATCTCTACATATCGTAAGATTTATTGGCAAAGTGGAGATAATGGGTCGTTGGTTGGTTGGTTGGTTTGAGTGGCGAGTCCCAATGACTCCAATTAGCGCTGAAGCGCCGTTTTGCTACCACGACTCGTGCCTAAAACCAGAAGAATAGATTAAGAAGATTAATTCGGAGGCAAGGGCGGGTCCCACGCCTTATATCCATCCAGTTGAGTTTAGATATCTAAGAAGACTCTCCGGCCTGACATCCTTGAGTTCAGAGAGGCTGTCGAAGAAGGGCTTACCAAGGAATTTCATTCTGCCCTTACAGTGCGGAGGACACTCACACAGCAGGTGCTCCACCGCAGATAATGGGTCGTATTAATAAACAAAAAGCAATTGCTATTTCTCAAATTTTTTGTAATTTGACAAAAATTTGTATGAAGAAGCTTTCAAAATTTGAGAAAAAGGCTTGAAAAAGTAATTGCTTTTTTATTAATATAATCTAATATTTTGATAATCGCCAAAAAAGTCGCCATCGCCAATTTTCATAAATTGGTCGCCAAAGTTTGTAAAAAATCGCCAATTTGGCGAAAAATCGCCAGTACTGGCAAGCCTGACGACGCAACACACGCGCAATATTGCACAATATATCGATGATTGTGCAATATAATCGATTTATCTATTATCGATCTATTATAGATCAGCTTTAATTCTTAATCGTCGATACGTCATTTTCTTTATTTATTTAAAAATTCTGAGCTCGCGCGCCCCTTGTAACTACGCGCCCCTAGGCAAGTGCCTAGTTTGCCTTAGGGATAATCCGCCTCTGTTGATAGTAAATTCGTTTTAAAGTGAATTGAAAAAAAAAAAATAATAAATTATTAGCGTTAGAAGTAATTCCAATCATGGAAAAATGCAATTTAAAAGTTTCAAGCTCAAGCTAGTATGACTACGATAACATTCTAAATTAAAGTCTAGAGCAGCGAGTTATTTTTGAATAAATGTGCCAAGTGCGTGAGTGGGTGGGAGTGGAGTGCTTACATGCATCGGGCAGACATCATTACGCAAATACTAATTTTAATAAGTACATACATATATGGGCACTTAAAAACACACTAAGCATATGTAGCAGATGAGCGCCCGCCTTTAGTACCGCGTAGCGGGGGGTGGAGTCGGGTGTTGTTGAATTAAAGTTCGCTGTTTGGTAAATGTATTCCTCTTAGTAACATAATGTTTTTTGTTTTTGTTGCTATTCCTAAGTATGTAACTCTACATGTGCGGATTTTAAATGAGGCAGCAAACAAATTGTTGTGGCAACCGTTGTTTGTTGTTGTTGTTGTTGTTGCTTTTTGTACACATTGGTTATTTGCACCTTTGGCTTCTACACGTAATAAACATGCCACACATTTTGCCAACCGCCAAGTGCCACTGAAACGTTCAAAGACCGACAACAAACGCCAGCAGCAACAGCAATAAAAACGATAATGATAATAACAACAACAACAACAATAACAACAACAGAGACAGAATAATGCCTACCAGTGCTGTTTTTCGTATCTGTCTGAAACAATATGGCGCGCGAGAAGCAGACTAAACTTACGACTAGAAAAGATAAACATAACAGCTAACATAAACAAAACGCACATAAAAGCACATACTAACGCACGCTAACACGCACACTAACACACACACACACACATAGATACCCAATAAACATTTTGTCGTAGGTACGCTCGAAAATAAGCATCGATATTCAATATGAATGTTTTACTGAGAACGAACTAAGTTTAAGTTTGCAAAGTTCATGTTATACTCCTATTGGAAATACACTTGAAATGGTTTCGAAATTAACTTAGAACCATATGTTTCCATAGTAGCAAGAGAAAAAGTGATGCATTTTAAAGCAACAACTGTCTCTCTCTCTCACTTCGACTATTAGATGGATTTCAAATTCATAACGAAGGGAAATGCATCGGATAACGCAGGTTTGGTTTTTTTTCCTTTTTTTTGTTTTTTGAGGCTTAACCTAGTTTACGAAAAGAATATCAGACACAGACATAATCCATAGTCATAATTGAAGATGAAACTTGAAGAGATTCCTTTTCCAATTACTTTTGAATTGTTAAACCAGCCTAATGTTTATTGGGCAAATATTATCTTTTGATTTTTTTATTTTATTTACACATTTTCCCTTTTTTTTGAAGCACAGTAAAGGCAAAACATATTACCAAGACAAGTTCTCGTGATGCTCCCATACACTCAGGGAAAAAAAAATTATAAAAATATATGAAAACGTGCTTAAAATGGGCAAAAACGTATTTAAAAGTGATGTAAATACCAACATTTTTATTTTAAAAATGTTCATTGTAAAATTTTTAAATAAAAAAAAAAAAAACATGTTTAATTTCAAAATGTGTATTCTTATTTTAAGCACTATGAGAAAAAAACCAAAGAACGTAAATTTTATAAGAAGGGAGAATCCGCTCACGAAAAATGTAGCGAGTGAATTACGAAATTGGCTGAAATTTCAATCCAGGTTGAATTTCTGTTTTGATTCTTTCATCCGTAATTTCGTGGCGAAATAAAGTTAACGCCATTTTTGTTTCAATTTATTCTTTGTCATTTGCTTTTCTACCCAATGCGAAATTTGAAGAGTCATAACATATGTTCAAAATCAAAATATTTAGCTTATTATTTATATTAAGTATTATTTAAATAATAACTAAATATATGTTTTAAGTGGTTCTACAATATATATATAATTAATAATAACATGTTTATCTCTATACATTACGTGTTGTTATACATATATTGTTTATGACAATATGCAAATTTATTGATCATATACATTTTTTGAACATTCTAACAATGGATGTTATCGAAATCAGAATTTATGGTGTTTAAATTTAGCAATATATCAAATAATTATGATTTCCATTTTTATTTTGTCTTTCCAAATGCTGATTATGCGCACAGGGCATTCTGGCTGCACAAAGAAGAAAATGCGATAGAGCTACGCACACATCTTACGTAGGCCACATAGGTATACAGACAATTTTAATTGAGTTGGTGTCCGCGGTTTTTTTTTCGCGATGTTGACAAATAACATGGGCTTCGATTGGCTGCTTTTGTTTTTGTATCACCACACATATCTGCTTCTTCGCTATTCTGTTCTAGTGACATATACCCAATGCCAAGATGCCTAACACATTACACCTTTTGAACGACCAATACCACAATTTGTACACAATGCAAACTGATTTACAATGTGCATAAAGAAGTGTATAGAGTTTACAAATATTAATTTTGTTATTTTTTGAGTTTGGTTTTGTTTGTGAGGTTTGTATATGTACATATATGCAAACATCATCTATTCTATAATCTACATTTTCGCTGTTGGGTATATTCGTAAATGCTTTGCATTTTTGGTTCTAATGATGACGATCTTACTTCTTTGGCAAACCAGTTTTGCCTATGATTATTTATGTATGCATGTACGTAAGTTTCTATATCCAACTGGCAGACTCGAATTTAACATTTTGTATGAAAGAAATGCGATTAATTCGGGACGTGTTCGGGATCAATCGCTTACATCCCGAAGGTTGCAAATGTAGTTTAATCTCCTTCATTCAAAGCTATAAGGCTAATTTTTGTTATGAAAATTTCTAAAAATGGTTAATTGTTATATGTATATGTATATTAGAACAAAGTTTATTCGATTCGGTTCCATCTTGTAGTGAAATCTTTTAAATTAAAATTAAGTATTTTCTCCAAATATTTTTATAAATCAGTCATGAAGATTTAAATAAAGATTATACAATAAGTTTTAAATAATATAATATAATATAATATAATATAATATAATATAATATAATATAATATAATATAATATAATATAATATAATATAATATAATATAATATAATATAATATAATATAATATAATATAATATAATATAATATAATATAATATAATATAATATAATATAATATAATATAATATAATATAATATAATATAATATAATATAATATAATATAATATAATATAATATAATATAATATAATATAATATAATATAATATAATATAATATAATATAATATAATATAATATAATATAATATAATATAATATAATATAATATAATATAATATAATATAATATAATATAATATAATATAATATAATTTAATTTAATATAATGTAATAAGTTTTACTTTTGAAAAAATTTGCCTACATTTATACCGGGACAAACCCTTTCGGGATTAATCGCATATTTTATGGAGGTGAATCTAAAATCCTGAAACTTATTAAACTTATTTGAAGTTAGGCTTCTAGATGACGAAAAGGCGTTGTTTGAGGGAAGAAGTCCCAAACAAACCTTGATTCATAATTTTGATGCACCAGGCTCATATCAAAAATAAAAATAAGCGCCGAATTAATTTTGCATACGTATATATGTATGTACATATGTACACATATTTGCATGTCCATACATACATATGTACATATGTATGCCAAATGTATGCATGCATAAGTCAGAGATTTCTATTTTCTATTCTTATTCGTTCTTATTACTTATTCGCGTCGAAAAACCAAAATAAAAAAGTCAAGTGAATTCGGGACGCGAAAAATAGTGTGAGGCAACTCGCGCATACTGGATTGAAATTTCAGAGCAGATTTTATCGAACTCGTCCAAAATAACGAACATTCCCTTCTTATAAAATTTACGTTCTTTGAAAAAACGCTGCAGTGTTCTCTATATCATTTTCTCTTCCGGCTTCGAAATCGTATCCAACGGCATTCTCTTCATCTTCTCTCAGTCCCAACTACAAAAATATAGCCTCCGCTTCTTCTCCTCTTCTTTTCTACTTCGCCTGAACTGTTTGATATATTTATTTCTTATTCTCCTTATTCTCCTTTTACTTCTTTATTTTATATTCTCCTCCGGATTCGAACCATGACATAAACCTGAAACTCAATCCAACGCCATCACTTAGTGGAATATTAAACATTATATTGAATTGTAGTATCCTATTTATACTTCACTAAAAAAGAATCCATGAATAATATAAATCATTGTAAAAGCAAAATTAAAAAAAATCGATTCTCATTATTGTTTTTGTTGGATTTTTCACAAAAAAATATTTTCACACAAAAAAATTTTGAACAGAGAGCAAATTTTTGAATCAACATTCATTTTCGTTTTTAATTTAAGTATGTTTCTTCTTAAATCCAAAATGCATTTTTACTTAAAAAATTTCGTTCTTAGTTCAAATATTTCATTTGAATTTAAACATTTTCACTGTTAAAATAAAAATGGCTTGGTTTAAAACGTGCATTATGAAAACAAAAATTTTATTTTTGATTTTAAAATGCTGTTTTTCCCTGAGTGTACAAACACCTACTCGTTACGCCAATAAGTTGAAGCGAAAGTTTGCATTTTGCCATAGCATCACCAGCACAGCGTTGCCTTTGCCATAATCGCTTGAGTTGTTGTGATGATGTCAAAGTAGATTATTTTTGAAGTATTCGCACGTATTACCAGCTACAGCCGCACACACGAAAACATACACAGCTGCACATTTATGTCCATACATACATATGTATGTATGTGCTTACCCTGCAAAAAATGCGATTAATCCGGGACATGTCCGGGATCAATCGCAAGGGAGCATACGACTAATACAATTTTACATCACTTTATATGGAGTGAATTGATCGCATTTGTTCGAACATGTCCTATGAAGAGACTAATTGTTCAACTTGTATACCCGAACGGGTACCAATGTAGATTAATCATTTTCATCCCGAACGGGTACAAATGTAGATCAGTCGCTTTCAGAACGAACGGGTACAAATGTAGAATTTTCCAAGTTGTTAGCCAAGGCAATTTTTAATAACAATCTTTAAAAAATTGGAAATGTTCACACATATTTAAATAAAGATTACATAATGTTTTACTTTTGTAAAAAAATCTCAATAAATAAATAAAAAAATTGTAAGTTTTGAGTATGCATTATATGAGCGTAATGTAAAGGATTTTTTCATAGGATATTTTAGGCAATTTTTTGTTAAAATTATCATTAATCATTGTTATTAAAAGAAAGGGTTTTCAATTCGTTTTACCGGTTGTTCTACAATTTTTTAAATACATTGCATATTTTTGTAAAATTTCTACATTTAAGGAATCTATATTTGTACCCGTTCGGAATGAAAGCGATTAATCTACATTTATACCCGTTCGGAAACAATTGGTCTACAATTAGTCTACATTTATACCCGTACGAGAACAATCGGGGACTAATTGTGGACCGATTGTTCTCGAAAGAGATCAATCCGGGACAAATCTCTTTCGGGATTAATCGCAAATTTTTTTGCAGGGTATGTATGACTATCACTCTGTCAAGCTCAACAACAACACACATACTTAACTTCTTTACTGCGGTAGTAATAATTACAATACCTGCCACGTACCTAGTGCAAGTACTCACTCAAAAGTGCAAATACACGTGAGGACTCATTAAAAAAATATTCCATACAGAATTAAAATATTTACATTTCCCCCCGCGGAGTTAGTGTATGGTGCAGGAAAAATTTCTACAAAAAAAAAATGAAAAGCATAAAGCTTCGCTGTTAAAGTAAAAACACAACAACGCTTTTTAAGGGAATACCATGAAGTAATATATACAGAGAAAAATACATACATATCTACACACAACAGTATCTAGTTATGTAAATTGCATTCGCGGAAGTTTTAACTTAAAACTTTTAAATGAAGCAAAATGTTCTTAATATAAGTATGATGCTTCCCCTGCAAAAATTTCGAAATTTAAAAATCTTTGAAAAAGATTTGTACGACTGCCAATTCATTTAACTATCATAACACTATACGACAAAAGCAATTTTTTTTCTGGATATTGGACCAAACCAATTTTTTCGAAGAGATTGAGACATAAGAAAAAAATATGTATTCGCCATTTTTCGAAGTTAATATATAATACAATGGCGAGTTTTATGGCCGAGCTTTTCTCCCAATTCGAGGTGTGCTCCTTTTGTTTTTCCTACTAATTGGGTGGACCTACAGTTTTATGCCGGCTCCGAACGGTGAATGCATTTTATGTGAGAAGGTTTTTCATGGCAGAAATACACTCGGAGGGTATGCCGCCCACTGCCGAGAGGTGACCGCTGCTCTTAAAAACCCCAATAATTGGATTTTTAATAATTAGAAAAATTTTTTGGTGTTTGCTCGGACTGGGGTTTGAACCCGAAACCTCTGGCATAGCAGGCGAGCACTCTGCCCACTGCACCACAGCAGCCACGAAGTTAGCCTCCAAAATTTACTAATGGGCTTTCGAATTTCGAAATTTGACCCTCCCTAATTTGATTGCAATGTTTAAAAAATTGAAATATAAAAAATGTGGGTATGATCCGCCTTATTTTCGAACTGGTAAACATTTTTTTTGAAAGCTTATGTAGCAGATATTATAAGGGGTCAAAGGTCAGATTTTCGAAAAAATTAAAAGTCTAATATATCCATTTTTTTCCAACCGATTTCGAAAATCTTCAAAGCGTTGTAAAGGTGATTGAATTCCCTTTCTTTTGATATGCTCACCTTTATCCTTTCTTAAATAAAAATTTTATGAAAAAACACTTTAAGGAAAAAAATGCCAAAAAAAATGTTTTAAGTAGTATATTTCGAAACTTTTGCCAGCGATTTCGAAAACCTTTACGCTGTTATATAGGTGCTTGAATTCCCTTGTCTTGGATATCCACAGCTTTATGGTCGATGAGTGAAAATTTTATAAAAACAACACTTAAAAAAATACCAAAAAAAAACTAAAATATTTAAACACATACTTTTATCCACTGTGCTCACCAACAATTGCAATTGATGCCGGTCAAGTGTGCCGTGATTTTAAAGTGTGTAAATGTGGACAGCGGTATTTAGTATTAAATCAATCGCATCCGATTTTACTACGAGTTAATATTAGCAGCTTTTTTATTAAAAAAAAAAATGGTGGATAAAGTATGTCAAGCAATTCTGCAATCGAATTTTTGTTTTGTTTGTGCTAAATTTAAATTCATTAAACTAACCGAAATTTGAGAAACTAGAACTAAAATAGCTTTACGCATAGAAGCAGAAACCGTTTGACGATTGATCTTTAAAATGTGTTCTGCCTCTCAAAGGAACACGGCTAAGTCAAAGAAACGCAATAAAACTATCATTTATTAAAGCTTTTTCACTATAGATGAGCCATTTTGGATTTCCAAACGAATACGAAGCAGCTCAATATCCCTCCGAAATTCGATGAATTAATAAACATGAAACAATTTTGTGAAAAATATGTAGTTGCTTCCATCTATCGAAATAACAATTAGACGAAGCTGACATTGCTTGCATTGATTTAGTTTGCGAGTAATTTCGCACACATTCCAGAACAGTAGCATTTTTCACAGGCAAACTGTGCATATACATACGTACCTTTGTACATACATACCTACATGTATAAGTATTATAACAAATATGGGGGATTAATTTAAATGCAATAGTTTCTTCCTGCGGTTTACTTAAGTGGGAAGAGTTTAACTTTATTTTCATGCGTGTATTAGGTGGTATTGCTTTCATACTAACGTATTTACTGTCGCCAATGGAAAGTGAAATGGTCTTTGAAGGTCCCACCGAAGCATTTAAATGACAAAAAATCCATACATACATATGTACATACATAAATAAAATTATTTTTTTTAATACTGGGGCAAAGACACGTCATATCGCACGTTTGCCAAATGATCGCTCTCGGAAATTTGTATGGAAATTTGGAGAAAATGCAGAAAAAAAGATCGAAACACGTTATGTGGAGACATGGTATTAGATGCTGCTATACGATCATTAAGCTTTGCTAATGCATTTCTTCCATTTAAAGCTCACATGAAATGTAGTAACCTGTTAGGGTGTAAAATCTAATTTATATTTGTCTGCTAATAAACGCTCAATGCAAACACTATTCCCCAAAATCAAGTACTTATTTTATAGCTATACTAGCTGTACCCAGCCAAGCTTTGCTTTGGCCCACTTTCTATTATAGGTACTTGAAGCGAAAAACGGCACACTTTAAAATATGTTGGAAGTATCTAGAAACTGAAATTACCTCGGCCTGCAGAGCTCAGCTCAATTCAGATAAGTTTAAAAAAAGTGAAGGAAAAAATTGATATTTTCAAAAGTTTGACCTCTTCATGTTCTTATACCATTTTTCTTCGTATTAATCTCCAACTCCCTTTCCCTCTACTTTTCTCTTTCTCTTTCCCTTTCCATTTATCTTTCCTTTCATTTCCGTTTCCCTTTTCCTTTCCCGTCACATATCCGCTTCTCTGTCTATATCGCTCTCTCTTACCTCTCCTTTTCTGTCTTTCTCCTTTTTATTCCCCCTCTTTTTCCTTATCTAATTCCCTGTCTTACTGTCTCTCTCCCCATCCTCTTCATTCCATTCTTATTATATTCTCCCTCTCCTTTTCCGTCCCTTTGCCTTTCCCAGTCTCATTACTCTTCTCCTTTCCCTAGGAAATTGGGTTTAGCATAACATACCCTGCATTCCACTTCTCATTTCATACCGTCATTGCTTAAAAACATTCCGTGGCGTCCGAATCGTCTCTTTTACCCATAATTGTGTATCGGGACTAAGAATCACTATGAAAATATCTATATAGCAGACCCGGTCAACACCTTTCATTTTATATCAGTATTGTTCAGAAGCATCCTGGGCTTATCCGGGTCCACTTATTGACCCACATCTGGGAACTTGACCTAGGAACTATAATGGGTATGGTATCTGGAGACTTGATCAAGAAATCGTAATGGGTACGGCTCTCCATGAGAGTCCGCTCAACACCTTTCATTTGGTATCTGGGTTATCCGGGTCCACATATTGACCCATATCTTGGGAGCCCACCTAGGAATCGCCATGCGCCGTGATTAAATAACAATATCGCTGAGAAATTATCCGGGGCCATCCGGATCCACATTTTGACCCCCATCTGGGGACCTGACCTAGGAATCATAATGAGTTCATCTCTATGAAAAAACCCTACCTTTCAACTGACACCAATATCTTTGAGAAATTTTCTGGGGAAATTCGGGTCCACGTTCATTTGGTACCAATATCCCTGAGAAATATCCCGGTGCTGACCCACACCTTAGGACCCAACCTAGGAATCGTAATGAGTTCATTTCTATCTAAAATCCCTGCTCAACACCCTTCATTTGATACCAATATCGCTGAGATATTTTCCGGGGACATTCGGGTCCACGTTTTGACCCATATCTAGAGACTCGACCTAGAAATCACAATGAGTACTATTCCATGTAAATTTTCTGCTCAATAGCTTTCATTTGATACCAATATCGCTCAGAAACATTCGAGGGTCATTCGGGTCCACGTTTTGACCCATATCTGGAGACTCGAGCTAGGAATCACAATGAGTACTATTCTATGTAAATTCTCTGCTCAATACCTTTCATTTGATACCAATATCGTCCAAAAATATTCAGGGCAAAGCCGGATCCACGTTTTGACCTTTTGACCTATATCTCGGGATCCGACTTCCGGATTTGAAAAAAATATGCATATAAACCATCTAGGGCAAGGTGCTAAGCTGGTGTGTAAATTTGGTCAAAATCCCTCCACGCGTTTGGGCGACAGCCGGCGACAAAGAAATGGGCTTGATTTTTATATATATATAGATAACTTACTTATGCTGAAACATGAGCCCATGATTATTTTAATAACGCCAAAGAAAAATTTTATAACAATTATGTTACTAATAAATTTATACATTCCTTTCAACTTTAATTGCCAAATTTTGCATATAAAATGTATAGAAAATTTCAATAATACCCATACACCAATAATAACAGCAAAACCAACAAAAACGTACTTGGAAATTTTCCAGCAACACGACAGCGAAAAGCGATATATCAATATAATTCACACCAAATTATTATGTAATTAAGTAAAAAAGGACATCGATTAATTTCGACGCCTTGGAAAATAACGCCCAAACGCCCACCCACGCGGTGCAGAGTCAGCAAAATATGTACAAACATACATACATATAAAGAGAATATGTACAAGACATGCATTAAATACCAAATACATACCTACATACATACAAGGCGAAAAGCGGAAGACCAAATTCATTTCTCTTGTCGCAATTCACAGGAAAATATTCATAATAGGGGTATTCGCTATCCCTAGCAAGATAGCAAGATAGCACGGATTGCAAATATGCTAGACCAAAATATGCTACACATCGAGAGCACCCCATTGCACAGTCGTAGGAAATTTTAAGAAGCAGCTTTTCTTTTTAGCCAAAGGGACGCGTTCATCACTCACTTTTTAATAAATAAATCATTTTATTTTAGTAAATTTAATAAATACACACAAAACACAACATTCAAATTGAAATTGAAATTAGCAATTGGTAAATTGGTCAGCTGACACAGGGTCGCAATTAATTTCCTACACTTCATAGCAAATAAATATACATAGGTTTTGGTGTAGCATATTTTTGAGGTCTAGCATATTTCTGTGCGCCTATATTTTGTTGTTGTGCGTTGTAAAACTTTGC
Source organism: Urophora cardui (assembly GCA_960531455.1). Lineage (NCBI taxonomy): Eukaryota > Metazoa > Arthropoda > Insecta > Diptera > Tephritidae > Urophora > Urophora cardui. The sequence continues at coordinate 117,117,356 of OY482671.1, forward strand.
AATCCGTGCAATCCGTGCTACGTGCTAGGGTTATGCTATGGATAGCGAATACCCCTAATGTTTGGTAAATGACAAAAAATAAATAAAACAAGTAAGGAAGCATAAGTTCGAGTGGAATCGAACATTAGATACTCAGCTGTATGCGTTCATTGTTTGTTTGCGTTTGTTCGATATAGGGTGTATTTTATATGAAACGAGTACTGCATAAACAGGGCACAGCCACGCCCATTTTCAAAATTTTTATCAGTCATCCAACTAAGCATATGAATATTATTTTTTGTGCAAAATTTCATTCCTTTATGACTTCCAGTTACAAAGATGTCACATTACAAATTCCCAAAGGGTGTTCCAGAAATATCTTCGTTAAAAAGTAGGCGTGGTCATAAACCGATTTCAATAAGTTTTTGCGTGTCTATTAACACAAGTTATAAAAGTGTATAAACCAAGTTTCGTCATAATATCTAAATTATTTGTCGAGTTATAGGCTAAAAAATCTCGTATATTCCTTTGTCTAAAAAGAGGCGGTGCCACGCCCATTTTCCAAAATTTTTCTATTTTTTGTTTCCGGTCTATTGTGGAACTCTTGCCACAAAATTTCAATGAATTATCTTTATATTTGACAAAGATATCGCTTAAAATGTTTTTATTAGGCCACTTTATAATACCCATATATAAAAGTGGGCGTGGTCGTCAACCGATTTCGCTAAAATTTTCAACATATATTACCACAAGTAATAAAAGTGTACACACCAAGTTTCGTCATTATATATCAATTATTTGTGGAGTTATGGGCTCAGAAATCTCGTATATTCCAGCTTCTAAAAGAGGCGGTGCCACGCCCATTTTCCAAAATTTTTGTGTTTTTCGTTGTATGTCCGCAGGTGGACTCCTGGCATAAATTTTCAATGATATATCTTTATATTTGACAGAGATATCGCTTAAAATGTTTTTATTAGGTCACTTTATAATACCCATATATAAAAGTGGGCGTGGCCGTCAACCGATTTTGGCAATTTTTCCTCCAAACACTTGCCTAAGTAAGTATATCACGCGTACCAAATTTCATCGATATATCTTCAACAGTTTCTGAGTTATGACTCATAAAGCTTTCAATGTTTGCTCCTTGATAAGTGGGCGTGGCACCGCCCATTTTCCAAAATTTCATCAAATTTCTTCTTAGGGGCCTGAGCTCAACACGTGGGTAAAATTTCATCACTCTAGCTATATTAGTGGCTGAGATACCAAATTTCCGATTTTTTCTATATAGGAAAAGTGGGCGTGGTCATGGTCCGATTTCGCCCATTTTCAATACCAACCGTCCCAGTCTCGATAACAACTTGCATTTCAAATTTCATCAAAATATCTCAAATTTTGCGCGAGTTAGAGTGTTTACAGACGGACGGACGGACAGACGGACAGACGGACGGACAGACGGACGGACGGACATGGCTCAATCGATTTCTCTTTTCACCCTGATCATTTTGATATATATAAGTCTATATCTATCTCGTTTATTTCATTCTGTTACAATCCACCGTTATGTGATTAAAACTATAATACTCTGTGTACTAGTACAGCTGAGTATAAAAAAAATACTGCAAAAAGGAAAATTAGCAACAAATTGAAATTGCTGTAACAATTAACTTTCGAGTGCTGGTTGATGGTGGAACGATATATTTTGAGTGCCGCTTTGCCATAAAAACATTCCTTGAAAAACAAGTTGAATAAAAATTAAATATCACAAACACAAAAAGAAAAACTAAATTTTCAATTTATCGGTTGCATGGCTGCTGTGCTTCTTCACGGAATGGCTGTTCCGCGCTCATGTAGCGCAGATAGCCGCTATTTTGTTTTCATTGCCGAATCCTTTTTTTTTCTTTAGCTAATAGTGCCTGCGTCATTTTGATTGGGTCTACCACAATTTGGTTCTACTTCAGACCCCGGCTAAATTATGAGAGTAATTGTGTGGGCGAACGCAGATCGATTTGCGCCACATTGGCTTAAATGTGTGTGATGTGTCTCATATACTCACATGATTCAAAATGCCGGGGTCTGTTCTACTTCTTCATGTCATTGGACCGAGAACGTCTCTCTTTTTTCAGGGTTTCAAGCAAATACACCGCCATCTAGTATTTCCTCTTTCGTGGCGACTCTTTTTTTTTTGTTAATTGCCTCCAAAGCCTTGTTGCACTGCGATTACTTCTTATGGCTGCCTTCAAGGTTAATTTCATATTTCTATAGATGACACTAACCAAATCAACCATAATACTTAGTTCCGGTGTCCTACAGCAAGTTTTAATTTCAGTTGGCTCATCTTGTCTTAGCACTTGAGTTTCCTAATGCTTCACTCACTGTGTCCTTTCTATATAAAAATAGTTCTGTCGCATCTCTCGTTGAAGTTGTTGTTGTTGCTTTATGAAGAAAGCTGCCTCGGCTTGCTGTTTAAGCCCTTCACCACGCCAAGGTGACCAACATTGCAGCCGGGGAAGGGCTTTGTAATTTATGATTAAAAATTAATCAACAACTTCATGCTGAACAAAAAGACTAAGTATTTGCTTGCTTGTTTCAGAAACTTTTACTCAACTGCGCTCCCTCCCCAATGCGCCTGAGGCAAATAACATTTTTATTAATAGCGCAAATATTTGAGTTGAGAATCAATAAACGTTCTGGCGGCGTTCGCTCGCTTGTTGTTGGTTGCTAGTTGTAGTGCACGGTGGTCTATTACCAATGAAATCACAGGAAAAAAAACGAATACATAAATACTGTATGTATTTCATGGCTGTGGTGAAAATCAAATTGGAGAAACTATTTCTGTACCGAAAAGGAGTAATAAAGGAATTGCCGAATATTTTCTTATGTACGAGGGTTGTTCGAAATAATTTTTTCGGCAAAAATGGATTTTGTTTTTCAACATAATCTTGTTCTAGCTCGATACACTTAGTCCAGCGTTTTTCCAATTTTGTATTGCTTCCAAAAAATTCGATTTTTCAAGGCCCTCAAAATAGGCATTTGTTTCTGTGATGACCTCTTCATTTGACAGCCATTTTCTCATGTCTGGAAACAGAAACTAATCGGAGGGACTAAATCAGAAGAATATGGTGGGTGACGTAGCAATTTTATATCCCAATTTATGGACTGGATGGTAGATCTTGCATTGACTTGATGAAACAGAATTTTTTTTCTTGCCACATGCGGTCGTTTTGGCTTCAAATCAAGATCGAATCTGTCCAAAAGCTCTAAGCTCTAAGCTCTTTTGTTTTATTTTAGCTTCATCTCGGAATCTGGTTAGTCATTTTGAGACAGTATTTTAAAAATATATAATTGCCTTTTCAGTGCATTTTTTGAGAATATTTTTCATGGCAGACGTTTACACCGAATACCGTTTATGTTGCCAAGATGGGTGTCAAACCGGCAGGCGATGATGGAAAATTATTTCGAGCAACATTTTTTTATGTCTTTTCATTAACTTTTATGCCATTGTACAATTTTCAGCAAGCACTGCTAACAAAGAGAGGCATTTCTAAGGTTTGGTTGTATGTTCATGGGTTAGGCTGTTACTATTTATGTATGTACAAACCCATTCAAATTGTAATCGTAATTTGAAATTAAAAATACGTAAGCAAATAAACTAACAAAACTGAAATATCGTCGCTGCGCCAACAAATTCAGTTATATGTTTTTTTTTTTCGATTTTTTTTTTATTACATATTTATTTAGCGCTATCCGCTAGCCACATTTCTGCATTTCCCGTTTTCTGATATCCTTCTTTGGTTAGAAGTTATCAAACACAGCTATATGCTCTCAGTAGTAGAAATGCTCTGTAAAATCAGTTATACATCTATTTTCGTATAATTGTTTTTTGATTTCAGGTTATTTTTGTGTAAAAAAATTATTTAAAAATAGCGTATGTGACCAATTTTCAAAATAGGAGGGGCACTGGTCAATTAAATAATGCATTTCCAAGCTATCGCTAATTGCATCGGACCCTAGCGAAGAATTGTATACACATCTTTCACGATTTCTTACGCCCACTAGCAAATTTAAACAATTTGTAAAAAGAGCTATGTGCTGTAAAACGGCGCAAATGCTTCGTGCGAAGTGGTTGGTCAAAAAAAGTAAAAAAAAATTGCACAAGTCTATTACATATGTGTAGTATCATTAGTTAACAATGCAAACTAGAAAAAATATTCTCTAGGATCACCAGAAAACGGTTTTTTTGCTCTCCTGAAAAGTTGCTGAAAAACATATAGCTGTTTTTGTTGGCGCAGCGACGATATATAAGTACATACGTACGCAAACATCCACCTCCTGCAATATTGGTACATACGCACATACATATATATATATAGCCAATTTTTGTACGCACGAGTATATAGTGTAAATATTCCAAATTATTGTTGTGCTTGCTGCTATTTTAACCCTTTTAAATTTACCCTTTTTTCTTCTTGTATTTAACTCAAGGTTGAGAAGCAGTGCCGAACTCGCATCGCAGGCGACTCACCCAAAAATCGTGCCCAGCGCCACACACAGCCCTTTTAAATGTTTTTTTTTTTTTTTGATTTTTCTTTTTTGAGTAACATTCGTAATGCGGTATATTTACACTTATGCTTGTTATGTTTTGGAATTCGACGCTTTCATGAACTTCCATTTAAAAGGATTGTTTCCATCCCATTTTGGGCCCAACTCTCTCTCTTTCTCTCCCTCTTATCCAATCTATAGCTGGGGATGTGTTGAAGAGGGAAAATGCCTTTGAGACCCTTTTTTTAAATGCAAAATTACTCAATAATCATTGCAAATGATCTGTGTGCTTGTAAGTGTTTGTGCGTGTGTGTGTTTGAGAAAGGCAGGAGTTCCGTTTAGCACATCAACCAGAAAAATTTGGCACGTATCGATTTAATGTTTATTGAAGTGTTTTGTATTGCTTTATTTAAATAACCAAAGATAATCGAACGAACGTGAAAGTCAAAAGGAAAGTTATATTTTGAAAGAGCGTTTTTTATATTTTTTTTACTCTTCAGCCGTAATTGCTCACATTTAAATATTAAAAGATTCGAAAGATATGAAATGCAATAAAGAGGAAGCCAGAGAGTGCAATAGCTGGGGTCTTCAGAGGCCAACATAGGGCTCTCCTATACGGCCGCCTAACCTAGAGATAGACAGTAAGAGTCCTGACAACGTTCGAGTAGCATGTCTTAGTTTTTAAGGTCATTGTCAAATAAAACAACAGACATGTTGCTTATTTGAGAGTGGTCTTCTTTTAAAATTTTTATATAAAGCAAAAAAACACTCAAATTCAAAGTCAAAGAAGCAGACCTAGAAATGATTAAGCCCTCTGCTGGAACTCTCTAAGGGTTTTCATCTCACCGCCAAGCAAATCTTAATCTCAATTCAAGTCTTTAAATTTTTTTTATGCAACTTCATTCGTAAAAGAAAATATTTTACGCCTCTGCAACACCTCAACCGAATACTCATGACCACACGCTCAAAAGTTTTGTTTTTTCAACAGTTTTTACCGTGCTTATGCCGAAACACTCTTTGCTCTGATTCATCCAATTAGTGAGCCGCCGGGAAAGTACATATGTATATGGAACAAGTAAGGAAGCCTAAGTTCGAGTGGAATCGAACATTAGATACTCAGCTGTATGCTTTCATTGTTTGTTTGCGTTTGATGGAAACACGGTGTAGGTACTTTATATAAATCGAGTGCTGCATAAAGTGGGCGTAGCCACGCCCATTTTCTAAATTTTTATCAGTCATCCAACTAAGCTTATGAATATTATTCTTTGTGCAAAATTTCATCCCTTTATGAGTTACAAAGATGTCACGTTACAAATTCCCAAAGGGTGTTCCAGAAATATCTTCGTTAAAAAGTAGGCGTGGTCATAAACCGATTTCAATAAGTTTTTGCGTGTCTATTAACACAAGTTATAAAAGTGTATAAACCAAGTTTCGTCATAATATCTCAATTATTTGTCGAGTTATGGGCTCCGAAATCTCGTTGATTGCTTTGTCTGAAAAGAGGCGGTGCCACGCCCATTTTCCGAAATTTTTCTATTTTTTGTTTCCGATCTATTGTAGAACTCATGCCACAAAATTTCAATGAATTATCTTTATATTTGACAAAGATATCGCTTAAAATGTTTTTATTAGGCCACTTTATAATACCCATATATAAAAGTGGGCGTGGTCGTCAACCGATTTCGCTAAAATTTTGAACATGTATTACTACAAGTAGTGAAAGTGTATACACCAAGTTTCGTCATAATGTATCTATTATTTGTCGAGTTATGGGCTCAGAAATCTCGTATATTCCTGCTTCTAAATGGAGGCGGTGCCACGCCCATTTTCCAAAATTTTTGTATTTTTTGTTATATGTCCATAGTTGGACACCTTCCATAAAATTTCAATGATATATCTTTATATTTGACAGAGATATCGCTTAAAATGTTTTTATTAGGCCACTTTATAAGACCCATATATAAAAGTGGGCGTGGTCGTCAACCGATTTTGGCAATTTTTCGTCAAAACATTTGCCTAAGTAAGTATATCACGCCTACCAAAATTCATCGATATATCTTCAACGGTTTCTGAGTTATGACTAGAGCTCGGAAAAATAGGTGAAATCAAGCGCCTAAAAAAATATTACAATTTGTAAATTTTGTTTATTTTCAGTGGCGGGATAACAATTTAAATATAAAGGGGTGTCATATTGGTATGGTGGGTGAAGATTTTATTAGAAAATTTCTTAATCATGTTACACAAATTTGCAGTTTAAATAAACATACAGTGGTGTGTGATAAAATAATGCCAGAATATAAAGTGATTTTATTCGTAAAATATATTTATTTATGTGTTTTTAATAATTTTAATTTGTTATATAAAAAAATCTATAACAGAAAATATATTAAAGTTAAAAAGTTTGTGTAAAATTCTGGAAAACTCGTCAATTTTTCAGCAAAATTTGTAACTTTTTGCGTAGAAATTTTATATTATTTTATAGTACGCAATTTTTTTCGACTTGTAAATTCTCATGAAAAAAATGCAGAGGACAGCTAGAAAAAATTCTCAAATAACAGGTATTAGTATTTTTTATAGTAAAATTCATTTGCTAATATGCATTTGCCTCATTTTGATTCAAAATATATCTGTTTTAAAACTGTAATTGTTTTTCCTTCACGTGCGAAGAATTTGTCTAAAATTTAAGCGAGTCACTACAAATTTATAATTTTTTTTCTTATTCTTTATAATTATATATTTATTTATTATACTTTATTTATTATTATTCTTTATTATTACATTTATTTATTGTAGCTTTCTTTGCAATTTTTCACGTGGAGCGCATAAAAAACCTTAATAATTTATTTTTCTGGCATCCTAGTAAGCAAAAAATCCAATTGTATTCACGGGGGGCTTAAACCCGAATGCACACCACCCTTAAACTTGCCACTGGATGTGCTCATAAACATTACGTAGCATACCTTTAGGCGTCTGATTTTCACCTATTATCCGAGCTCTAGTTATGACTCATAAAACTTTCAATGTTTGCCCCCTTAATAAGTGGGCGTGGCACCGCCCATTTTCCAAAATTTCACCATATTTCTTCATAAGGGCCTGAGCTCAATACGTGTGTGAAATTTTATCACTCTAGCTCTATTAGTGACTGAGATACAAAATTTCCGATTTTTACTATATAGGGGAGGTGGGCGTGGTCATGGTCCGATTTCGCCCATTTTCAATACCATCCGTCCCTGTCTTGATACCAACTTACATTTCAAATTTCATCAAAATATCTCAATTTTTGCGCGAGTTATCGTGCGCACAGACGGACAGACGGACGGACATGGCTCAATCGATTTCTCTTTTCACCCTGATCATTTTGATATTTATAAGTCTATATCTATCTCGATTATTTCATTCTGTTACAATCCACCGTTAGGAAATCAAAACTATAATACTCTGTGTACTAGTACAGCTGAGTATAAAAATACATACATACATATACATATGTATGTGCACCTGTGCATTTCATAGCATAAACTTTAACTGTGGACTCCACTCTTTCTCTATTTTTTTTTTTCTTTTTTGGAAAGGCGCGCAATTATTAAGCAAAAATCCCAAGGTGGCCAAGCGCACTTTAAAAAAAAACGAAATCCTTAAAAAGACTCCATTTCTTTTTTTGGTGTTGAACACGAAAACGCTTTTATGATATGGGTGCGTTGAGTATACATACATGCATACATGATATATCGTAATACGCTTAGCTAATGCAAAGCAACGTGCTAGCGCCTAAAAGCGTGCTACAAAAAGTGAAGCCTATACAAATTTTATGTTTGTTTGTTTACATGTGGTTTTTTATGTGAAAGGCTTAGATGCTTTGAAAGTTGCTTTTTACGTGTTTTTTTTGGTATTTGGTTTTGCTCATGAAACCGCATACGCACCACTGTTGGTAACTTTTTTCAAATACACATATTATATTAGGCCGGAGCGATTTATTAACCTATATCGTGCCATCGATATTTGGATTACTCTTATTTTTCTGAGTAGAAAACTCTTCCACAACATTCGGCTAGAATTAATTTTGATATTCCGGAACTTGGTTTTTATGGGCGAAGGCAGATTTTTGAAAATCAAACATGGGCAAAAATCGCCAAAAAATATTGACCAGTTATTTTTAATACGCTTTTTTTGCTTATTCAACTCTAAGAAAACTCAAGGTTACTCATACGCCATAGCGTACTGGAAGCAGAAAAAGAAAATTTTCAAGAAGCATCTACGTTTTGAGGAATAACTCTTTCATTTATGCAGCTAAAATTCTGAAATTTTTTAGTTGGAGCATTTATTGTACACAAAGCGCATTCAGCGAAAATCATCGATATCGGTTAACGACAACATATGTAGTTATCATATACCATGATTTTGGAACAAGAATAATAATAATATAATACAATGGCGCTATTATAACTCTGACGAGTTTTATGGCCGAGCTTCTCTCCCAATTCGAGGTGTGCTCCTTTTTGTTTTTCCTACTAATTGGGTGGACCTACAGTTTTATGCCGGCTCCGAACGGCGAATGCAGTTTTTGTGAGAAGCTTTTTCATGGCAGAAATACTCTCGGAGGGTATGCCGCCCACTGCCGAGAGGTGACCGCTGCTCTTAAAAAACCCAATAAATGGATTTTTACTAATTGAAAAATTGTTTTGGTGTTTGGCTCGGACCGTGGTTTGAACCCGAGACCTCTGACACAGCAGGCGAGCACTCTACCCACTGCACCACAGCGGCCAAGAACAAGAAACTTTAAGAAAAATTATACACAACCGGAGATAATTACGAAAATATGAGATTTTGTGCATTCAGCTCAAGCTATATCTCGCGAACGAGTAATCCGATTTTATTCCTGATTTCATATCTGGATACAGCATAAAATTTTGGTTGAAATATACATATATGCGTATTGGTCTGTTTAGGTTTTTGGCGATAAAAAAACCATATTCCGGAACATCATAATTAATTTGAGACAAATGTCGTGGAAGAGTTTTCTGCTCAAAAAAATGAGAGGAATCCCAATTTCGATTTCACGATATTGACTAATTTCCAGCCATAAAAATCGCCCCGGTCTAATGTACATACCTACAAATCCATATGTATGCACAATATATATGTATAAACAAGCTCACTAACTGAGCCTTACATTTGAAAGACCCACTCAGACTCCTCTGTTTTAAAGCTATTTTTTCTCTACTGAATGTTATATCAATGCTAAATCGCAGGAAAAACAACATTCGAAAGCAATAAACACAATCGCGAGACACACACAGCGCCGCAGCACCACAGCGGCAATCGGATGTGGTGGCCTAAAACCAGTGGCGGACCTAGCATAAATTGCCTGGGCAAGCCTATGTGTGAAGCATAACCATTAGCCATTTATGTAATTTCCTTTGCTGTATTATTTAAAAGTCTGATTGCTTTCCGTCATTGACTTTGATTTAGAGTTCTCGATTTCTTTTTAACATTTTCGAGTGGCCCGAATAAATGCTTTTCAATGCTCGAACGCTCGTTTGTTTGTTTATTACGCGTATGTTTGTACGGGCATATGCACAATTCGGGTATTTGAAGATCGTTTTTTCTCGTTTATTTTTTTTTTTTTTTTGTTTTTTTCATATGTATTTTTTATTTTCGTTTTCCTGATACATATTTTTTTGTTTGTATACTCAGAGAAAAGGAATCAAAAATAAAATTTTTATTTTTATAATGCACGTTTTAAACCAAGTCATTTTTATTTTATAAATGAAAATTTTTAAATTAAAAATTTAATTTTTTAAATTAAAATTTATTTAGGATTTAAAAAGAAACATGTTTAAATTAAAAATTAAAATTAATGGAATAAAAACGAAAGTTTTTCCTTCAAAATCTCATAGTGCTTAAAATAAAAATAAACATTTTTAAATTAAAATTGTTTTTTTTTTTTATTTTGCAATTTTACTCTGAACATTTTTAAAATAAAAAATTTCGTATTTACATAATTCTTAAATATCAAAACGTGCGCTAAGGAAATCTTACACGAATGCGCAGAGGTATTTTTAGTTTCCTTATACCGACGGAAATTTCAGCAGTAGCAAGTGTATTTGCTTTTTGCCTAAAAAATTTGTGCTTTAGTGTTTGAAAAACTGAGGTCCAATTTGATTTCCACCGCTTTTTAAAATTATCTTGATATTGTGCCAATAGTCGCAAAAATCACAATCAACCCTTTTATAATCTGGTATTTGATATTTATGTTTGCATGCACATGCAGATGTAAGAAATTATGTGCATAAGTATGTACCTAAAGGAAAATCAAATCAAATATGCATATGGCTGTGAATACTGAACTTTTGAATGCCGAAGCCAGTTTCATATTCGCATACAAATTTGATGTGAAAAATAAAAAAAGTACTTTGCTAGTTTTTTTTTTTCAATTTAAGTCTGAAAATAAGCAATTAGTTTCTCCTTAGCGAAAGCGAGAAAACAAGCTATGTTCTTCTGTTTTGAAAGCCACGTAAACACTAATGTGTGGAAACGTTGAAGCATGCTCACTGTGCTGTGATTGGCTGTACAAACAAAATACACATTGTGAGGTGGATTGGTGGTGTATTTGCGCTATTTTCTTAGCAGGCTTTTAGGGGCATGTTACAGGGGGGGGCTATATTATTGAGAACTTAAATAGTAAACACATTTAAAACGTAAAATAACCAGATTTTAAAGAATTTCGTGTGAAATGAACGAAAATGTGTACGCAAGCCGGGCTTCTCGGCTTGTATGAAGCGACCGCCTCTGCCTAAAACGTAACTACTCATTCACCGTTCTGCGTACATATGTCTTGTTTTTTTTTTTTTTTCGAAGATGTGTCAGAAAGCATTGAAAGCCAAACGTTTGGGATATGCCTTTCGACTCACCGCACTAGAAACCCAGACCCGCCCCGTTTCACTCCTTCCGAGGAACACCAGCTAGGTAGTACTTCGTGGTGGGGGAGACGGGGCGGCTATTGCCTTTCCAAGGAAATCTACGCATTTTTTCGCTTGACGCAACTTTGTTAGGATTTCTCCAGCGAATCGGCACACAAACGTCCAATTTTCTATCGAGCATAGTACCCACTAGGCTGTGAACCTGAATAAACTTTGCTACTTTTTGCTCAAGTCTTCCCTTTCGCTTTCAAATCTCGTACAGACGAAAGAACAATGCTCAGCGTCTTCTGTTAAATTTCCAGAGCAAAACGTAAAATACGGAACATCATCGTATCCGACTCTGTGTAGGTACGCTTTAAAACACCCATACCTCGTTAAGTGCACCGTTAGGTCGAAATTCACTTCACTTTTTTACATTTGACATTAATTTGTATGTCCAGCGAATTGTCCCAGCGGTCTTGCCATTGTTGCAAGTTCTTTTTCATCGCTATTTCCCCACTATGTTTATCTTGACCAACCAGAACCTTCCGAGCCACTATGTCGATAGGGCATAGCCCTGAAATCACCATCGCTGCCTCCTCTGATGTAGTTCTAAATGCACTGCACACTGCTGTACAGAGATCTAAGCTCTCTAGCATATGACTTGGTATTTAACGCCGTCGACCAAATAGGTGCACTGACTTATAGTAGTCTGCGCTCTTGTCTTGGCCCCCCAACGTTCAGCATCAGTCTTTAGAGACCTGTTGCGACCTTTTCAGCCTCTTCCACTGAATAGTCGACATGGGGTTTGAATGTCAGCTTTGTATCAAATATTATGCCAAGATATTTTAACGCGTCTGCTGATTCCCGCGACTTTCTGCTTCTCATCAAAACCGCCTCCGTTTTCTGATGCGCCAGTTCCAAATCTCATTCCTTTAGCCAAGCATGTATACGAAGTATTGCATTGTTTGCCTTTCTTGTAATCTCTCTCAGGTGCTTAGATAATATTACGACTGTGATATCAACTGCGAATCCAGCAATTTTTGTGCTTGGTGGTAATTTTAGACGTAAATTGCGTTCCAGAGAGTTTGCCCAAGTACCGAACATTGTGCCACTTACTTACTTACTTAATTGGCACGCAACCGTCTAGAAGATTCTGGTCGAGTCCAATAAAGCGCGCCAGCTGTTTCTGTTTCGTGCAGCATGGTGCCACTTGGGAACACCTAGGGAGTCGGCATCGCTGTCCACCTGATCTTCCCAACGCAGTAGAGGTCTGGAGTATCTGTTGCCAGTTTACAGAGTTAAATGCGTTCTTAACATCCAGGGTTATTAGTAGGCAGTATTTTTCTGTACTGTATTGTACATATGTATGTATGTATGTAGGTAAATGTGTACACACCCTGCAAAAATTCCAAGTACTCCATTCGCTCATCCATGGAGTGCTTGCTATACACCAACCGAGTTCTCCATAACATGCGACATGTCATACAAAAAGTATGGTCCAATTAACATGGCGTGTCATTGCAGTGGAAATATACTCCAGTCCCGCATAACATCAAATTAATCCCTGGAGTACCTACATTAGATTAATTGATGGAGTATCTAATATAACCACATACATATGTATGTACGAGTATACACGTCATCGCGATAAATATTTAGTTTTCGTTGCCATGTTCGGCTAACTACGAGCCGATGCAAGTACATGAATCGACCGTGTGGCCTACCACAAATGGACCATATAATCCAATGATTTTTACAGCGTACGCGTGTCTCTATCTCTCTGTGTGTATGTGTGTGACTGCGTATTTTAACACATCCTGTTTGCATATCCTCTACATTTCCGGGCCACTCACGGAAAAACAAGCAACTATGCGTGCGACCACCGCGGTCCACCGTAACGATTGACATTTCATTTAGCGGCAGGCACTGATATTGCGACTACACCCCCAAAACCCACCCAACATCCGCATGTGCTTGTCGGCGTGCCTTGGTCGTAGTATCCATATCAACATGCCACTACCTCCCTAACTCCCTAACCCCTTCCCTCATTCATCATGCGGCCTTGTTAAATATCAGCCAAGCGAAACGGGAAACAAGATGTGTCGCTTAAATAAATCGTCGCAGTTCTGCTTAGAGTTTATTGTGGATGTTGTTGGGTGGGTGTAGAAGGGGAGGAGTGAATACATAAATCCGTCTACTCAAATTTTACTATGAAACCGATTTGATTTCAATACATTCATCTTTCCAGCCATAAAATTTGCGGCGATCAACGACATGCAAGCTGTGCGAATTCACAAGATTTTTAATTTTTTTTTTTAATTTAATGGTCGAAAAAAATAAAAGGAATTTTTGTAATTGAAATAAAAACCAGTGGAATGTAAGGAATAGAATATGAGTTAATAGCTGTGAAAAGCAAAAAGGTAAAAAGTAAGGAGGGAAATAAACGAAGAAGCGCTGAAATAAGTTATTTCTTATTACGTCGATTAAGCACAATCTGGAAAACCTTTTTTTTTTAATTTAAATATTATCGCAAGGGACATTTATTCAAACAAACTCATAAAACATTGAGAGCGAAGTTATCGTGAGGGACAAAATTATGATTTTTTTCGCAAACTGCATATTTTTTCAAGAAAAAAAAATACCAGGTTCAGTATATTAATTAACTATCTAATCTTCAATATATCAATAAAAAGCAGTAAAACCAAAAAAAAATGGTCTACTGTAAAATGTTGTTTGTGTCCCTTACGATAAAGTCACACGAAGGAGTCGATATGCGCAAAAAATGAACTAAAAAGTTGATTAAAGAATAAAACATAATTTAACTAATCTATATCGTCGCTCCGGAAGAAGAAAGACGCATGTCAGTAATTTGTCGACGAAAAAAGGCGCAATAAAAATATGTCGGGGAAGAAAGACGCTTTACAAAACATGTCGACGACGATAGACGCATTATAAAATATTTCGACGAAGAAAGACGCATTAGCATTATTAACTGCGAAGAAAGACGCATTAGCATTAATATTGACAAAGAAAAATAAAAAATCGAATAAGTCTTTCTTTCCTAAAAAAAATTTAAATGCGTCTTTCTTTATAGTAAAAAAAAATAAAACGTCTTTCTTCGTTATCAAAAAAATAAAGAGTCTTTCTTTCGAAAAATATTTTTAATGCGTCTTTCTTTGAAAGAAAAAAAGTCTTTCTTCATTCAGTTTCATCATTCACGCGCGCTCTTCTCACTAATTCATATTTTTCGACGAGGTGTATATGCGCGCTATCACTATGGATGTACATACATATGTACACATGTGTAGCTAGAGAGAAAAGCTTTGATGAGCAGTTTTGACATATGTTTATGCTTTAAAATCACTAATATATTAACTAATGCAATTTTATACAGAATATTTACATATATACTTATTTTTAGCCTATTTACTTCAAAAGTATCATAAATCAAAAACGCGAGTTTTCAGGTAAGGATGGGTATGCATGCATGTGTGCGTATGTACATATATGTATGTGCATTATATGACGAAATTTCGGTCTGATATATTGAAAATTTAGAGTTTGAGGTCAAAAAATTATCTGTGCTATATGTACTATTGATGTACATACATATATAGCGATCGAAAACTTAAAGGGCTTTTTCGTAAAATCAGCTTATTAAGGTATGATAGTATAGCGATATACTATCATTTGCTGCTTTTTATACCAGCCATGAACATGAAATAGTGTTATAACTTTGTGCCGAAATACTATGTATTTTTATGTAAAGTTTATCATTTGTCGGAATCGCCCAAATCCAGTATAAAATATAGCACCCATACAACGGATTGTTCATATGTACAAGATAAATTTGAGTATTTGTAACTTATTCAGTTAAACAGATAAAATTTAATTTCTATCATTCATAAATGGTATAAAGTCTTTGGTACGCATAAACTTGTTGATATTTGCATTTATCTATTTCGTCTCCCACCTGTGCCGTTACCTTATAAATGGGAGTTTACGTGGGGATCCAAGCCCTAAGAGTACAGATTTTAAATAAGCATACATAAACGTCACATATGTAGATAATTAAATAAATATTTTTGAAGTACATTGTTTATTCGCTCGGCAAGGAGGAATAAATAATAGATAAGAAATAATAAAATAAGAAGAACGAATGGTTCGTATTAAAAATAGTATAATAGATTGCTTTATTAAATTCAAGGATTTGGTTGATATAATCGAATCTGAAAATCTTACCTTCGCTGGTGTGATGTGGCGCTTTGAACTGCTAGAAACAGAATAGGAAGATTTTGTTGTTCCGGTGCTGAAGGTGCCATCATGAAATTAGTTTTCTTGTAGGTAACGGTTTCTTATTCAGCAACAAATCACCTACAAGATTGCAGCTAACTTCACGAAAGCTTTCATATGAGCAGCACATTAGGGTGATACAAATTAAATTGGGTTTAGGTTATGAACCTAAACATACCGGCCCCCTTGCGGCATGCAACAGAGTTGGTGGCACCACATCATCCTCAGCTCAGATAGGAGAATGAATAACTTAAATACAATTTGTTATGCAAATAAGTTGACGTTAAAATTCATACATGTCAATTTGAAATGTAATGCAAGATTTTTCTTTAATGATTGACAAAACTTCAAATGAAAATTCAAAATAAGTTAAGAACTTAAGTGCTAACTTAAACTATTGAGGCGCTACAGGTGAGTTTCGCGCTGCCGCTATCCCTTTTGAGTCTGTGGAAGAGAAAGTGTTAGTAAAATAGACATGGTTTTATTTCTGCACGAATATGTTATACCCTACTCGCATGCTCCGGACAGCATCCACCCAAAGATGGTGTCTTGTGCCAGGAGTGGACCCATCGTCCCTGGGGGAAAGGAGTTAGGTAGCAGAACCCGTGCGCTTACTTCCGCTCCCAGTACAAGTTGTACTAGGGAGGCCTTGTGGAAATTTGGGTCTGCTAGCCTCATATTACCGTAGCGGGCAACGATGGTCGGATCAAGGCTCCTAGCCGGCGTCACCATCCGGTTGTTGGCGACAGTGGCATACGTTGTAATAGTGGCTGAGTTAGCATGTCTGCCACGTAACACCAAAAAGCAGCCGCGTTGGTTGTTAATAGTTTGTGTTTGCAGCTTTAACTTGCGCGCCAACAACGGGTTGATTTTGGAGGCGGTGGCACACATGTCAACTAGCGCTCGAACCAGGTGTAACCGCCCTCCTGCCTCCACTCTGACCAACGCTGTGGGCGCTACTGAGGTCAGACAGAGCAGAGGTCGGGGCGCGGTTAGCTGTGCATTACCGGTCCGGAATTTTGCCGTTGTCAGTTGATGTTGTTGTTGTTGGAGGGCGGATTGCCGATTGCAACTTGACTGCCGTTTATCATATATTTCCCAGGGTTGGACGCGCTGAAGCTCCCACCCTGGTTGTGTGTCATGGCGTAAGGGAGGGCGGAAGCGCCGAGGCTCCGTCCTGTACGCCGTAGAAGGCGCAGGAGGCTCGAACTCCTGTCCAGCATCAGACCCGACGAGATCAATGACTTCTTCATCTCGGGTACGCACCGATATTTCGGAAGTGGAAAGCGAAATTACGTCGTCCTCCACTTGCCGATGTCGCGGTGGGATGCGTCGAGGCCGCTCATCAGTTGCCTCGAGATGAAGCAAGGTGTGATGGCGGTCTCCACATCGCCGACACGAGTACTGGCTAGTACAGTTAACCGATCGGTGCGTTGGCGTCAAGCAATTTTGGCAAATTCGTTTAATTACCACCTCCCGTAATCGGTCCGTCGGGGTTTTTGCCCGGAAGACCGGACACAGCCTTACCGGATGGTGCTTATCGCAAAAGCGGCATGCCAATGGGAACCCTTTGTGGTTTGCCTCAGCTTTTTGGCGTTTTGTGACGCGACCCATTTTATTTCTATGGGAGAAAATGGGGTAAATTTTTTACATTTCGTAAATATGTTCGTTGGGTGGCGGCATTGAAAATTTGTCGAAACTTCCGGGTGTGGCGTTTGTATATGATTGTTTTGGAATCATATAGTTTTCATTTGTAATTGCATGATTCTGCGTAGCAGAAGTACTTAAAAAATTACCCATATTTATATATGTATAAATATTTGAATGTAAAAAAAAAAATAAAAATATGTTTGTATCTATGTGTTTGAATTGAGTATTTGCGTAGCAGAGGCCTGGAATCTCCAAAAAAAGGAAAAACGAGGAAAAGAAGAAAAAAAAATCAACAAAAATTCATCAAATTTTCATCAAAAAATCAATATTTGATAGATGAGCAAATACTCGTGCGAGCGCTATTTGTAGGTCATCGTAGCGTTAACAATGTCGATTGCCGATTTATCGATAAGTGACAAACAAAAACAGCTGATTTTTTATCGGTAGGTCAGTTACCCACCTGTTGACATTCTCGTACATAAGGCCGGATGCACACGACAGTGATCGTGGCATACTTAATATTGTAATCAATCCTTGTTGTACGACGCCTGAACCCAAAAGTTATAAATTGAAAGTTGGCATTCAAAGTGTGATTGTGAAATAATTTTGCTATTTTCCATTAATATTTGTGCTTAACCAGCGTAATTTTACATATATTTTACAAATTTTCCAATTTTTTGCGTTGTGCATGTTGTGCGCTTTATGTACGTTGGATGCGTCACAAGCGTTGCACGATTTGCGGCGTCATACGCGTTGAGCGTTACGCTGGCGTCATACGCTTTGTGCGTCATGCGGGCGTCATACAAGCTGTACGCTTGCTGTACGGCATACCCTTGGCACGCTTGCTTAAATCATACGCCTTGTGAATTATGAGTGCGTCGCGTTTTGTATGCGTTTAACGCGCTGTGCGTCGCGTTTGTATGCGTTTAACGCGCTGTGCGTTATGCACACGTCGTACGCGTTGTCCGTTTTTTGTGCGTTGTATCTGACGGACACATTGGAGGCTCCATAGAATGTCTCTGATCAGATTATCTGCGATATATTTGACTCATCCCTAGTCGTTTTGGTTTTGAAGACAACAAAAAGAAATGGTAAATGGTTGTAATTGTTGTGCAGAAAATAAATTAAAGTTTATTAACCTTTTTTGTTTACTTTTTTGTGCAGGTACATTGGATAAGGAATACCAAGTGGGTTAATTGGTGGGCCGGAAAACATAAACCATGTAAGCAGAACTCCAATGCAAATTCGTGCTTTCATATGTTTTACAGCTTCCCTTTTGGTTTTTTCTTCTTTAATTGCAGGACATTTCCAGTGGAAGGTTTTTATAAAATACTTTTTTTTTTTTTGTATTCAAAATCTAAGTGCCGATGTATCGTAGGCACACATGTGGAGTTTTTATTTGTGCATAAGTTTTTCTCCGATTATTCTTGGATATTAATTATTAATTTTCCAGGTGTGCAGTTTTATAACAACGAAATGGATCTTGATGGACGCCGGGATACGGATTTGGTATGAAATTTACTCTGTATATTTTTATGTAGTTAAGTCTTTTTGTAGGTATTTCCAGGCTACGTATAAGGGCTCTATGGGACGGGGAGGCGTATGCCTAAACTTCTGTGGCTTCATTATGAAGCGGGTTAACTTTCTGGGGCTCATCGGAGCAAATATATATTTTGACTGATCCTCGGAGGACCAGTTGGAGGGTGGTTGGTACTGAATAGTACCTCTTATGAAAACTGCTGGGGATTTTTGTACATTGATTATGCACATTGACCTAATTTTCGTGTTGATTGTTGGCATAGGTCAGTGTGGAGGATTTCGTAGGTTAGGGTGTGCCTTAATTTTCATTTATTGTTGTGAAGTATTTTCTTCACCTGATGGTAATAAGACCAATTTCGCGATTGGTCTTGTTATCTGCCCTTTTGCTGTGTCAAGTACGACGACTCGTACTCGGTTATCAGTGCCTTGATGCACTTTTGAAATTCGTCCAAGTCTCCACTCGTTAGGCGGTAGGTTATCTTCCTTAATTACCACTAAATCTCCTTCTTTCATATTTGATTGTGGATTTTTCCATTTAATACGTTTTTGCATTTCGTTGAGGTATTCTGTTTTCCACCTTCTGCAAAACGTTTGGTGTAAAGCCTTCAATTTTTCCCAACGGTTCGCAATCGATAACCGATTTTCGTGGACGTCTATTTCGGGTGGAGCAAGTAGATGCCCACCTATCAGAAAATGGCCGGGAGTTAGTGGTTCTAGACTTGTGAGTTCATTTGAAATTGGACTAAGTGGTCGTGAGTTGAGGCAAGACTCAACTCTGCAGAGAAGAGTACTAAACTCTTCAATAGTGAATTTGTGGTCATTTGCAACTTTTTTGAAATGGTTTTTGAAGCTTTTTACCCCAGCTTCCCATAATCCGCCCATATGAGGTGCGGCTGCAGGTATAAAATGCCACTCCAAAGATTGGTGGCAGTATTTAGAGAGGGTTTGGTCCCTTGAAGTTGACAGAAACGCTTTAAATTCTGCTCTAAGAGCGCGGGAAGCTCCGACGAAGTTCGTTCCATTGTCGGAGTACATATTCTTGGGGCATCCTCTGCGGGAAATAAACCGGTCAAAGGCTGCTAGGAAGGTGGGAGTACTGAGGTCGCTTGTTGCTTCTAAGTGAATAGCCTTGGTACTAAAACAGACGAACAGACAGACGTAGCCTTTTGACATGCGACACCCTCTGCCACTGTAAGACTTGATGTCGAACGGACCAGCAAAGTCTACACCTGTGTTTGTGAAAGCGCGAGAAAACGTTGTTCGCTCCGAAGGGAGATTTCCCATAATTCGGGATTGTACTTGCTTTCGATGTATGGTGCAGATTTTGCAATTGTGTATTACTGAACGTATCATATTCTTTACACGAGGGATCCAGTATTGTGTACGTAGGAGACGGAGCATTAGCTGGTTTTCCCCGTGTAAAGAGATCTTATGGACGAACTGGACTAAAAGACGTGTAAATTGACAATCATACGGCAGAATAATAGGGTGGCGTTCGTTATACGCCAAGTCGCGAGATGCCCCAAGACGACCGCCAACTCGCAAAACTCTATCTTCGTCAATAAAGGGATTAAGTGAGAGAATTTCACTTTTGTGGCCAATGGGTTTACCGCCTTTTAACAGGTTATATTCTTCGTTGTAGTGCCTTGTTTGATAAAGTATAATTAAACGTTTTGTAGTGCCTTGTTTGATAAAGTATAATTAAACGTTTTGTAGTGGATTTAATCTCTTCTGGCGAAATAGTAGAGGATTTGAGAGTGGTAGAGTTTGTCTTTGGTTGGCTGTGTCTTGTGAATCTGAAAATGTAGGAAATAACTCTTAGAGCACGTGAAAAATCAGAAAAACTATCGAGAATGTCAGAATCTACTTTTGTTGTTGCATGTACCTGTACCTTCTTTTCTTCTACCGAAGTATTGTAGGAATCGTCTTGTTTTGGCCATTTATCTTCATCTTCTTGTAGCCAAGAAGGACCCTGCCACCACAAAGAATTGGTAATCAATTCGCTCGCGGAAAGACCCCTACTAGCTAGATCTGCTGGGTTGGAGGCAGAGTCTACATGTTTCCAATTCTTGTTCCCTACTTTATCAACTATTTTTGTTACTCTGTGGGCGACAAAGGTTGACCAAGAGCATGGCGGTTTTCGTATCCATGCTAGAACAATGGTTGAATCGGTCCAAAGATTAACCCGTAGGTGCCCAAGATGAAGATTCTCAACAACTGAATCGATAATGTCTGCTAAGAGGACAGCTCCGCATAGCTCCAGCCTTGGTAGGGAAATAGTCTTTACTGGTGCAACTCTTGTTTTCGCTACGAGTAGATTAACGTGAATGTGATCCCTTGTTTTAACGCGAAGATATACAGTTGCAGCATAGGCTTTCTCCGATGCATCACTGAACCCATGGATTTCCATTTCGATGTTAGGTTTGAAGTTTACCCATCTTGGTATTCGAATCTCGTTAATTGCTGTATAGTCTGCCATAAAGGATTGCCAACGCTCTAAAGTGGATGTTGAAACTGTTTCGTCCCAGTCTGTACCCTCAAGCCATATATTTTGCATTATGATTTTAGCTGCTATGATGACTGGAGCGAGCCACCCTAATGGGTCGAACAGTTTTGCGATGGCAGATAGAATTGCTCTTTTGGTCGGAACATCTGAGTTTGCAATAGGTTTTGCTGAAAAATAGAAAACGTCAGAGTGGGCATTCCATCTGATTCCTAAAGTCTTTGCGGTACTTGTATCTTCAAACTCTAAAAAGTCTTCACTTAGCAAATCGGTTTTTGGAATCCCTCGCAGAATTGTACTGCAGTTTGACGTCCATTTTCTTAATGAAAAGCCTGCTGACTTTAAAGCTTCTGAGATTTCATCGCGTGCTTTGATAGTGGACTCAACAGTATGCCCCCCTGAAAGTACGTCATCTACATACATACTTGTACGAAGGATGTTTGAAGCAATGGGCAGAGACGTTTCGACGTCGTCTGCTAATTGATGAAGCGTCCTTATAGCGAGATAAGGAGCGCAATTGACACCGAATGTGACAGTTTTGAGTTCGTAGATTCTAATAGGGTCGTCTGAATTAATGCGAAATACGATTCGCTGAAATTTCGTTTGATTATCTTGCACCCATATTTGTCTATACATCTTCTCAATGTCACTATTGAAGACATATTTGAACAACCTCCAACGAAGAATTAGAATAGTCAGATCTGCTTGCAGAACTGGACCTGTATGTAATATATCATTTAAGCTCGTGCCATTTGATGTAGGGCACGAGGCATTAAAAACCACCCTAACTTTTGTAGTTGTGCTTTCTTCTTTTATTACCGCATGGTGGGGTAAAAAATAGCAATCAGCTGTATCGGGTGAAATAGAAGTGGGAAGTTTTGACATGTGTCCCAATGTCTCATACTCCGCTAAAACCCTATTATATTCAGTTCGTAGGACGGGATTCTTTGCTAAACGCGTCTCATTCCTATAATATTGAGAGCAAACGCTCCGAAGAGAAGGTCCTAAGTGAATTTTTGTGGGGAATTCTTCTTTAAAAGGTAGGGAAACGGTGTATTTTCCGTCTGCATTCCTACGCGTTGTGGCTTTGAATAGCTCTTCACATTTCGCATTGTCTTCTGTGAGGCCTTTTTTCTTGGGTACGTCTTCCAACTCCCAGAAAGCTGTCAATTGCTTGTCGAGATTAGTTTCGTTGAAAAACGACATCCTATTATTGGATGGCGTATGTGCATCGGCACTGCCGGTTAAGATCCAACCGAATACCGTTTCCTGGGCTAGAAGCGTATTTAATACGTTCTTTCTTATTCCGCCCAGGATTATTTGTGGATAGATATCTCCTCCTAATATAAGATCTACCGGCTCGTTGACGAAGAACCTTTTGTCTGCCAATTCTAAGTCTGGAAATTCTTGTTGAGTCATCGCACTAACTTGGGAAGTTGGAAGATTTCCCGTAAGCTGTGGTAATACTAACACCATGGCATCTATGTTTATTAGTGGGTCTGTTAACGACCGCAATTGTATGTTGCATGCATGTTTTACCTTTGCTGATAAAGTATTGTTAATGCCTGATACTTGCACATCCAGACGTTTGGATGGTAAATTGATTCTCCGCCTGAGTCGTTCCGTCATAAATGAGCATTCGGACCCTGAATCTATCAACGCTCTCGCTGAAAAATTGACGCCGTTATAATATATATTAACTCGAGCTGTGCCTAATAAAACCCCTTTACTTGTGTTTGCATGAAGAGAAGAGACATTGTTTGTATCTGTTTTTGCCTTTTCTTGCGCTTGTTTAGAGGTAGATGGTTTTTCGTCAGACTGTTTAGAATAAGTACCTTTTTGATTTACTGGTTTTTGTTTGCCTGTTTGGAGGTGGAGCATAGTGTGGTGTCGCGAGTGGCACGAGCTGCAATTAAAAGAACTGGTGCATCTGGATACCGTATGTCCCGCCGAAAGGCAATTCAGACAACAGCTGTTGTTTTTGACATATGCTATTTTGTCAGACGTCGATAGCTTTTTGAATTGTTGACAATTTCGTAATTGGTGCTCTTTGCTTTTACACATTTTGCACGCATTTTTCGGGATGCTGGCTTGGTAAGCTCCAAGTTTCGCAGGCGATTTCCCTGTATTATTTCCGCTTGGCGGTTTAATGGTCTTAGAAGTCTTAATGTCTTTTAGACCAGAAACTGTTTCCAATGTTTGGAATCTGTTCGTTAAGAACTTATCCATATCCTCCCATTTGGATATTTCGGTTTTATCCTGAATTGTTTGCTCCCATAGAGCGAGAGTACCTTCTGGGAATTTAGTTGAACAGAGGTATGTTATGATTGCGTCCCAATTAGAAATGTCAATTTGATGACATTGTAAGGACGAAATGCAATTGTTAATTTCTCGCTGCAGCTTTTTTATGGACACTCCACACTCTGACTCCACCGTTTTTAAATTAAATAAAATTTTCAACTGTGTATTGACCAAAACTCTTTTATTTTCATATCGGTCAGTTAAATTTTTCCAAGCAGTAGTGAAGCCTTCGTTAGTCAATGGACATCTTTTCACAATTTCTTTGGCCTCCCCGGTGGTTTTTTGATTTAGATGGAATAATTTTTCCACCGGAGTAAGGCGCTTGTTCAGAATATAAATGGCCGTAAACATGTCCCTAAAGGACGGCCATGAAAGATAGTCACCCTTGAACACTTCGGTGTCACAAGGGGGAAGACGTATATTATGCTCACGACTGTCGTCAGCTTTGGGTTCCTGCACTGTTATTTTTTCAGTAGCAAATTTTTCTGCTTCAGTAGATATGGCAGACATACATTTCATGTATGTTGAAAAACAAGCTATATTTTTTTTCTTTAATGCCGCAATATCTTCTTTCTTGATATCGGCAGCATTTTGAGCAGCTTCGTATGCCTTTTTGCTCTTCACCCACAATGCTTTTAGCTCCTCTTGTTGGATTGCAAGAGTGTGCTTGTCGTGTTCGTCGGACGACATGCAACGGAATCCTTGATCGAATTCCAGAATCGCATCAGTGGTTTTGATGTAGCTTGCCAAGCTCTCCATTTTGATTGCTTGTATTTAAAATTACAGAGAATTGGAATGAGATCACTAAGTACTTGGTGGAATTTAATGTAGAAGTGCTGAAAAGTGCCGTAGAAATAACAGAATACCCTTTCTGGACACAGATAGAAACCAGAATGGAGATTTAATGTATCCTAGGGTACTGAGATTAAAAGATATTAACCTTCAGAATTTGCCACACCGACCCGGAAGTTCGATAATAAAAACTTGAATTTTTTGTTTAATTTTTTAAAAATTGATTAACAAAACTCTTTTCTCTTTTATATAAAATGCACGACTATATTTGTATATTAGATGTGTTGCAGCTAGAAGAAATAAAATATGCAATGTATGTATGTATGTGCGTGTATATATCAATATGTATATAACCTCAAAATAAGGTGTATATATGTATATTTATTAACGTAAAGTTGAAAATTTAATGAAGTACTAGCCGAACGTGGTGCCACCCAACAATTAGTATATTATCGCAATTTAGGCGAGTGAATTTAAAAAAATAAAGTTTTTGTTAAGAAAATTTGCAACCCGAAGGTATAGAATAAAACGCAGTGTTGTTGTTGTAATTAACATGCGCAAGCAAAAGTGAGGTTATGTTGAGTGTGTCTGTATACACAAAAGAAAACTTTGATTTTATATTTTGCAATTCACTCGTGCCCGTTCTAGTAATTGTTTAATCGCTTTATTGTAAATTTTTTTTTTTTTTTTGCGAATTATTTATTTTTTGAATTAAAAAAACTTTTTCTTTTTTTTGAAAAGACACTAAATTTCGTGCAGAAATAAAACCACTCACCCTTTGATATTTATGTGTGTGTTTAATAGGAGTTTGAAATGCCGGCTTTTGTATTGTGGTTTTGTGTGTCCAAATTGTACGCTGTAGGTGTGGCTGGATGTTATATTTCTTTGATGATGTGAATGTGTGTTATTGCAAATGAGTGCTCCTGGTGATATATGTGCTGCTTGAGGATGAGTTTTATTGGTATATTGTACCCTGCGATTGTATGTTTTTGCTCAATGTATTATGTGGACTGTATATTCGGATTAGATTAGCTTTCCGCTTGATGTATGCTTTATGCTTGCTTGGAATTTCGCTGGTTGTCCTTCGTACTCCGGGGGAGATGGACCAATGTTTATTCGCTCGGCAAGGAGGAATAAATAATAGATAAGAAATAATAAAATAAGAAGAACGAATGGTTCGTATTAAAAATAGTATAATAGATTGCTTTATTAAATTCAAGGATTTGGTTGATATAATCGAATCTGAAAATCTTACCTTCGCTGGTGTGATGTGGCGCTTTGAACTGCTAGAAACAGAATAGGAAGATTTTGTTGTTCCGGTGCTGAAGGTGCCATCATGAAATTAGTTTTCTTGTAGGTAACGGTTTCTTATTCAGCAACAAATCACCTACAAGATTGCAGCTAACTTCACGAAAGCTTTCATATGAGCAGCACATTAGGGTGATACAAATTAAATTGGGTTTAGGTTATGAACCTAAACATACATAGTTACAAATATATGCTTATACCTATATATATAATTGCCCCTCAGCATTCCAACTCAATTAGTTTCGAAAATAAATGCATTTTAATGGTTTTTCGCGGCACCCGTTATATGGAGTTTGGTAGAATTTGTCATCAGATTAAGTTAATTTTTACACCATGTACTAATATTCATCAAAAAAGCTTGCATACTGAATTTCAGCATTGTAACTTAATTAGTTTCGAAAATTAATGCATTTAAATGGTTTTTCGCGACACCCGTTATATGGGGGGTGGGAGAATTTGTCATCAGATTAAGTTCATTTTTACACCATGTACTACTATTCATCAAAGAAGCTTGCATACTGAATTTCAGCATTGTAACTTAATTAATTTCCAAAATAATTGCAATTTGATGGTTTTTCGCGACACCCGTTATATGGAGGGTGGGAGAATTTGTCATAAGATAAGTTCATTTTTACACCATGTACTAATATTCATCAAAGAATCTTACATACTGAATTTCAGCATTGTAACTTAATTAGTTTGGAAAATAAATGCAATTTAATGGTTTTTCGCGACACCCGTTATATGGGGGGTGGGAGAATTTGTCATCAGATTAAGTTAATTTTTACACCATGTACTACTATTCATCAAAGAAGCTTGCATACTGAATTTCAGCATTGTAACTTAATTAGTTTCGAAAATAAATGCAATTTAATGGTTTTTCGCGACACCCGTTATATGGGGGGTGGGAGAATTTGTCATCAGATTAAGTTCATTTTTACACCATGTATTAATATTCATAAAAAAAGCTTATTTTCAAAATTTGAGCACTCTAGGTCCATTTTTACTATTTATGGCCGTTTTTTGTATGAAACGTTCCCATTGTGCGGCAGTGCTCGAGCTCCTATACAAAGTGCCTTTGCTCGGCACATTCAATATCCCAGCAGTATTTGAGGTAAGGAGCTGCATATTCAGTAGAATATTCATTATGAAAAATAGCCTGAAACTAAGTTCAAAATTCATTGCTGAAAAAATAACTGAACACGCAGTGAAGACATCAGGTGTACTGAAATACATACTATGGAAGTTCTCCCTGCGTATTCAGGCCTTTTTTCCTACAGAAACTCTCCCTTCTCGTTCGGCAGTTTTTAGGTAGTTGATTTTCGACGCCACCTCTATATAAAAACGAAAGGGAAAGTTCAGATATTAGAACTACATCTCTACTGAATATTCAGTAGGAAATATGTGCTGTTTTCCAGCTGATAAATACTGCTGGGATGAATCATAGGCACATACATATCAAATTTTTTAATATCTAAGTGCTTATGGGAGTGCAAAGAAAATTTTATTTTCATATTTGAAGTGAAAATATGTATATGTGCCTATGATTCGGAACAAAACAAAAACAGTTGTGCTTTGAGTGCCTATGAGGTGAGCAGCCCTGTTCTATAGCGACGATATATCGACGCAAACTTTTTCCCCAACATATTTTTATTTTTTTCGTCGACAAATTACTGGCATGCGTCTTTCTTCTTCCGGAGCGACGATATGTATAACGCTATATAATTATCGTAATCATTATAGGAATCCAGTCGTTTTCTTGACATAAACTCAAAAGATTTTTACGGTCTTAAAAGCTAAATAATATCGTTTTAAAATTTAAATTCGCATGCAGTCAGTTATAAAAAGCTCGGTTGTATGTGCTAGTTATAAAAAACTTTTCGAATTCTCCAATTTCTTAAGCTTCCAAAAAGCTGTATGTGCGCCAAAACTGGTTCACAATGGATTGTGTAGATACGTATGTATGTCTATAGTATGTGTGTACGTGCATGCATAGCACTCCAGTGGCGGAGCTAGCATAAATTGTCTGAGCAAGCCTATGTGTGAAGCAAAGCCATTGGCCTTTTATGTAATTTTTTTGCTGTATTATCTAAAAGTCTGATGAAGAATAATTAAGTTTTTATATACAATGGATATTATGTGTGTATCTATGTACATATACGACTTTTGTTTCCTTATATCGACGGAAATTACAGCACTAGCAAGTGCATTTGCCTATTACCTACACTGGTCAACAAAATTTCAACAAATTTTTGTTACAGAAATAAAATTCTACTTTTCTAAACGATTTAGGTGCGCTGAATCCGAATCTGAAGACAGATTTTCGGTAATACGTACAGTTTTTGAGTTATCCATGCCCAAAGAGGCGAAAACACGTTTTTTTGGCTACATTCACTCCTCAATATCTTTTAAATTACTTACTCATTTTAAAAATTGATTAAAGCTGTTGAAAGCTCGGCCATTTCTCTTGAAGGCAACGGTCTATGTCTATCTATATCTATATATGTACATAGTATGTCATGTATGTACAAATATATATGTAGGTATGTACATCCATGTGGCCGCTGTGGTGCAGTGGGTAGAGTGCTCGCCTGCTATGCCAGAGGTCTCGGGTTCAAACCACGGTCCGAGCCAAACAAATTTTTCTAATTAGTAAAAATCCAATTATTGGGTTTTTTAAGAGCAGCGGTCACCTCTCGGCAGTGGGCGGCATACCCTCCGAGAGTATTTCTGCCATGAAAAAGCTTCTCACAAAAAATGCATTCGCCGTTCGGAGCCGGCATAAAACTGTAGGTCCACCCAATTAGTAGGAAAAACAAAAAGGAGCACACCTCGAATTGGGAGAGAAGCTCGGCCATAAAACTCGTCAGAGTTATAATAGCGCCATTGTATTATTATTATATTATGTACATCCATAGGTGTTATTTCAACAAAGTCAACCGTGTCGTGGTTATCGTGCATTGTGTAAAAACTTTCCTACAACAAGAAGTCTGAAAAATATTTAAAACATTTTTCATTTTCTTTTGTCGCCAAGTTGCTGGATACTTTCCGTTTCCTTTGAAACAAACTTTGTTGGGAGGGTGGTGATTAAGGAAACGAAGACGCATAGTATGTATACAGCCAACTTTTTTCGCCCAACACTACTAGACTACCGGCATATGTGGCATATGTGTGTATGTATCTTGGCTTATATGTATGCGCGGCTATATCTACCCACCAAAAAATCTAAGCTTTATTTAAGAATTACAATAGCAGATTTAAAGGCTTACGAAACAAGGCCTGAAAATTATAATATAATAATACAATGGCGCTATAATAACTCTGACGAGTTTTATGGCCGAGCTTCTCTCCCAATTCAAGGTGTGCTCCTTTTTGTTTTTCCTACTAATTGGGTGGACCTACAGTTTTATGCCGGCTCCGAACGGCGAATGCATTTTTTATGAGAAGCTTTTTCATGGCAGAAATACACTCGGAGGGTATGCCATCCACTGCCGAGAGGTGACCGCTGCTCTTAAAAAACCCAATAATTGGATTTTTACTAATTAGAAAAAATTTTTTTGGTGTTGGTCGGACTGGGGTTTGAACCCGAGACCTCTGGCATAGCAGGCGAGCACTCTACCCACTGCACCACAGCGGCCACCTGAAAATTATAAGGGTAGAAAATTTGTATGGCGTTATGCTTAAAATAAGGCTGGTTTTTCTGTGTTAATGTCATCAGGCCATAAGGAGTACTTTCTCTCTGAGAGCACAGCTTATTCCAAAGGCTTATCCGCCATGCGAAATAAGGCCTAGATAAGTATTATAAAGTTAGAAGCAGACAGAGTGAGTGCATAACAGAAGCAGCGCTGCCAGCGTACTCCTTTGTTAGACCTGATTTTTCAACAATAAGCAAAACCTTTTTGCAGGGTACATATGCATTTATGCATATATGGATATTCAAGAACTTTGATTTACCTTTAATGCGTATTACTAAAAGTTTTTATAGATTATATACTTCGTACAAGAGTACGTACATACTACATACTTACTTACATATATATATTTGATGTACCAATGTATGTACATTAGAGCGTATCGCCAAAAAAAGTTTAAAATGTTCCCCTCTGGTTCGAATGTTTACTCCTTGGAGATTTCAAAAATGGAAAACACCCTGTAAAAACAGCGAAATTCGTTTTTTTGCTTATAACTTTTCTATTTGGTGTTTGATTTTAACGAGCAATATATTGTTGTAAAGGTTTTAACCCGTGCAATATTTCGTCCATATAAGCCATTAACCTGCGACACCAACTTTAGCTTTTATTAAAATTTATTTAAAACCAACACCCTGTATTAAAAAAAAATTTTTTGAATAAAGTAAATTTAGCCTTGAATTTAGTTTTGACATCATTATATGAGTAAAAAAGATTATTACTTATTAATATTAGCTCTGTTTAATGAACAATAAAAGTTCGGAGCAGGTTAGAGCAGAGCAAAGTAGGGCAGCTGTCGAAATAGAGCAACATAGAGCAACTCAGAGCAGAAATGCCATGAAGAAGTACATAGTACACTCAAATGATCGATTGGAGGTCATTTAGAATTACAGAGCCATATGCTTGCAATTTTATTCTGATACGCACTTGCAGGAACTACAAAATTCTAATGATGTTATAAAAATACCTGATTAATATTTCCAAACAGCAGTGATTGATACTAATTATACTAATTATAACCTAATAATTTACTTGGATTTTCTATGCCATTCTCTAAATACTGAGCGATTTGAACAGGTAGTAAGTGATTCTTGTACAGAAGTTGCCGACGAGGAACGCCTAGGTTATATACTCGCTAAAGTAAGTAGCCGAGAACGTTACAGAAAATTAGAGCTAAGAAAAGATTTAGCATAAATGCATTACATTTATTTCCTCATTATATGCAGGTAAATATTCTTTTTATACCATTCATGGGAATGAAATGGTATTATAACTTTGTACCGAAACACGAATGGTGAAAGTACCAGAACGAGGCGTTGCAGACCTACGAAAATATATACCAATATGATCAGGATCATGAGCTGAGTCGATTAAGCCATGTCCGTCTGTCTGTCTGTCTGTCTGTTTAATCGCAAACTAGTCCCTCAATTTTTGAGATATCTGCATGAAATTCGGAATGTGAGTGTATTTTTAGGAGAAGCTTATCATTTGTCGGAATCGGCCGAATCGGACCACTATATCATATAGCTGCCATACAACCGATTGTTCAGATATATATATTTTAGGGTATAACTTCTCCATCTAAATAATGACACTTCTTTTTCTAAGGAATCTTTGTATAAATTACCCAGAGAATTGAAAGTATAAATTAAACAATATCAGACTATGCAACTTTTCATTTCCCCATTCATGAAAGGTAAGCAGTCTTTGGTACGTCCGAAGTCAGCCGCGCTCTTACTTGTTTTTCTTAGTATTCAGGAAACAATTTTTTTTTCAAATACAGGGTGTTGGATTTAGAAAAATTAGTATAAAAGCTGAACTTGGCATGATGGGGTAAAAGTTTCTATGGATGAAATATTGCCTTGGTGAATACCTTTCTAAAAATGTATCACTTTTGAAAATCGAACGTAAAATATAGAAATTATAGAAAAAAAACAAATTTCGCTGTTTTTACAGGGTGACAAAAAAATTAAAAAAAATTTTTTTGAAAACCTCATAAGGTAAGTGTTCAAACTGGGGGGGAACATTTTCAATTTTTTTTTCCTCCATACACCGTGATACGCTCTAATGTACATACATGTACGTACCAACTACTGCTACTTCCTATTATAAAGCAGACTCTATCAATTCTATTACATAATTCAAAAAGTGAAGGCTGGCTAGTAAAATGAATAATGTTCCATTTTTCGGTTGTCTCTTACGTTCTTCGTATAAAGATTTTGGCTGACAGTACTTCTGGTGAAATTTGGCGGCTAACACTTTTCTAGAATATTTTCGTCCTCCAGCGACCTCTCAAATGCTATTTTATTTCGACTCCCTTAAAAAGTGGACAAAAGAACGATTTCATGGGAGAGCATATTTTTCGTCGCTGTTTATTTTTTTTTTATCAAAAATGTTGTATTATAGCCCGAAAAAGTGGCAAATTTTTTCAAACTTGTCAAGATGATCTGATTGCCGATCGAATGAAATTTATTTTCTGCGATTCATTATTTGAAAAATAAAAATTATTCAGCCGCTACAAATTACAGTACTAAGTTTCGCAACTGGTAAGATACATATGTGTACGTATATTAATATATGCACATATAAGAAAAAGAGACGAAAAGACTTTCGCTTAAGAAAATTATTTGCAATTTGTTTTAGTTGTTCTTTTGAGCCACCGGTTTTTGGCAAATAACGTTTTTTCGTAAATCACCGCATGAACAAATACATAATTATCCACCTATTGTTGGCAATTTCTTTATAAGCGAATGTACCTATGTATGTATTTATGTATGTATGTATGTATGTGCTTAAACGCATAAGACCAATCCGATTAGGGCGCATTTATCAAGTTAATCGAACATCTTGTCAATTTGATTGTTTTGTTCAAAAATGCATTTAAAACCTTTGTGCAATTTAAATAATTTCTTGTTTCTGGAGCTTACAATTTCATTCCACCATAATGTTTAGGTTTATCCAAATCATTTATTATAGGTACTAAAGATCGTTGAAAGCAATTGTTTGCTCTTTTTTTAGGGAACAAAGGACAACGGCAATTAAGTTAATTTATACTTTTGGTTTTTGGTCGTACTTCATTATTGAGCTCTCAAGACCGTTTTTTTCCACATTTTTTCCTTAAAAAAAAATGGTCTTGAGAGCTCAATAATGAAGTAATTATGAAAATAAGTTAATTTATTTTGACTAGTCATGTGAGATCTGAACCTCGTAAGGCAAATTTTTCGCCGTATAACATTTTTCAAACGCTTTCTGTAATTGAAATTTTAAGGTGGTGTTGTTTTAATTAAATATTTCGCTAATAGCGGCTAATTAAATGTATGAAATATTAAACTTTTATCAACTTTACAGCAATTAAAAAATTGGTTTTTAATCCAATAAAATGTTAACACTTTGTAGCCCAAACTTTAAGCCCCAGCTAACCACTTACTCTTGTATCTAAATTCATGCAAAAGTAAGCAGCGATTGTAGGCACTCACCAATGCATACATACATATGTACATAATGTTATTTTATGCGCCTGGACCCACAAACGCCAACCACTTAATGACCCGCAAGCGTGGTTGAGCTGCCTTCAAGCGCAATTTAACTGCATTTAATGTGCGAGTCTGTAAGCACAATTGCATTCGCATAAGTGCGTAGATAAATGTTTTGTATCACACAGCACATTTAACATACATAAACTTTTTTTTGTAGTCATACATAAGTAGGCCATGGCCTGTGGCATTAACTCGGCTGGCGCGTGCCCATCCACCACTTCACCCACCCAACAGGCTATTCAGGCAAAATCCTGTGAAAGAGCGTACATAAGGACACGGCTCAGAGCTAAGCTGATTTGTGCAACAAAGTTGCAGAGTTAGCAGTTGGCACAGGAAGCTAATACACACACAAATAAGTCAGATAACAATGCAACAACAAAAACAACAACAATGAAAATAACAGCATCAACAGTGAAGGGCCACAAACTAACATAAGCGTGCCAGCAAGCGTGCAGCATTGCAAAATAATGATAACGACATGAATTGTGGCAATTTAGCGGCAATATTTTATGAAAAAAAAAGATGTACCAAAGCAAGCAACAAAAACAACGAACATAAAATTAATATATGTATTTTCATATACATATGTACATACATTCATATACATATGTATGTACATACATATGTAAATGACGAGAAATTTGCAGTTTTTTTTTTTTTAAATTGCAATTTTCAGAATTTAGAGTTCAGCAACTTTAGTTGGCGTCAACAAATTTCGAATAACATTTAATTGGCTATAGAGGGCATTACTTTAATAGAGGTAAAAAGAAGTGAGCTCAGCGTAGGATAAATAAATAATAGCTTAAAAAAAACTAAAAAACACGCTTTAATCTTAAAAATGGTACTAAAAATTGAGAAATAATTTAATTAGAAACAAAATGATGAACGAAAATATAAGTATTTAAGGAAAAGCGTGGGGGTGCTCAGTATGTCAAAACATATTTCAAATCGCTGTTTTTTTTTACTAATATTTTTATTTTGACTTTTTTGAGATTTCATATAACGTACTGTTTAATTTCGCAACTAGGTATATTTTTGTACTAGTTGTACGAATCGAATATTTTCACGTTCAAATATTATTGAGCACCCCCACGCTTTTCCTTAAATACTTATATTTTCGTTCATCATTTGGTTTCTAAATAAATTATTTCTCAATTTTTAGTACCATTTTTAAGATTAAAGCGTGTTTTTTAGTTTTTTTAAGCTATTATTTATTTTTAACTTTTTAGTGAAATTTTTCATTAAAGGATGTTTTATGTGGACGCAAGAATAAAAGTAAATTTTTCACATACATTTTTTCCTTATAAAAAAAACATTGGTCATGGGAGCTCAAAAATGAAGCCTAAACGAAAAAATATCAACTAATATGTACTATGTGTATCGAAGCAAAACTATTTCAGTTTTTAATCGGAGATATGCTCTTCTTTATTCAGTCAGCGCTCCAAAATATTCTCATTGTCCTATAATCACTTCCATATTTTTCTTGTATACGAAAAATAGTAAACAACTTCTTGAAAATAACATACATAAATACATGTGAAAGTTACCAAGAAACCAACAGCGAAAAAATAACCTATTTTGGTAATTACCAAGTTCGGCAACCGTGCTATAAATAGAATTTGAACAAACAAAAACAGTTCTTGCTTTGCATACATATGTAGGTACATGCGGTTGATTTCATTGCAAATACAACAACAACAAAACAGAAAGCTTCAAGCTTCATTTTTGAGTGAATTTATGCATTGAGTTTATCGCCAACGCTATGAGCGATCGCTGGCTGTTGTGCGTTAGTTCGCTAGCTATTTGAGTGGTTATACGTTTTTCTTTGAACATTTGTTTGTGATTTGAGAAGAATGTATGTTTGAGTGTTCGTGAGTGAGTTTTTCCATACCCTGAAAGCTTGTTACTTATTGGCTTGTATACGGGAGTGAATTGAAATTCATAGAGGCTATTTTCAAGAAAGGTAACATAAAAGCCGCAATGAAGCATAAAGTATAATGTTGAATGTCCTACTATATGATGCCGTTGGGCTGTTGATGTCATGTTTCATGATCCAAATACCAGGTCGGTCCATGGTACATACACACAAACATGCCATGAGCTGAATGTCAAACGGAATGTCAAAACTGAAAGGAGAACGAAATAATTTGACATTCAGCTCACGAGCGAATGATGGAGAAACTCAGAGAACGAAGGATTTGACCAATAGTAAACACGAATGTATGTATAGAATATGCAGAAGCAGAGAAATTGGATAGCTGTTGAAGAAGAAGAAGAAGTCAGCTGATCTGAAGAGGCGACCTGTATTGGTGGATCCTGTCATGTTTCGAGTCCGGAGGAGAATAGAAATAATAGAGAGAACACAAAAAAGTGAATGTTTGAAAGATATAATTATTTAGTTAAATGTTGCAACTTTTAGGATGGGATGAAGTTACATACATACATACATACATACATACATACATACAGGTGAAGCTAATAAAAGCGTGTTAAAAATGGCATACAATGAAAGGCCATGCAACCATGCAGCAAAACGCACTGCGGAATTTGTTAAATGTCCATTGTACATTCGGTCATCCGCAAAACTGGTTAGCCGGGCAGCCGGCATATAGTACTTATGTACTTACTTCACTTGGGCCAACTGATTTCAAAATTATTGTACTACCAAAACCACAACACACAAGCATGCATAAATAAGGGTACAAATACACAAATACATATGTACAAACATATGTACCCTGCAGGGAACTCAATAACTAGTGAGCAAAATTTCTAGTTCCGAACTAGCGAAAAGAGGTCAAAAGGGAACTAGATCAATTGTAGTTAGACCCTCACCAGTTCAGAAGGAGTGAATTGAGTGACCATTGTAAGAAACACTGATTTGTATGCAATTTCGAAGTGACAAAAATTCTATGAAAATTTTTCGTTCGTTCAATTGACGTCGGCTTTTTATATTTCTGCAATTCTCAGATGTTTTGTGAAGCATTTAATATAAAGAGTTTTCTATTTGAATCTTGTATGAAATGAAATGTTCCCCTAATTATTCTTTCCCGAACCCTCAGGCTTATTTTTAATTTTTTGTATTTTATTACTTTTTAAATATTATTGTAAAATTTTATTAAATAAATAAATAAAAAAACATTAGTTAAAACAGGATTCGAACCCGCGCCCCTCAGATTGAAAGGCACATCGCGCCACTTGCGTGAAGTGTGTCAAAGGCTGCACTTAAGCGGCATATGTAAAACTGTAGAATTTGTAGGTACTTGTAGTTAGTTCAGAACTATCCAAATTGTGCCAATGAACGAACTAGTGTAAACTGTATAATTTAGTACTAGTTCGGAACTATCGAAAATGTAGTGCAGAGAGTGACAATTGACACCGCCTAGGACATCGCCGTGCTAAATTCGCCAGTAGATAGCTCGCACTAGTAGTTTCGAAAAATGCACTAAAAGCGACCTAGTTCGGAACTAGAGATTTCCCCTACAGGGTATGTACTCGTATATTTCCCAGCAAAAAAATTTGCTATTAACACCCAAAGAGATTTGTCCGAGATTGATCTCTTTTGAGAACAATCGGTCAACAATTAGTCCCCGATTCTTCTCGAATATAAATGTAGAGTAATTGTCGACCAATTGTTCCGCAACGGCTATACTAGTGGTCGGAAACTATCGATGGCACTATCGTCACTATCGATGG
The DNA here is from genome assembly GCA_960531455.1 of Urophora cardui. Taxonomy (NCBI): domain Eukaryota; kingdom Metazoa; phylum Arthropoda; class Insecta; order Diptera; family Tephritidae; genus Urophora; species Urophora cardui. The sequence continues at coordinate 117,154,083 of OY482671.1, forward strand.
TTTCTGAACATCGTTTACACTATCGTTGGTTTTCGACTATCGTTTGAACTATCGATAGTTTATTGAAAATTTGAAATGTGACCACTAGGCACCAAACAAACGGTAACTATTCCATGCAGGGTTTGAATTCTTCTTCTTCTTCTTGATTGGCGCTTAACCGTCTAGGCCGAGTCCAACAGAGCGCGCCAATTGCTTCTGTTTCGTGCAGCATGGCGCCACTTGGGAACACCTAGGGAGGCAGCATCGCTGTCCACCTGATTTTCCCAACGCAGTGGAGGTCTCCCGTTTCTTTTGCGTTCAGCGGGTTTCGATAGAAATGCTTTCTTGGCCGGAGCGCCTTCGTCCATTCTCACGACATGACCTGCCCAACGCAGCCGCTGGATCTTTATTCGCTGAACAATGTCGATGTCTGTGTAAAGCTCGTACAGCTCATCGTTAAATCTCCGTCGATACTCGCCCACGCCAACGCGCAAAGGTCCATAAATCTTACGAAGAACTTTTCTCTCGAATACTCCAAGTGCCATCTGATTTTGAAATTGTCCATGCTTCTGCGCCGTACATGAGGACTGGAACGATGAGCGTCCTGTAGAGTGTGATTTTTGTTTGTCGAGAGAGGACTTTACTTTTCAGTTGCCTACTTAGTCCGAAGTAGCATTTATTGGCAAGCGTGATTCTTCCTTGGATCTCCGTGCTGACATCATTCTTGGTGTTAATGCTGGTTCCCAAATAGACGAAGTCCTTAACAGTTTCGAATTTGTAGCTATCAACATTGACGTGGCTGCCAAGGCGTGTTGTTTCTTTGTGTGATGACAGGAGGTACTTCGTCTTGTCCTCGTTAACCGCCAAACCCATTTTCTTAGCCTCTTTATCCAGCTTGGAGAAGGCAGAACATACGGCGCGAGTGTTAGTGCCAATGATGTCGATACCATCGGCGTACGCCATCAGTTGTACACTCTTGTGGTATAAAATGCTTCCTGTATGGTTAAGTTCTGCAGCTCGTATTATCTTTTCCAGCATCAAATTGAAGAAGTCACACGAAAGGGAGTCACCTTGTCTGAAACCTCGTTTGGTCTCGAACGGTTCGGAGAGGTCCTTCCCAATTCTGACGGAGCTGGTGGTGTTAGTCAACGTCATTTGGCATAGCCGTATAAGTTTTGCAGGGAAACCAAATTCAGACATTGCGGCATATAGGCAATTCCTATTCGTGCTATCAAAAGCGGCTTTAAAATCGACAAAGAGATGGTGTGGTGCAGGGTTGGAATTGCTGACTAGCAAGTAGTCAAAGCAACATAAATACGACTATGCGCTCTAGTCGCATGGTCGTTTAAAATGTGATTACCCAAAAACATTAAAATTACACTACAATATGGGTATCAAACGAAAGGGGATGGCCCCAGGTTTTATTTGGACTACGATATATTTCGATAAATTTATCGATAACTGCTCATAATTGTGGAAAAGCGGATAAATATGGATACGTAATGCGAATATAGAATACTGAACACCGCAAAATGGGTATCAAATGAAAGCGCTTGGCTAGGGCTATCATTTGGTCGAGTCTTAATTAATTATGAACTGGTCTAAAAAATATCTATCATCCAGTAATTGTTATGGAAGATCGAAAAAATATAAATTGCTCATAACAATTATGGGATGATCTAAAAAATATCCATCATCCAGAAATTGTTATGGAAGATCGAAAAAAATATCAATTGCTCATAACAATTATGATCTGATCGAAAAAATATCGATCTTTGAGTAATTTTTATTGATGATGGAAAAATTTTTCCATTGCTCAATAATTGTTATCAAGTGATTTTTATATTTATTTGTTATAATTGTTATGGCCTCTGGTTAATATACTTATTAATTTTTTTGAACAAGAATAAATGGCTAATAACTAAGTAAAACAAAACAATGTACTGAAAAAAGTTTTATTGGATCATCTTCTATTACTTTCATGTATTGGTAAGACAGAGATGTAGAATAATTATTATTTCATTTTGAAATTATAAAAAAGTCTTACAAATTTTCTTCAGGATCATAAAAGTCTTTTGATAATATTTTTTTCCTGATGAAAATGATAAAAATCTTCTATAATTATTATTCAGAAACTTATATTTTAAAAATCTTTCCATAATAGTTATTTCAAATATATATTTTTTAAGTCTTCAAAGACTTTTATATTGAGACAAATTTGAAAAATGTCTTTGCGTAATTATTATCAGTAACAAATTGTTTTTTATATCTTCAAAGACTTTTTCATTGAGACAAAGTTCAAAAAAGTCTCAGAAAATTTTCAATAACTTTCATATAAGTATAAAATAAAAATAACTTTCATATAAGTATTTCAAAATTCAAGCAAATTTCCAATTTTAAATTGTATGAAAGATTTTTATCGAAGATATAAAAAATAAATTTGTTACTCAAAATAATTACTTAAAGATATTTTTGAAATTCGTCTCAATGAAAAAGTCTTTGAAGACTTAAAAAACAATTTGTTACGGATAATAATTACTCAAAGAATTTTTTCAAATTTGTCTCAATATAAAAGTCTTTGAAGATATAAAACAAAATTTCTCATTTATAATAATTACAGAAAGAACTATTATGGAAAGACTTTTAAAATATGTATGTATAATTATTTTTTGATTTTTATTTTTTCTCTTATAATAATTACAACTCTGTGGTAAGAATAAGACCAGGACAGGTTTGCAAAGTTTGTTTACATTCGGGTGAAATCGGGTGAGCTCATTTAAAACAGATGTGTTTATGGATGTGTTTGCTGCCGGACGGCAAAAGACGGTTACAGTGTGAGCGTAGCCGTAGACTCTCCCAAATCACCCGAAACTATTGTCAACTATCGATATACTATCGATAGTTTGCAAAAAACTATCGTACACTATCGATGGTGCTGACTATCGATAGTTTCCGACCTCTAGGCTATACATATACATATATTAATCGCTTTCATCCCGAACGGATATAAATGTATATTAATCGCTTTCATACCAAATGGATACAAATCTATATTAGGTAATTAAATGTAGAAATTTATAAATTTTACAAAAATATTCACTGTATTTAAAAAATTTTAGAACAAATGTTAAAACTAATAAACACGCCTTCTCTTAATAACAATGATGATTTTAACAAAATTTTATGAAAAAATATCCCTTGGAAAATTCTTATCTAACATTACACTCGCATAATGTATACTCAAAACTACACGGAAAAAACTATATTGATGTCATATCCGTTTGGATATGACATCCATAGTTTATGGATCCAACAGGATTATCCAACATCAATATAGTTTTCTCCGTGTAACAAACTTAAAAAAAATTTACTTTATTAAAGAAATTTTTTTTACAAAAGTAAAACATTATATGGCTAGCGTAGAACTAAACTGGTCTATCTAACAAAATACAAAAGTGGAGAAAACCGATGAAACGCGTTTTAGTGCGGTGTGCGATTGTTGATGTATGTTAAGTGAATATTGTAAATTATTATGTTAGCTTAATAGCTAACTTAACATTCTGCATTAAAAAAAAATTATTATAGAAACGTTTTTTATATAATATTTGTTTGTAACAAGAAAACTTGTTACATAGACCACTTTAGAATTTTTAATTTTTAAGGAAGTTTGAACTACAAATTGGAAATTATATGAATAAAACAACAAAAACTATGTGAAAGGAAGTACTTTAATTGCAAAAATAACATACACATGTTCGTAAATGATCACCTCTGCATTAAAAGTAACAGTAACCTAGTTTTATCCACGGCGGGCTGGTAGAAAATCTTCTAGATTGTTTTCTCTTTCATCTCTGCAGCTTACATGTGGAGAGACAGGTAAAAGGGGTGATGAATCGGTGGTACAAATTTCAACATTTTTTTATGTCCTGCATTTTTTTGAATTTCAAAACGCGTATGTCGCTGCCCTGATCTGGTGTAAAATTCTGCAAGAACTCTATAACGACGGATTTATATGTTTCACAATAATCATCATTAAACTGCATCACAGATTCACCCTTGACAAATTTTGCCTTTCGCATTTGGGAAATTTTTCCACCGTCGTCTACTATACTCTGGTAGTGACTGAACATTGGCCGTCGTTCGTCAAATGACATAAATTTCCCCACCATATTATTAACAACAAAAGAGCATGCTTTCTACAATTTTTAACCAATTCCATCCACTCATCTGGTGTAAGATCATACTGGTGTATGGTAGTCTATGCTAGTTGGACCACTTTAGAATTTCTTGAAATGACAAAAGGACGTGAATTCTAAAGTGAAATTTTTAGCGTTTGGATACTTTCGTGCAGAAATAAGACCTACATCAATTTTGCACGGATAAATTTATGATTTTCAAGTTCAAAAATGTACATAACTCGATTTCTGAAAAAATGTTAGATAGACCAGTTTAGTTCTACGCTAGCCATATAATCTTTATTTAAATATGCATAAAATAACTTGTAATACTTTTTAAAATTCGGATTTGTCTATATGAGGGCGTGAAATGGCGATTTTCTAGGTCCCGGGCAAGTATAAATCCACATTTGTACCTGTTCGGCATGTTAGCGATAAATCTACATTTGTACTCATTCGGGTATACAAATTGAACAATTAGTCTCTTCATAGGACATGTTCAAACAAATGCGATCCATATAAAGGGATATAAAGTTGTATTACTCGCATGCTCCCTTGCGATTAATAACGTACACGTCTCGGACTAATCGCATTTCTTGCAGGGATATGCATTTCCCACGCAACAATCGCTGTCACTGCTATAAGTTACATTTGTGATTGCTCTTGCTAATGCTGTTTTTCCATGAAAATAGTCGCTGCCAAATGTTGTTCGCCGCATCGCCGTCGTTGCAATTTGTGCATGATCGGCCACAAAAATTGCATGGCTGCAATAAAACGCCCAAAATTATGCAACTTTGCTTATTCACATGTGTGCCCGCCCTGAGGAGCGTTCGGGCTGGCATTACGCTTGGTTTGATGATGATGCTTTCACATGCATGTGTGTATGTGTGTGTGTGTGTGTGCGTGTAGGCAATCGAGGCAAGCTAAATCTGATTATCACCACTGTGGCATGTTGCAAAAGCAATAATTTTGAAGTTGTAACGCACATATGTACCCTGTAGGGAAAATCTCTAGTTCCGAACTAGGTCGCCTCTAGTGGATTTTTCGGCACTACTAGTGCGAGCTAAATCTCTTTTGCATGTTATCAACTGGCTAATTTAACACGGCGATGTCCTAGGCGGTGTCAATTGTCCCTCTCTGGACTACATTTTCGATAGTTCCGAACTAGTACTAAATTCTACAGTTTACACTAGTTCGTTTATTGGCACAATTTCGATAGTTCTGAACTAGCTACTAGTACCTACAAATTCTACAGTTTTACATCTGCCGCTTAAGCGCAGCCTTTGACACACTTCATGCAAGTGATGCGATGGCCGACTGGCTAACGCATGTGCCCTTCAATCTGAGGGGCGCGGGTTCGAATACTGTCGGTGTCAAGGTGGATGATAACTTTTTTTTTTCATTTTTTTTAAACTAATATTTTTTATTTATTTATTTAATAAAAATTTACAATAATATTTAAAAAGTAATAAAATAAAAAAAATTAAAAATAAGCCTGAGGGATCGGAAAAGCATAATTAGGAGAACATTTCATTTCATACAAGATGAAAATAGAAAACTCTTTATATAAAATGCTTCACTAAACATCTGAGAATTGCAGAAATATACAAAGCCGACGGCAATTGAACCAACGAAAAATTTTCATAGAATTTTTGTCACTTCGGATTTGCATACAAACCAAAGTGTGTCCTATAATGGTCACTCAATTCACTCCTTCTGAACTGGTGAGGGTCTAACTACAATTGATCTAGTTCCCTTTTGACACCTTTTCGCTAGTTCGGAACCAGAAATTTTGCTCACTAGTTATTGAGTTCCCTGCAGGGTATGTATGTAAACATGTGCGACTCACACACTCGCACTTTTGAAATGAGCGTTTCACTTCAGAGTTGGCTCTGACTGCTCCTCCGCTTGATGTGTGTATGTAGCAGTCAATTATAACTCTTTGGCTTTATGTTCTTGGTAATTTAAGGAAATTAATTGTGTACTTATAAATTAAAAAAAAATAAATATAATACTTAATAGCATTGACAGACGGCAGCGATAATCCGGAATATCTAGCTAATTCGGACTTAACTTGAGAATTACCTGGAGGTAATCCGGAATATCTCTTGAGTTAGTCCTCAAAATTTTAGCGGATTAGAGCATTTTGTAATGACATCCCTGGTGAAAAATTTCTATTGTGAATGAAAGGGAAGAAAAAGAAGAACCCAAGGCAGATATAGGAAGGTAGGCGCATAAGTGGATTCAGAAATTTCGAATGTAATTTGTTATTGTAATTGGTAGTGTAATGTCAAAATGATATTTCGCCGTGGTTGAAATCTGAATTCGTTTGGGACTCGCCCATTCCTATTGACCATGATGTGATTTCGTTTTAATTTTGACATTACCCTACCTTTGGAAATAAAACAAGAAGTTTTTGAATTCGCCACTGCGCCTACCTTCCTTCAGCTTTTTTGTTAATCCGCAATACTTGCCGTATGTCAGGGTAAAATTTTAATCGAATTAAGTGTTGCGGTAATCGGGATTATCGCTGCCGTCTGTCAATGCTATAAGAGTGTAAAAAGTTGGCCAAGGTTTATCCAACAGAGGTTATAGCAGCAGATCATCTGATTTGAATTGTGTATGTATACTAAAATTTTAAGAATTCTATGCTTCTAAGCTCCCTTCTCTTAAAAATGACATTTTTAAAGAAAGCAGCAATATCAAGAAAATATGAAATCGTTCCTACTATAACCCTCTTGGTTAAACCATGAATCTATATTATTAATGCGCTAACATAAATTTTATTCCATCTTCTCCTTCGTAACTACTGAACTGATTTTAAAACTAAGAACACCATTAGGAATATAGAATCGCGCAAATTTTCACTAAAATTAGTTGGAAAATGCGTCCACAATCGTCGTTGGAAAATTGCCGTGTGGTTGTTGTTGCATGCTTTTGAACACTACAGAGCTGTGTCAATGCGCATGCATAGGTGAGTTTGTGCGTGCTCACCAAACTTACCATGCAATTGTGAAAAATAAAAAATAGCAAAAGCACTACAACAAAAACACAAAGTCAAGTAATAAGAAGGATAAGAAGGAATAAGTAGTAAAGAAATTGAGGAAAGTAAAGAGCAGAAATAGAAAGAAAGAAGTTTGTTAGGAGAATTGTGAAAACGAGTAACGACAACAACACCAAAAACAACACCAACAACAAAATAGTAACAGTGACAATAACAACAAACAATTATACAAAAACTATAGTTGCACCTTAGTCATAAGTAGGGCAACCAAAAATTGGCACAAGCAAGTTAGTTTCTATGGTAGCTATCACATAATGCTTAATTTAGGGTAGTTTTTAAGAAAAATTATACATTCTGACCTACTTTTGATAGAGCTAAAAATTGCCGAATTCATAATAAATGCTAATTTATGCTAATTTCGTTATTAAATGAAAATTACAAAAAAAAAATCGGAAAAAAAATGTTACGGATTTTTTGCTCTCTGATTGGCTTATCGCTTCAATTTGTCAATTGAATTGCTCCAGATATGGTATATATAGACGTCGGGTAATTTCAACAAAATTTTATTGCACATCTAACCCCCCATATATATTTCGTTTAATCTTCACAACCAGGGCATTGGAGCAAAAGTTTTGTTAAACGGTTTTATTTAGCTCACCCCGTTTGTTTTATTTATTATTTATTCTTTATTCTTGGGTCAAATTTAGTAATTCAAATTTCACCCTCTTCCTGTCAACCGATTAATCTGAAATTTTGCACGCATGTATAACCCCGATGACAATGCAATATTATGAAAAAAAAATTCCGCTAGGTGGCGCGTGGGTCGCTATATTTACAAAAATCGCATTTATGGTCCGATTTGGCTGAAATTCGGAACATGTATTACTACCTTGAAAAGAAATATTTTCTTAAAAAAAAAATTCCGCTAGGTGGCGCGTGGGTCGCTATATTTACAAAAATCGCATTTATGCAATGTATGTATAACATAAAACCGTTTAACTTAAAAAGTTTTTTTACCTATTTTTATTTTTCTTCTACGTTCCTGCTACGTTCCTGCTCCATTCTCGAACATTTTTTTTCCTGGCTCTGCTCCTAACTCCCATTTTTTTTTGCTGCGAGCTCCGCTCTCGCTCACATTTTTTTGTTGTGTTGATCGGGGATGCCGTATGTAGCAATATGAATTAGATTTTTTATACCGGAATCCAAATTCGGCGTTCGGTCGGCCGCGCTTTTGACAGGTGACTAGAAATGTATGGAAATATATGAAGCAAATCGCATTGTGACCTCAAGCGTTTCCGGCATATTGTCTTTCTCTTTTGAAACATGTACCTAAGAGTTTTTTGGTTGCCCTAGTCATAAGAAACCATTTGGAAAAACTGTGGAGTTTCGACAGTAGGCAGCACCCTAGCTTAAGCTTAGGTTAATTAACAATGCAAAGACGATTGCAATCTATTTCTAAAGTCTCGTCTTCAATAATAAACGTAGGAATTGGTTGGCACTCTACTGGAGAACTACACCATTTCCAGATGGATTTTTGAAAACGTCAACTAGATTTTAGAAAGTGAAACTTGGATTTTATAAAAGTAGATTAGAAATACAATTCAAATTTTCCAAAATCCAATAGACTCTTTCTAAAATCTAATTGACTCTTTCTAAAATCTCCATGTGCATTCTTCAGCAAAATACTACCTTGATGTTCCGATGTATTTTACCTTCATTATGAATTAGAAAGCAAATTTTAAAAAATATATGTACGTACGTTGCATAAGGGTCCACACGACAAATTTGCTTGGCTATATCTAACCAATTAATTCTCTGTTCGTTAAAATGTATGTCTATTGGGCTTGCTATAGCAGAAAGAATTTCTTATATAAGTATATATGTACATATAAAACTGCGGTTAGATATCGATTAGAAAATGACTGGAGAACTGGCCCTTTTCACGAATTTTTAACGATAGAGGACGACTGGAAAAACAGTAGAGAATCATAGTGTTCTCAAACAAAAAGGTACATGCATAATTCCACAAACGTGAAAATTAATATTCCCCAATAGAAATATACAGGGGATTCACAAAGTGTTCTAAAGTCATATTAAAATATTGTACGAAAATAGTTATAAAGCCCTGTGAAGAAGTAAACAAAGCAGCTGATCAAATACCACGACCCAAAAACATATCGTGCAGAGTTGTACTTATTTTTTTTATTTATTTATTTATTTATTTAGGTTTTAATTAGTCAACAAAAACAAAATGTCATACAGACTAATGGATATAATTAATATAATTAATAGAAAGGCTTAAAAATTATAAACTTAATAAAAAATATGTAGGTATGAATTAACATTACTTAAGAGCAAGATTAAGCATACTAATGAACGAAAGCCTGGCGGAAGAAAAATCAATCTCCCATTTTCTAGAGATCGTATTGAATTCAATAAGAGCTCGATTTATGGGTGCATTAATCACGTACAGCTTTCTTATAATAGCAATATGAAACAAGTCAAAATTACGCAACGCTCTGACCGGAGTGTTAAAATCAATCCGTTCAAGAAGCAGGGGGCAATCAACAGCACCACATATAATGTCAAATACAAAAGGTAGATATAAAATTGTTCTTCTAGATTCCAGGGATTTTAAATTTATAAGAAGGCAACGTGAGTAGTAGGACGGAACTGGATCATGAAAGCGAAGGGCATTCACAGCAAACGAAATGAAGATTTTTTGAATGCGCTCAATTCTAATAATATGGCAGGCATGATAAGGCCTCCAAATGAAAGATGCATATTCTAGCTTTGACCGAACAAATGATGTATAGAGTAATTTACGTGTGTAAGGACATGAAAAATCTTTACAATTACGTCTGACGAATGCTAACATAGCGTAAGATTTAGGAATTATATAATTAATATGGTTAATGAAAGTGAACTTTGCATCAAATACAATTTTACAAATACATACAGCATAGTATGCAACAACAAAATATTATGACTTATGACGTAATATGACAGGTTGTGAATTCCCTAATAATCTACATATCGCATCCTAAATCATAAAGTGACACAACTCAAACTTGAAAAATTTTCAGGAGAATCAAACAACTTTTTTTCCTTACAAAGGGTCACGTATAATGGTTATTTTTCAGTCAAAAGACACGGCAGTTGAAAAGTTTTTTTTTGATAGTCGCTAGAGATACATATATGTTCTATGTAGCGGTTTATGAAAAAAAACCCAGATTTAAAAAAATTTGAGTTTTGTCAATTTATGATTTCCAAGCATCATTTCGTTTATTATAATGGTAAGTTGCAAATATTATATTATTATCTCTAACGTTAGAGACTGTGTTTGCAAGGTAAGATTGCTTGGTAAGTACCTAGCAGAGGCGGTCGCTTAACACAAGCCGAGAAGCCCGGCTTGCGTACACATTTTCGTTCATTTCATACGAAATTCTTTAAAATCTGGTTATTTTACGCTTTAACCCTCCGTCTGACACTTGGTTCCAGCCAGACCTTTTTCATTTTCAAACTACGAAAAAGAGTACTATAAATTGAGCTAGATGCTTGAAATTTCAGGTAGCTTACTAAAATTAAATTTTCTACAGACCTGTAAAAAAAGTACATTGATATCTCATATACTAAGCTAGTTATACCGATATGTTGACTAACACATCACATTCAGTACACTTGGGTCTGGCTGGACCCACATACAAATTGTATGAAAATGAAAGTGTGTGTACGTGTTTTTCTTAAGAACTTCCAAAGTATCCAATAGATTTTTATGAAATTTTCACAGTGGGTTAATGCGGTCTCTTCGCATAAGATGTAGTTTGAAAAATTGGACGCTTTCCGGAATTTCATCCCAAATGTGGACCCGAATGGCCCCGGAATGTACTTGGGTAATATTGGTGTCAAGTAAAAGGTACTAATCAGGGATTTAATACAGAGTAATAGATAATTTTTTAAAAGTGGACACTTCCCGGAATTTCGGCCCAAATATGGGCCCGAATGGCCCCGGAATATACTTGGCAATATTGGTGTGAAATGAATGGTACTAATCTGCGCTTCAAAATAGAGTTATTTTTATTGGGTTTTCTAACTTGGTTCACAAGATATAGATGAAAACGTGGGTCCGAGAGCCCCAAACGTTTTTTTGAGGTAGAGATACTAATCATATGTACCTATATGTAGACAGAGGGAAGCAGGTTTAGCGCAGCGAAGCGGGACGGGTATACCCTAGTATTCCTACATTTTTTACCTAATATGAAGGAGTGGAATCGTTTGCATATTTTTCTTTTAAATTTATGAATTATCGGGGCAATAGATATTTACCTTTTAGTTTATATTTTTCAGGTCTGATTTTGTGGTTATTTGATAAATTTAAGTGCAAATATAATTCATAAAATACGCGTTATTTTTTTTTTTTTACTATTTTTACCAAGAAAATTTTGAGTGATAAAATAGATTTGATGTGCAATTTTACACCTTTTCCAGCAGTACTTTCGAAAGCATCAATTTGATTTTAGAAAACATCATTTTGATTTTAGAAAGCATCAAATTTACTTTAGAATAGTCAAATGTTCTTTAAAAAGCGTCAAATATACTTTAGAATAATCAAATGTACTTTAGAGGTCATCATTTTGATTTTAGAAAGCATCAAATGTACTTTAGAATAGACAAATGTACTTTGGAAATCGTCAAATGTACTTTAGAAAGCGTCAAATGTACTTTGGAAAGCGTCAAATGTACTTTCGAAAGCGTCAAATGGGCAAAATTAAACGAAATTAATAATTTGATTGTCCAACTGGCATATCATCAAGTGCATACATACATATTATACAGTAGAAATACTTAACAAGGTAAATTTGATACTTCGAAAATATATTTGACGCTTTCGAAAGTACATTTGACGCTTTCCAAAGTACATTTGACGCTTTCTAAAGTACATTTGACGCATTCTAAAGTACATTTGACTATTCTAAAGTACATTTGATTCTTTCTAAAATCAAAATGATGAATTCTAAAGTACATTTGATAATTCTAAAGTACATTTGCCGCTTTCTAAAGAACATTTGACTATTCTAAAGTACATTTGATGCTTTCTAAAATCAAAATGGTGCTTTCTAAAATCAAATTGATGCTTTCTAAAATCAAATTGATGCTAAAATGCAATTGCGAAATGCGAAAGTACAATTGGAAAAGGTGTAGACCACATAGAAGGAACTTTGATAGTGAATTTTATGAGCGGCTAGCAGCTGCATTAGCTAATGATTTGGGACGTGAGGGGGCTGCTGAGGAAGTTGGAAAAACTTAATAAAAATTTGAATATAATAATATAAATAAGCTAACATTCAGAAAGTCTGTACAAAATTCCTATATTTACGCGTAAATTAACACAACATTCCGAGGCCATTTCGCTGCGACAAACATGGCTCCCTCTATCTATGTGGCTATTCCTATCTCTATTACTATCGCTTACAAACATTCCGAGGTCAGCGAATACACGTTTTGACCCAGCTTAGATATCTCATTAAAAATAACTCTATATTCAAGCCCTGATTAGCACCTTTCATTTGATACCAATATTGCCCGAGTACATTCCGGGGCCATTCGGGTCCACATTTGGGCCAAAATTCCGGGAACCGACAACTTTTTCAAACCACATCTTATGCAGAGTGACCACATGAACCCACTGTGACAATTTCATAAAAATCGATTGGATACTTTGGAAGTTCTTCAACATCACACGAACAGACACTTCCATTTCCATACAATTTGTATGTGGGTCCAGCCAGACCCAAGTGTATCGAATGTGACAATCGAAATAAGTGTCTGACGGAGAGTTAAATGTGTTTACTATTTAAGTTCTCAATAATATAGCCCCCACTGTAACATGCGCCTAAAAGCCTGCTAAGAAAATAGCGCAAATACACCACCAATCCACCTCACAATGTGTATTTTGTTTGTACAGCCAATCACAGCACAGTGAGCATGCTTCAACGTTTCCACACATTAGCTTTTACGTGGCTTTCAAAACAGGGTTGCCACTTTGAAATTTTTTTTCCGACCAAATTCGTCTCAAAAACCTACCAAAATAGCTTTCAGCCGACCAAAATTTTTTTTTCACAAAATGCGTTATTTAAGCTGGTACATATATAGGAACTTATACATACATACATATCACTCTTCAAGTATTTTCACAAGTTTTAGCTTAAAATAATAAGGTACGAATGCGTTTGTACATATGTATGTACATTAATTTGTGTATGTAATTTATGTTAACATTTTAAAATAGTTACGACTATGGTTTAACAGGTCTCCAAGTAGGTATACAAATGAGATCAGAACTTTAATTAAATATCAAAATTGAATCTAAGATCTTTTTTAGATGACCACGCGTAGTGCGGGTCATTGTTTTTGTTTATCAGTTCGGTGCACATCATTATGTTGTTTATAGTGCATATTTCTAATTTGTTTCTGAGTTTGGTTTTTATTAAAGTGTAGAAAATTTGCGCTCCGCTGCAGATGAGCTGTGTGGAAGCGTAAACAAATTAAAAATAAATTTTGTGAGCTCGCCAAAGGAATTTTCATTAAGCGCGTTTTTCATCAAACTAAAAAATGAAGAAAGGGTTTTCATGCGTATGCTTTCACCTTTTATCCACTTTGCACAAAACTCTGCCGAAGAGAAACACAAAAAGTATTCAAGCAAACTGTTGCTGTGAGAAAGAGACATGAATACATGAACTTTCAAACGTTCTTTCAACAGTGTTGTGGCAAAATCTAGCAAATCAGTGATGTTACTTGAAGGAAGGTAAAAACCTACCAAAATTCAAATCGTCCGACCATCCGACCAACAGGAAAAAAACCGACCAGTTTTGGTAGGAAAAGCCCACTTATCACATCCCTGTTTCAAAACAGAATAACATAGCTTGTTTTCTCGCTTTCGATAAGGAGAAACCAATTGCTTATTGTCAGACTTAAATTGAAAAAAAAAAAAAAAAAAAGCAAAGCACTTTTTTTATTTTTCACATCAAATTTGTATGCGAATATGAAGCTGGCTTCGGCATTCAAAAGTTCAGTATTCACAGCCATATGCATATTTGATTTGTTTTTCGTTTGCATGTACATACTTATGCACATAATTTCTTACATCTGCATGTGCATGCAAACATAAATATCAGATACCAGATTATAAAAGGGTTGATTGTGATTTTTGCGACTATTGGCACAATATAAAGATAATTTTAAAAAGCGGTGGAAATCAAATTGGACCTCGGTGTTTCAAACACTAAAGCACCCATTTTTTAGGTATTAGACAATAAGCAAATACACTTGCTACTGCTGAAATTTCCGTCGGTATAAGGAAACTAAAAATACCTCTGCGCTTTCGTGTAAGGTTTCCCTAGCGCACGTTTTTATATTTAAGAATTATGTAAATACGAAATTTTTTTATTTTAAAAATGTTCAGAGTAAAATTGCAAAATCAAGAAAAAACAATTTTAATTTAAAAATGCACTCAAAAAAAAAATTTGTCTCGATCAAAGACATAATTTTCCTTATTTTGAACACGCGTCCCAATACAAAATTTTCTTTGTTTTGTGTAAATTTTCTCAAAAATGTGGAAAAAACATAAAAAAAACATTCAAACAAATTCGTTGCCATGGGGATTTGTATGGGAATTTAATTTCTCACAATTAAAGAAATCAAGTCTTCAAAACAAGGAAAGTTGGGAATGGAATGGCGCTTAAAGAATTTTTCATTATTTTAATGTATGAATTTTTTCAAAACAATATATGAAACCATGGTAACGCATGTAACAACAATATTTTATAAACCTTTTAACATGTTTTAAGGAAAATTTACTCAAAACAAAGAAAGTAGTGTTCAAAATAGGTAAACAATTTCTTTGACCCCTCCATATATTTTTTTTCTCTCAGTGTGTTTATTTTTATTTTAAGCACTATGAGATTTTGAAGGAATAACTTTCGTTTTTATTCCATTAATTTTAATTTTTAATTTAAACATGTTTCTTTTTAAATCCTAAATACATTTTAATTTAAAAAAATTAATTTTTAATTTAAAAATTTTCATTTATAAAATAAAAATGACTTGGTTTAAAACGTGCATTATGAAAATAAAAATTTTATTTTTGATTCCTTTTCTCTGAGTATACAAACAAAAAAATGTGTATCAGGAAAACAAAAATAAAAAATACATATAAAAAAAAACAAAAAAAAAAAATAAACGAAAAAAAACGATCTTCAAATACCCGAATTGTTCAAATACCCGTACAAAGATACGCGTAATAAACAAACAAACGAGCGTTCGAGCATTGAAAAGCATTTATTCGGGCCACTCGAAAATGTTAAAAAGAAATCGAGAACTCTAAATCAAAGTCAATGACGGAAAGCAATCAGACTTTTAAATAATACAGCAAAGGAAATTACATAAATGGCTAATGGTTATGCTTCACACATAGGCTTGCCCAGGCAATTTGTGCTAGGTCCGCCACTGGTACCTAGTAAATGCTTTGGTTCAGTGACCCTTCATGACGTAAATCACCGTTTTATGCAAAAAAAAAAACTATTTTAAAATATAAAATCATAATGATTGTTGGTACTATTCCCAAAAACCTTCGTTCCCACTTAAATCCATTTACAAGCAGCTTTTTTTAATCCTCTAGTCACGATATTTGCTCGTTAAATTATTTTCCATTTATTGGTGACACAATATAAAGCAACAGCATTTTTTTTTTTTGTTTTGTACGCAAAACAAATGCGAAGAAATGTACATAATTTGTAAAAAATTTGTTATCTTTTAAAAGCAATAAAATAAATCAGCAGCTTCTAGCTAAAAAAAAAAACAAGTTCTATTAATGAATCAACACGATTTCGGCATATTATACTCAGCTATACTAGTGCACAGAGTATTATAGTTTTAATGACATAACGGTGGATTGTAACACCATAAAATAATCGAGATAGATATTGACTTATATATATCAAATTGATCAGGGTGAAAAAAGAAATCGATTGAGCCATGTCCGTCCGTCTGTCCGTCTGTCCGTCCGTCTGTCCGTCTGTCTGTCTGTACGTACGATAACTTGCGCAAAAATTGAAATATTTTGATGAAATTTGGAATGCAAGTTGGTATCAAGACTGGAACGGATGGTATTGAAAATGGGCGAAATCGGACAATGACCACGCCTACTTCCCCTATATAGTAAAAATCGGCAATTTTGTAGCTAAGTCACTAATAGAGCTAGAGTGATAAAATTTCACCCACGTGTGGAGCTCAGGCCCTTATGAAGAAATTTGGTGAGATTTTGAAAAATGGGCGGTGCCACGCCCACTTATTAAGGGCCAAACATTGGAAGTTTTATATGTCATAACTCAGAAACCGTTGAAGATATATCGATGAAATTTGGTAGGCGTGATATACTTACTTAGGCAAATGTTTGGACGAAAAATTGCCAAAATCGGTTAACGACCACGCCCACTTTTATATATGGGAACTATAAAGGGGCCTAATAAAAACATTTTAAGCGATATCTCTGTCAAATATAAAGGTATATCATTGAAATTTTATGGCAGGAGTCCAACTGCGGATATAAAACGAAAAGCATAAAAATTTTGGAAAATGGGCGTGGCACCGCTTCTTTTTAGAAGCAGGAATATACGAGATTTCTGAGCCCATAACTCGACAAATAATTTAAATATAATGACGAAACTTGGTGTGTGCACTTTTATTAGTTGTGGTAATACATGTTCAAAATTTTGGCGAAATCGGTTGGCGACCACGCCCACTTTTATATATGGGAACTATAAAGGGGCCTAATAAAAATATTTTAAGCGATATCTTTGTCAAATATAAAGATAATTCATTGAAATTTTGTGGCAAGAGTTCCACAGTAGACCAGAAACAAAAAATAGAAAAAATTGGAAAATGGGCGTGGCACCGCCTCTTTTTAGACAAAGGAATATACGAAATTTCGGAGCCCATAACTCGACAAATAATTGAGACATTAAGACGAAACTTGGTTTATACACTTTTATAACTTGTGCTAATAGACACGCAAAAATTTATTCAAATCGGTTTATGACCACGCCTACTTTTTAACAAAGATATTTCTGGAACACCCTTTGGGAATTTGTAACGTGACACCTTTGCAATTAGACGTCATAAAGGAATGAAATTTTGCACAAAGAATAATATTCATATGCTTAGTTGGATGACTGATAAAAATGTTGAAAATGGGCGTGGCTACGCCTACTTTATGCAGCACTCGCTTTATATAAAATACACCGTGTTTTCATCAAACGCAAACAAACAATGAAACCATACAGCTGAGTATCTAATGTTCGATTCCACTCGAACTTAGGCTTCCTTACTTGTTTTTAGATTTTTTATGTATGTATGTATGTACATACATATGTACATACAGACGTACTATGTATGCTATTAGAACTGTATCGACATTTGTCATTTTTTGGCGAGCAGCACATTCCCTCTCTCATTGTAGGTACAAAGACAATCAAAACTAAATGGTGCTAACAAAACTATTTATTATAAAAACATTGACGGCGGTTCCGCCATTTGGCCTGAATTTCTCCATTAAAAAGCTATCAACGTTCTTGTCTTGACTCCACAGGCATTGTAGTAAAGTTTTCGGTAGGTACGGTAAATATGCAAATATATGTACGATTGTAAATGCATATTTATAAGTTGATTGAAACGTTAAACATAACCCAGCAAGCCTTTGTTGAAACTGATTGGCGAGTGCGAAGGTAATTAATTATTATGGTTGCTATGCATATTTATTTAATTTATTAAAATGTACCGAAAGTCATTATCATTATCATTTGATTGTAATTACTTTAAATTTATTTGACTAATTTCTTACAACTTAGTTTCTTTCGAAACGGTCTTCTGCGCGTGTTTAAATTTTGAACATGTTATTTTTGAAAATGCTGTCTGGGTATTCGTTAACTTACTTTTTATATGTATATGTACATTGGCTAACAACAATTTGTAGTTATATAAATGTGTATATACATACATTTATACATATTTTGGCATTGTCAGCTTTGACACTTGAAATGTCACATTGGCCATGATTTGACAGCTGGCATGTGCTAATCGATAGTGAGATGAACACTTCAAAAAATATTTATGTGGGTGTTTACTTCTACATACACTCTAACATTTGTATTTAAATAACTTTAAATTTTAAAGTTTAAAAACAAAACAAACCCAAATTACCCATGTACATTAGAGTGCGTTTAAAATTCAAATTAACGATATTTTACTGTATCGCCCCCTCAATCTGTAGTAACATAGTCAAAGATATCACACATAAATTTTGGTCCCGATTAGTGGCGGTTAAGGCGTGGCGCATTGAGGTCAAATTTCAGAAAACTCTATGAAGGGTCAAAAAATCAAAATATTTTTTTTAATTATCTAATACCCAAAATTAATACTTCTATACCCAATGATAACAAATATAAATTTTGGTTCCGATTGATGACGGTTTAGTGGTGTTTTGGGGGGTCAAATTTCAGATTACCATATGCGACACTAAAAATGTAAGTCTTTTGTCAATTGTTTCCGAACGGGTATAAATGTAGATTAACCACTTTCATTCCGAACGGGTAAAAATCTAGATTCCTTAAATGTAGAAATTTTACAAAAATATGCAATGTATTTAAAAAATTGTAAAACAACCGCTAAAACGAATTGAACACTCTTTCTTTTAATAACAATGATTAATAATAATTCTAACAAAATGTTGCCTAAAATATCCTATGAAACAATCCTTTACATTAATAATAATACAATGGCGCTATTATAACTCTGACGAGTTTTATGGCCGAGCTTCTCTCCCAATTCGAGGTGTGCTCCTTTTTTGTTTTTCCTACTAATTGGGTGGACCTACAGTTTTATGCCGGCTCCGAACGGCGAATGCATTTTTTGTGAGAAGCTTTTTCATGGCAGAAATACTCTCGGAGGGTATGCCGCCCACTGCCGAGAGGTGACCGCTGCTCTTAAAAAAACCCAATAATTGGATTTTTACTAATTAGAAAATTTTTTTGGTGTTTGCTCGGACTGGGGTTTGAACCCGAGACCTCTGGTATAGCAGGCGAGCACTCTACCCACTGCACCACAGCGGCCATCCTTTACATTACGCTCATATAATACTCAAAACTTACAATTTTTTTTATTTATTTATTGAGATTTTTTTTACAAAAGTAAAACATTATATAATCTTTATTTAAATATGTATGAACATTTCCAATTTTTTAAAGATTGTTATTAAAAATTTGCCTTGGCTAACAACTTGGAAAAATCTACATTTGTACCTGTTCGTGCTGAAAGCGATTGATCTACATTTGTACCCGTTCGGGATGAAAGCGATTGATCTACATTGGCACCCGTTCGGGTATACAAGTTGAACAATTAGTCTCTTCATAGGACATGCTCGAACAAATGCGATCAATTCACTCCATATAAAGGGATGTAAAGTTGTATTAGTCGCATGCTCCCTTGCAATTGATCCCGGACACGTCCCGGATTAATCGCATTTTTTGCAGGGTATGAATATACATACCTACATACATACGTTCTTGTAATATGTGCGTAATTTTTAATACGCGCCTTCTTTTACTGTGAATTTTCTGTTTTGATACGTGAATTAATGCGAAAAACGGCTTAAGTAATGAGCATGAAGAAAATTCAATAAATTATGTTACATATTTACATATGTACATTAGAGTGCGTTTAAAATTCAAATTAACGATATTTTACTGTATCGCCCCCTCAATCTGTAGTAACATGGTCAAAGATATCACACATAAATTTTGGTCCCGATTGGTGGCGGTTAAGGCGTGGCGCATTGAGGTCAAAGTTCAGAAAACTCTATTAAGGGTCAAAAAATCAAAATATTTTTTTTAATTATCTAATACCCAAAATTAATACTTCTATACACAAGGATAACAAATATAAATGTTGGTTCCGTTTGATGACGGTTTAGTGGTGTTTTAAGGGGGTCAATGTTCAGATTGCCATAGAAGACTTACATTTTTAGTGTCCATATGGTAATCTGAATTTTGACCCCCTTGAAACACCAGTAAACCGTCATCAATCGGGACCAAAATTTATATTTGTTATCATTGGGTATAGAAGTACTAATTTTGGGTATTAGATAATTAAAAAAAATATTTTGATTTTTTGACCCTTCATAGAGTTTTCTGAACTTTGACCTCAATGCGCCACGCCTTAACCGCCACCAATCGGGACCAAAATTTATGTGTGATATCTTTGACCATGTTACTACAGATTGAGGGGGCGATACAGTCTTTTTATGAACTTTTAAATTTTTCATACAAATTAAAAGCACCCTAATGTACATATCTATATAAGTTTCTACCTACTGCAATTTCTGCACTTTTCCTCTTTCGCATTTTTATTCGTTATACCTACTTCTCTTTGAATATTTTTGAATTTGCTTTCTTGCCGTTCATCGAACCGAAATTTAATTTCATAACTAAGTAGTAGCATAATAAATGGCATTCTTTAAATAGAGAATTGTTAAAGAAATGCCGTAAAAATACAGTGTAAACTCTCAGCAACTTTTCTCTGGCAAGTTTGAGTCATCGTTTAACCTGGAAAGCAGTAAGTAAGATTTCGATCTTTAAACCATAGCGAAAGTTCAATCTTCAGACCAAAAATGAACATTAATTAGTTCGGCTGTAGATGCACGTAGAAGGCTTAAGGTCTAGATTTCGCGCCTTTTAAATAACGTTATATCTTATGGTTTCGTAGAGAAGCCATCTCTTTGGACGTAGACCCCATTTAGCATATTAACTTTCAATGCTCTCCCTCTACAAAAAGAAAATCAATATTTGATATCCTAACCTAATACACCTGAGATATTAGCCTGAACTAATTATTAAACTTTTCCGCATTATATTTCAGAAGGATAAAAATGATGCAACTATTATAATGTATTATTAAATACTTACGTTTACAATTATTTGTCGACTATCGAATGCAATGACTGAGAGGCATTAGATAGCAAATCTGCTAATCGGCTAAGACTAAATTACACATTTTATTAATATTCTAAGCTACCTATGTATAATTAAAAAAAAAAAAAACTTAGAATGAAATGAAATTGAAATGTTAAAGAAAATAGTGCAACAACAAAAGCAAAAAACAGAAGCCAATTACTTAAAATGACAGCACAACCGATTAAACTATTACTCATCTTACCCTTCAAAAAAGTCCATTTGAGATTATACTTTGAGTCAATTAATTTTATGCGTTAAACGTCAACTTTACAGCCACACATTCTGGGCATGCGTAATTTCCTACTACATACATGTGTACATATGTACCCTGTGGGGAAAATCTCTAGTTGAAATATACATACATAGTTCCCTTCTAGTGCATTCTTCTACACTACTAGTACGCGCTGATACTCTTTTCCATACAACCAACTGACTGGCGGTGCTAATTGTCCCACTCTGCACTACATGTTCGATAGTTTCGAACTAGTACTAAATTCTACAGTTTGTACTAGTTCGTTTATTGGCACATTTTCTATAGTTCTGAACTAGTTTCAAGTTCTCACAAGTTTTATAGTTTACATCTGACATTTAAGTGCAATACTTAACACGCTTCAAGCAAGTGGCTGATAGCACAGGTACTAGCCCACAGGGATCGATTCTTGCCGCTGTCGAGGTGACTACTATTTTTTTAAAAAGGTATTTTAATTAAGTAAAATTTTAAAAAGTATTAATAAACTAGTCAACTAATATTTTCCAAGGACTTAGTCAGAGGGCAACATTTCGTTAAATGGAAAGGCACCAGTTCAATTGTAGTTAGACCCTCCCAGTTCAGAAGGAGCTAATTCAGTGATCATTATAAGACACGCTTTGATTTGTATTCAATTTCGAAAATTCTTCGTTCGTTCAATTGCCGTCGGCTTTGCATTAGGGACCGAAAATAACGGTTATTTTTTTTTTTGGTGATGAAAAGGTTACGCAAAAATAACCTTTATCTTCTTTTGGGAATTTTGAACCATTATCAAGAGAAAAATTTTTTTTTGGTCATTAATAACCATTATAACAACCAAAAAACTGTTTTGGGCTTGAATAACCGTTATGGCAACCAAAAAACTGTTTTGGGCCTGAATAACCGTTATTCAGATTTTTATTTTTTTTTGGTCATAAATAAAAATCTGAATAACGGTTATTCAGGCCCAAAACAGTTTTTAGGTTACCATAACGGTTATTCAAGCCCAAAAAACTTTTTTGGTTGCCATAACGGTTATTCAGGCCCAAACGGTTTTTTGGTTTTTATAATGTTTATTAAGGACCAAAAAATTTTTTTTTCTCATGATAATGGTTAAATATGACTTTTACCCCATTTCTCTTATAACCGTTACGTCCCTGCTTTGCATATTTCTGCAATTCTCAGATGGTTCGTTAAGCATTGAATTTAAATCCAGGGTCTAACTACAATTGGACTAGTGTCTTTTGACACTTTTTTGCTAATTCCAAACTAGAAATTTTGCTCACTAGTTAGGTATTGGGTTCCCTGCAGGGTACGTCCGCACAAATTTTTATATACCAAGTCGGGCATGGATTATGCATTCGTTATGGGCTGTCAACTTTTCAAGCCGGCAAATATTAGCGCCATACACTCACATATATACATAGGCATAAAAACGAAAAACAAGTACAAAAAAAAAAACTATCGGCGATAATTCCTTTGCATGCGAGAATAACAAAATAAAAACAACGAAATTATTGCGACTGTAAAAGAAAAGAAGAAAAATGCAGCGAAAGCAAAAATGTGGCGGACAACGCGTGCGACATTTGTGGGCCCGCACTGTGCGCCGTGACCGCCACCGACCACGTTCACATTTTACGTAACTCCAATCCAATCAGTTGAGCAAATACAGTGCAAGTTTGCACATCGGGAAATCCGGACATATCGGACATCACACACAACGAACACTATACTATACTTACCTACTTAGTTAAATACCAGAACGACAGGCTGCCAACCGAGCGCCAACTCTAATGTGCAGATAGTGGAATGAGAAAAGGAATAGCTAGCAAGTGAGAGTGGGTTGGGAGTGAGTTGAACGCGCGCAGGCGTAACTGTGTAACCTAAATCAAACGCACGCCGTCAATTTACTGTCAAAAATTTCTCATGCCCATACAACTTGTATGGGAGTAACCGAAATTGAACGGCGTGCGTAAAAAGCAAATTCAACGCCCAATTTTTGTTTTGCGTGACAGTTGAAATTAAGCATTGTGGGTGATTGTTTGCAAAAAAATTGACACTTGCTTTAGATATCGTGTCTGTTAGGTACATATTCCACAAAATAACAAGATTTTCTATGATTTTCTGTATTTTTCTATTTCTTTATCTGAACACGCACGCAAGTCAATTTCGGTTCAACGCATATGAAAAATTTGCGTGCGTGCGTTAAATTGACGACTTGCGTTTGATTTAGGTTACACAGTAACAGTGCTAAAATAAGCGCGTGAATTGAACTTGACTTTTTGAAATCAACGCAGTAATCGACGCAGGTATTTGTAGCTTAACGCACACCCAGATTGCTCTACAACGGAACAAGAATTTCGTGGGCTGGCGTCGTGTATTTGTGCTTTTTTACTTTCTTTACATCCATACATACGAGTATGTGTGCTGCGGCATTACGCGACGATTAGAGAATATGAACAGAAATTCGTTGTTAAAGGCTAGACAAATTAAAGAATTGAACAGCGAATGCGCAAAACGCGACGATTGCGCAAGCGTGAAAGACGGTTGCGCGGAAAATAAATGTTCTAAATAGAGTTTTATATGAGTTTGATTTCGATTTAAAAGCCGTGCTCTGAATTTAAAAAGACTTAATATATGCACAAGTGTTTTCTTCAACCAATTAGCTGTGAAATAGTTTATTAAAAAAACAAAAAAAAACACTAGTGAAAAAGGATATAAGCTGAAGTACGTGCATATGTAGGTGTGAAATTTAATAAAATTTACTTTTTTGTGCATAAGAAACGTTCAAAAAGTACTAAAATTTTAAGTGCAAAATTATAAATATACACTAAGCAATGTGCGTAAATCAAACATACATACATACCTGAAATTGAATTGAATGGAACGGTTATCCTTTTTAGTAGATTTTTCATGTTTTGCTCGAAAGAGGTTTATTAAGCTGATTCCACATAGAACTTTGTGTTGCGCTACGTGACACTTTCTGCGTGACAACTGAGATTAAAATACATGTATCTATATGAGGTTTCTCACATAACAAAAAGTAACGCAACGCCGAAGTTACGCAAAGCACAAAGTTGCCCAAATCTCAACTTTTGGAATTTTTTTTCAGTTTCACTTTAATTCAAATGTAAATAAACAAATTTAAATTTTACACAATTGAAAAATAATTTAATAGATTTTTATTTTCTTATTTACTTTTTTGTAAATAAAACGGAGAATGAGAGATTTTTCAGAAAATAAATATTTTTTGAGTGATGTTGCAGCATTCATTGTGGCATAGTTTTTCAGTTTTGCGTTGTTTGACATAGAAAGCGGCGTAACGCGAAGCGGAAAAAGTTTTATGTGGAATCAGCTTTATTTTCACTTATGCACATACATACATATGTACATATAGTCCAATAGAATTGAAGATTAGTTTGCTTTTAAATTTTATTCAAAATACTGAATACAAAATTTTGGTATCAAAAATTATTAAAAAAAAAACCAATAAAAATTTTGACGAAAGTTCAGAAAAAAGGTCTTCCTTTTGCTGGAGAATGACCCAATTCTCTAAGCGAATAATAATCCATTGATTTTCCAAACGTTTCCGAATTGTTAAGCAAGCCTAATGTTTATGGGCTTGCAAATAAATTAAAAGATTATCAGTAACACAAAATGCAAAAGCGTATCAAAGGACTTTATTGGCCTAATAGAATTTTGTTGTTGTGTAAATTAACAATATTTTTCTGGTTCTGATTCCCTTCACTAAATTTGTCACCAAACTTAAACTTTAATAAAATACTATATTCATATCCAAATAATACGGCTATAAGAATTTACTTACATATATTGAGAGAATAATTAAATAAATTCAAGCATTTTGTCGTATTTATAATTCAGTAAGCAAACTAACTTTTAAAAAACTATTAAAACGTTCTAAATTTGTATTGCCTTAATTTTTATTATTTTACATGTGTGTATCTAGCTAATGTTTATGCTTTAAGTTCGCCTGCCAATTATATACATATTCGCTTTACATGTCAAAAGCCTTTTATTACACACACATACACACTATTTAACAAACCCTGCAAAAACATGTGCGATTAATCCCGAAAGATATTTGTCCCGGATTGATCTCTTTCGAGAACAATCGGTCCACAATTAGTCCCCGATTGTTCCCGTACGGGTATAAATGTAGACTAATTATAGACCAATTGTTCCCGAACGGGTATAAATGTAGATTAATCGCTTTCATTCCGAACGGGTACAAATCTAGATTCCCTAAATGTAGAAATTTAATAATAATGTTGAATAATAATTTTAAAAAATGTTGCCTAAAAAATCCTATGAAAAAATCCTTTACATTACGCTCATATCGCTAGCTTAGAGTGCAAACTGTGTAAGTCCATTTTTATGAAAAAGTGTTTTTAAGTTTAGAAAGCACCACGCTAAACAAGTCTGTGATACTTGTCATATTTCTACTCGTTGTTATTCAGTGATACGCAAATTGTGTAAGTCCAAAAAGAGAAGAAAATTGTTAAGTCCAAAATTTTTATATGAACAGAAATTTTTTTTTCATTTTGAAATTTTTTTATTTTGTGTTTTTTGTCTCTCCTACAAAGTTTGAAAAATGGACTTACACAATTTGCACTCTAAGCTAGCGATATAATGCATACTCAAAACTTAAAATTTTTTTTATTTATTCATTGAGATTAAAAAAAAAAGTAAAACATTATATAATCTTTATTTAAATATGTATGAACATTTACAATGTTTTGAAGATTGATATTAAAAATTGCCTTGGCTAACAACTTGGAAAAATCTACATTTGTACCCGTTCGTGCAGAAAGCGATTGATCTACATTTGTACCCGTTGGGGATGAAAGCGATTAATCTACATTTGTACCCGTTCGGGATGTGAGCGATTGATCTACATTTGTACTAGAGCTCTAGATACCCGGGTATCGAACAAATCGAATTGATCGTTTTTGTTTGAAGCCCGTTTGTTGTTCAAATGCCCGTACAAACATTCGAGCTTACAAACAAAAATAATGTGTATCGAAAAAACAAAAATAAAAACAACTACATATGAAGAAGAAGAAAAAATAATAAACAAAAGAAAAAAACAAACTTCAAAATGCCCGAATTATTCAAATGCCCGTACAAACATACGGGTAATAAACAAACAAACGACTGTTCGAGCATTTGCACAACATTTGTTCGGGCTACTCGAAAATGTTCAAAAAAAATCTGGAGCTCTAATTTGTACCCGTTAAGGATGAAAGCGATTGATCTATATTGGTACCCGTTCGGGTATACAAATTGAACAATTAGTCTCTTCATAGGACATGCTCGAACAAATGCGATCAATTCGCCCCATATAAAGGGATGTAAAATGGTATTAGTCGCATGCTCCCTTGCGATTGATCCCGGACACGTCCCGGATTAATCGCATTTTTTGCAGGGAAAGCACTTACTTTTATACTTACATACATTCTTGTCCATACATACCCTGTGGGGAAAACCTTTTCTTCATAACTACTACTAGTGTGCTTCTAATGCATTTTCCGCAACTAGGTATTATTGCGAGCTAAATCGGCGCGAATTTAACATGGCGATGTCATAGGCGGTGTCAATTGACCAACGCTGCATTACCTATTCGATAGTTCTGAATAATCTTAAAATTCTACAGTTTATAACTGCCATGAATAAAAATATTTAAAAAGCAAAAAAATTTTGAAAAAATTAAAAGTAAAATAAGCACATCTCACACTGAAAAACTCCCATTCAGTGTATGAATACACACGCTTTTGCGTTAACTTATGTTATGCAAAAAGGACTCGGCTACATAAATGCGTAAATTGTGTAAGTCCTTGTTTAAAACTTTGTAGGAGAGACAAAAAAAATTTTCTGTTCATACATATAAATATTTTGGACTTACACAATTTTCTTCGCTTTTTGGACTTACACAATTTGCGTATTACTGAATAACAACGAGTAGAAATATGACAATTATCTCAGACTTGTTTAGCGCGGTGCGTATTTGATTTTTCTAGCGTTCTACATAAAAATACACTTTTTCATAAAAGTGGACTTACACAGTTTGCACTCTAAGCTAGCGATATAGTGAACTACACTGCGTATACGTAACTTGTTTACATACATACATACATACATACATACATACATACATACATGCATACATACATACATACATACAGGTGATACTAATAAAAGCGTGTTAATAAGGGCAACATTTCACTTCATATAATTGAAGATGCAAATAGTATACTCTTTATACCAAATGCTTCACTAACAATCTGAGAATTGCAGCTATGTACACACATACATATATTTATGCAAAGCCGATGACAAATGAACGAATGAAAAAATACTAAGAATTTTGTCACTTTGATATTTCATACAAATTAAAGTGGGTCTAATAATGGTCACTTTTCTGAATTGGTGAAGGTCTAACTATAATTGAGCTTGTGCCTAATTGTCACCATTTATACGTATGCGCACTCAATGGCGAGAGGCGCCTCTATCCGCCACCCACTCACGCCAATCACTAACTGTGAGACCCTGCAAAAAAATGTGCGATCAATCTCGAAAGAGATTTGTCCCCGATTGATCTCTCTCGAGAACAATAGGTCCACAATTAGTCCCCAATTGTTCCCGTACGGGTATAAATGTAGACTAATTGCAGACCAATTGTTCCCTAACGGGTATAAATGTAGATTAATCGCTTTCATTCCGAACGGGTACAAATCTAGATTCCTTAAATGTGGAAATTTTACAAAAATATGCAATGTATTTAAAAAATTGTAGAACAACCGGTAAAACGAATTGAACACCCTTTCTTTTAATAAAAATGATGAATAATAATTTTAACAAATTGTTGCCTAAAATATCCTATGAAAAAATCCTTTACATTACGCTCATATAATGCATACTCAAAACTTACAATTTTTTTTATTTATTTATTGAGATTTTTTTTCAAAACTAAAACATTATATAATCTTTATTTATATATGCATGAACATTTACAATTTTTTAAAGATTGTTATTAAAAATTGCCTTGGCGAACAACTTGGAAAAATCTACATTTGTAACCATTCATGCTGGAAGCGATTAATCTACATTTGTACCCGTTCGTGCTGGAAGCGATTGATCTACATTTGTACCCGTTGGGGATGAAAGCGATTAATCTACAATTGTACCCGTTCGGGATGTAAGCGATTGATCTAAATTTGTACCCGTTCGGGATGTAAGCGATTGATCTACATTTGTACCCGTTCGGGATGAAAGCGGTTGATCTACATTTGTACCCGTTCGGTATGTTAGTGATTAATCTACATTGGTACCCGTTCGGGTATACAAGTTGAACAATTAGTCTCTTCATAGGACATGCTCGAACAAATGCGATCAATTCACTCCACATAAAGGGATGTAAAATTGTATTAGTCGCATGCTCCCTTGCGATTGATCCCGGACACGTCCCGGATTAATCGCATTTTTTGCAGGGTTAAACACAAATGTACCAACATAAACACACACACACACACACGCAGCGTAGCATTTTCAAAGTCAACTAAGCGCAAGCGCACCATCGATTTTGCTTAGCTCGCCAGCGTTTTATGTACGGCAGCGCTACTAGCTCAATAGCTCCTGCGCGGAATACTAAGCAGCCACTTTGCATTGGCAATACTGCTTGCCAACAATTTGAATACAAAAATATTTCGAATAGTACCAATATATGTATTTACCTATTTACATGTACATATGTATGTATGTACATATATATGTATGTGGCATAAAGAATACAAAGCCTTGTATTTATAGAGTGTAAATTTCTACGGTGGCGTACAAATGAACAAGAAATTAAAGCTCAAAGCTTTTTAATAAATTTTAGTCTTATTTGGAAAATTGCCAACAGTTTTTTTTTTTTTAATGATAACATACTGTTTAAAAAATTAGACTTGAACTTTGCAAAAACAAGCAAAAATACGTATATTTGTGAATGAATAAAATTGCCAAAAAACGAAAATTAAAATATTTGTAGTCGTGACGAATTGAAGATTGAGGTGAGTAATAAAATGATTTATGTATTTCTTCACTATTCCCTACTCGCTATAAATTTCTCTGTATCAAATTTGTATGTTAAACTTAGCGAGTGGAGAGAAATTTTTCGCAATGGGTTCAATAATTTTTGTGCGATGCGATGCGATCTCGCTTGTTTGATTACGAATCGAAAGCGCCATATATTGTTAAAAATATATTTAAAAAAAAATTATGTAAATATATAGAAAATTGTATATGTGAGGCCCTTGCTATATCAAAACCAGCTCATTATATTTTAGGAAATTTTGCAGTAGAGACAAAAAAAAAACTGCTCACGTCCACTGTGCTAAAGCTATTTTTTTTTTATTTTTTTTTAATTTTTGTTATAGTCGCCTAGAATTTGGTTAGCTTTTCATATTTTCATTCCTTGGGAGTAACTACACTAATCAGTCTGAAATGAGCTTGACTTGAGCTACATATATGTATGTATCTCCCTTCCCTGCAAACATATGGGTTTCAAAAAGATACGAAATGAGCTGATTTTGATAGCAAACGCCCGATGTATTTATGTTTCATAAATTTCTTTTATAATTAAAACTAAAATATTTGCATAATCCAGTAAATAGTGTGGTGAATATTCGAAAAATGACCTCCAACATTCAAACTCGAACTTAGTCTTATAACTTTAATAATAATTTCTATATTTAAAAAAAGACATGAAATGGGTTCGAGAAAGATAATACCTTACTATGGTAATAAGAGCAAAACACAAGCACTCTATCTGATTAAAGTTTCCCTTGGATCATGAGCTGCATTTCAAACTCATAATCAAGGAAAAATACAACGCACAAACGAAGGTTCCATTTTGCTAGCCTAACTAGTTCTCTAAACGAAAACAGCCTGTTTTGAGATTCATTATAGAAGATAAGACTTGATAACGAGTTTTATTTTCGAATAGTTAACCAAACCTAATGTTTACTGGGTTGTTATTCACAGCTTTCGGTAAAATATGAAGATATTCCACATTAAACACAAATTAGCATTCGCAGCTCAATTTGTTCTAAATTCCACTTATCTATCATATATGAGTATATATGTATCTGCATGTAAATAAATTGGCATTCAAAGCGCAATTTGTTCTAAATTCCACTTTACGCTTATCTACCATACATGAGTAGATATATATCTATGTACATGAATGTAAATATCTAGATATACCTTATTCTCACGCTTCTGCCAAATCGCCTAATTTGTATTCCTTAATTACTTCATATACTTATATACTTTTTCTCTTACTTATGTAATTAATGGCTCATTGCAAATGCATTTTCTATTTCAAATTTTCTTAAAATGGAATGCGCACGTAGCGATGAAAGTGTTGTGCTGCCGCCAAATAGGTAAAAGTCGTTTTGTACGCGCTGTACTATTTTTATGGTCAAAGGTAATTTTTAAGTAAAGTATACATATATGTATACATACATACCTAAATATGTACATGTACATATGAATCATTAAAAAAAAAAACTATTTACATATTTACATTATTAATTATGTATAAAGAAAGCGAAAGTTCCTATTACCGATTTGCATGTGATTACCTACAACATATTTTTTTCTGTAAATGTCTGAAAGGAGAGTTTCTTGGCAATACACAGAGAGAAATATGTATAGGCAACGTACTAAGTCGACATGTATAGTTGGGTTTAGATAAAAAAGTGATCACCGTGATCCTAAATTTCCGCCAGGAATTCAGTTCTTGCGGATTTGTTTATTCGCCAGAAAATTTCCGCCAATTATTTTCCACTATCGAGAAGAAAAGTTAACGAGCGGAATTTCGAATGTTCGGGCGGATTTGGTATTAACCTCTTTGGTTGTTTGACATTTGTTTTGGCACTACTTTTCCTGATCAGTGAATGAAAAATATTGCAGTTTTGAGAAAAGAAAAGTTCGTAATCTAAGAAAATTAACAGTTAAAATGCATAGTATTGCTTTTCGGATGGTAGCAGTGGAGGAAATGGGGGATTCTATAACATAGGAACTAGAGATGGCAAATATTTTGCGTACCTGTGATTTTTCACCGTTCCTCAAAAGTCATTGCTCACTGCCGTAACTGATTTCCAAAATCACGGTGACAGTCACGAATCACTCGGTTCCTCAAAAATCGCGGTATCGGCCATCTCTAATAGGAACCTCAACAGAGGTGTATAAGAAGAAAATTGCGCGTGGGTACGAGTCCGCTTGGGTTGCCGGAATCTTTGTAAGAGATAACAAAGTTTTTTGAGAATGTTTTATTGATTTTATAATTTTGCAGATTTATTTAATACTATAGACTCTATAGTATAGAGTTAATAAAGCTGCCTTCAAATAATTATTTGACATTTTAGTATCGCATACATAGCAGCCAAAAACAGTTTGCAGACTCTCCTGTTTTAAAACTATCCACATCTTTACGTTTTATTTTATTTTGTCATAAAAATAAGCAAATCAGTACATCATTAATTCAATTATTTAGTCTTTTATTGTTCACTCACATTTTGTTGAGCCTTCACATAAAAAATGTGAAAAATCTGGCGAAAAGTGGCGTAAATTCGAGCTAAAATTTTGAAAATTAACTCAAGGGAAAGCCCAGGTACCTCCATCTAATTCTCAATCGAAGCCGAACAAATACGGATTAACGCGACAATGCGGATTATCGCTGACAGCATTCAAGGCTATGAAACAGTTAACTCTCAGCCCGAGTACGAATTAACTCGGTAATCCGGATTATCACTGCCGTCTGGCCAAGCTATAAAGGTAAATATTGTCAGCGTCTTTGTAAAACTGTCTATCGAAACTGCTGTTTAAATTAATTTTTTTTTCCTTAAACTCACTTTTTTTCTACACCGTGTCTTTAAACACTACTCTCTCAAAAAGAACATAATTAATTAATCTTTCTTGAATTGAACAACAAAAGAACAAGTTACGAACAAATCAGTAACTCATTTAATTCCCACGGCCAAACAAAATTGTGCATATGTACCTACCCAAAAAAAACTTTTCTAAAACCATAAATTTTGTTTTTATAATAATAAATAAATATGCGATATCTAATTTTCGGCTCAAACAATTGCAATTCATTTTAAACAAATTGTAAACTCATTTTAATCAATATAATCTTCTTACATACTTGTGTGTATGTATGTATGTATATAAGATATTTATTTATATATTTAGCTTAATTAGCAATAAGTATTTGAACAGCAATTGACTTTTTTCGGGAATTAACGTCACATTCTCAATCGATATTAATTAGCGTATTGTAAAATTTTATTTATTTTTTTGTTTTACCTTTTAGTACGAAATAAAGTCGTTGAAAACCGTTATTATTGAAACAATAAAAATAAAATAATGCAAACAGGACTTTCTAACAAAGAATAAAATGTCTAATTCCATGCAAAACTATAACAAAAGCGCCTTTGTGTATTTGGATGTACTAACCACGTATTTTGTTAAAGTGAGTTCGCTCACACACCCTGCATAAAATGCGACTAAACCGGGATCTGTCCGGGATCACTTGCAAGGGAGCATGCGTCTAATATTATTTAAATTTATATGGAATGAAGTGTTCCCTTTTGTTTGAGCATGGGAGATTAATTGTACCCTGTTATACCTGAACGAGTACCAAGGTAGACTACTCCACTTTGATATCAATCGGATATCGAATACCTGAACAAAAGCATATTTCAAAGTTCGTTTATAACCTTTTGAGTACAATTGTCAACAATTAGTCTACATTTTGACCCTTCCAGCCATAAATAAGGAGTAATTGTAGCCAATTGTACCCGAAAGAGAGTAAGCGCATAATTTTTTACAGGGCATAAGTACATAGGTACACACATACATACATACATATCTACATATGCAATAAATTAATTCACAATTCACAAATCATTAATCACTGCAGTCAACGGAATTACTCAATTGACATTATCTTCCTTTTTCTTTCTTCTACTTCTTTGGTTTCAAGCACCTCCGAAATGTTTTGTTTGCATTGAGTACGAGCGAGTATTGACACATTTTTCGTGCTTTTGTTGTTATTGTACTTAGTCTTTTTTTTTTCGTAACGTAATCGCTTGCTAAATAAAGTTGAAAACAATTTTCGTGAATTTCATTTTGAACATACATATGTATGTACTTACATACATCTACCTACATGTTGAAACCCTAAATCCATTCATCCATTCGACTTACATACTTTTCGGAAATCAATTCTTATCACTTGTCATTGGCTGCCACCCCGAACAATTACCCGACTGTTTGTATGTGTATCGAATATTTAATAAGCGTACTCCAAGATTTCTTAATTTATTTAAGTTTTTTTGCAAAAAAATTTAAACAGAGTATTTGTAGCTCAATTGCAAAGAAATGAAAAAAATAACTTACATACACAGATATTACTTACCTAGGAAATAGTCTGTCCTTCGATACGTTTCTTTTCCTTCCATAATACCATATTTGGTGTTCTCTCGTTGGTGGACGAGTAAGTCTTTACCTGATCATACCAACGCAGTCCTGCCCCCCCCCCCCCTTTCTCTTCTACCTTTAGCGGGTTTCTATAGAAACACTTTCTGGGTCGGAGCACCTGCATCCATTCTCCCGACATGGCGGCCTGCCCAACGCAGCCGCTGCATTTATATTCGCTGAACAATGTCGATGTCTGCGTAACGCTCGTACAACTCATCTTTTAATGTCCGTCGATACTCGCTATTGCCAACGTGCAAAGTTCCACAAATCTTACGAAAAACTTTTCTCTGCCATCTCATCTTATTTTGACATCGTCCATGCTTCTGCGCCATACATGAGGACTGGTACGAAGAGCTTCCTTTTCGAGAGAGGACTTTACTTTTCAATTGCCTACTTAATCCAAAGTAGCGCTTATTGCCGTGAGTGATTCTTCGTTGGAGTTCCGTGTTCACAGTATTTTTTGTGTAATGCTGGTTCCCAAATAGACGAAGTCCTTAGCAGTTCGAATGTGTAGCTGTAAACCGTAACGTGGCTAGCAAGACGCTCTTTTGTTGTATGATGACAGCAGGTACTTCGTCTTGTCGTCTTTAGCCGCCAAACCCCTATTTCTTAGTCCATTTATACAGTTTGGAGAAGGCAGAACATACAGCGCGAGTGTTAGGGCCAATGATGGCAATATCATCGGCGTACGCCAACAGTTGTACACGCTTGTGATTCAAGATACTTTTTGTGCGGTTAAATTCTGCAGCTGGAATTATCTTTTCCAGCATCAAGTTGAAGAATAATTGACATTAAATTGTAGTAATTAATCTCCCTGTCAAACGGAACTCAACACGGTTGCAAATCCCTTCACTAATTTTCTATCTTGTCTTCCGCCTACACAGATTATACGATATACTGAGAGTTAATTTAAAACTTAAACGTTTATGTTTATAAATATAAAAATTCTATTTTCTAATTAGATTGTTTTTGCTCCTTGAATCAGCATATAAAAAATCACCTGTAATTGAACTAAGGACTTGGAACTTAATTAATTTACCAAACGTTTACGTTTCGCTCCACTTTCTTCTCGGCAGAAAAATGAATTTTCCGCATCATTCACCACAACGTTTTTCACATGCAATTAAAAAGAAAAAGAAGAAGAAAAACTAATCGGAAAATCTTTAGCAAATGCATGCCTATTTAATAGCACGTTAGTCCTTTGAGTTTACGAGTATTTAAGTAGAATAATACATTACCATCCATTTCTCCCTTCTCAGTAAATTTCCTTTTATTTATGCAAACTGTTTGTAGGCATGCTTATCCCACTCGCTTTTATGCAAACCGCAGATGCCTTAAGAATAGCTGCGATTGCGATTGATGATGGCAGTTATTTCAATTATGTGCAAATTTATTGCTAAATCAGGTGCTGACGACGACGACTCAATGCAAAAGAAGGACTGTTTGCATTGGGAGAAGTGGGAAAACATTAAGGTAGAATAGAAGGTGTGCGAAAAACGAGGTTGAAGGGAGAGTTGTTTATTGGAAAAGGAATTTTTGCGGTAGCACTACATAATTTCAACATAAATCGGAATGGAATGAAGGCAGCAAATGTTTACGTACATACATATGTACATTAAGCCGTATCACGAAAATAAAGTTTGCGTGTGTCAGTTTTATTTGAACACTTATGTCGAAAAAATATTTTTGGCGTAAAAATTTTTTTTTTAAGCCCGCGTTAAAAACAGCTAAATCGCGTTTTTTGTAATAACTTCCTTATTTGATGTCGGATCTCTATGATCTTAATGTCGCAGAAAAGGTCTCGCTCAGCACTATATTTGGCCCATATAAAGTTTCGACCTCAAAGGTTGTTCTGAGTTTTACCTTTAAAAATTTTGGTGTTACTATCCCTAGATTTTTTTATTTTTATCACTAATACAAAGCTCTCAAAAAACCATGAGGACTCCGCTAAAAAAGTTGTAGCCTTTATTCACAAACAAAAAAGTTATACCGTTTTAAAATAAGGGAACCTGTGTTTTTTGAAAAATTATCCAAAGTTCTTATTTATATGAGGCAGTAACGCCATATAGTATGAGTTTTTGATTAAAAAGTATTCTAAGTCCTCGCTTGACTTGAGAATGTTGTACCGCGGTGGAACAGCTACCAATACTGGACACATGATATGCAAGAAATTATTGATGATTGGACTATTCGTGCTGATCAACGTTATTTATATTGAATGATAATGGCTGTAGTGAAGATTTGGTAAGTATTCAAGTGGGATCTCTAAGCACAGCGAGCTGGCTTACAACGGCTTCACGATTTCTGCATCCGTGCGTATCGTAAAATCATCCAAGTTATTTAGAAAAACTGCTAGAGTTCGTTGTAAAATTATACGCGCCTAAAGAGACAACGGAAGTCTAAATGTATTATCAATACTTACGCTGGATGCGTCTCTGCCCCTAGAAATGCAGTTAATTATTCAGCCTACAATTGAAAACAACGCACTTTACTTTAATCCCGAAAATATCTTCTTATCTATGATAACCGAGACCGAAAATGACGATGTCCTCCAAATTTTGAGATATTTATGAAAGAAGTTTCAGAGCTCTGAAAGTGAGTTCTTCGTCGCTTATATTACTTTGCTCACACTCAAAAAAAAAATTACTCAGATTATGGAAAAATGGAAATGATTCGCCGCTAAAGACATATTTTCATTGTTTTGAATACAATTTTCTTTAAAACGTGGTTTTTATTCCTTGATTGAAAGAAAATTGTACATCAAAACAATGAAAATATGTCTTTAGCGCCGAAACATTCCCATTTTTCCATAATCTGAGTAAGTTCTGTGGTCACAAGCAATAATCGCTTAAGTCGACTTAGGAAGATTTCGAGTTATATATAACACGTTATTCTCCTTTTAAAACTCTACATTTCTGTAAAACCCCCATGCTTATAACTTAATTCAATCAAAAGATATAAATAAAAACATTTAGGCTTAACTTACTATAGAGGTACATTAAACTTGCTATAACAGCCAAAGTAGACGTATATACTTAATCAAATTTCTTCATGACATTTTGTTTTATTTACTAAATTTGATCGTAACATTGTGGATGGTTCAGTGATTTTGCGTCCATAGTTTTTAATCGACTTTTATGATTTGTTAAGAAACGCTTTCGAATATAAAAATCAATTTATCTCGAAATCATTTTTTAAGACTTAAGCGATTATTGCAAATTGCCACAGAGTTGTTTTTTCAGTGCAGGTTTCGAACGTTTAAAACAAATTAAAATTTATGTGCAGGGTATTCTCTTCCCTCTTATATGCACTTTATAGACATATATGTACGTATAGTTTTTTTCCCTTTTCTTTATTTTATTAGCTCAACAATAGTTACTCATACGCCCCCCCATCGGATCGCTTTGTATGTGAAAACTGAAAATGTTTTCTTAAATATCTCGAAAATGGGAGCTAATCCGGATTTTCTAAAAACGCGATCGTAATCTGGAGCCAAAAATTAAGCTCACGTGTTTCGTCGTATCTCTGTGGTAATTTTTTATAAAAAATAACAAGTGTTTCATTTTACAACGTTATAACTTTTTTGTTTGTGAATAAAGGCTAGACTTTTTTTGGGGGATTCCTCATGGTTTTTTGAGAGCTTTGTATTAGTGATAAAAATAAAAAAATCTAGGGATAGTAACTCCAAAATTTTTAAAGGTAAAACTCAGGACAACCTTTGAGGACGAAACTTTATATGGGCCAAATATAGTGCTGCGCGAGACCTTTTCTGCGACATTAAGATCATAGAGATCCGACATCAAATAAGGAAGTTATTACAAAAAACGCGATTTAGCTGTTTTTAACGCGGGCCTAAAAAAAAAATTTTTACACCAAAAATATTTTTTCGACATAAGTGTTCAAATAAAACTGACACACACCCAACTTTTTTTTTGTCCATATAACGTGATACGGCTTAATGTACATACGTATGTACATATATATGTGTGTACAAATATGTATGTACATATATTTATAGACTAAAAACTGTATGGAAAATTTACGAGATTAAGTCGCATTTGCTTCTGAGCCAGATGGCGACTTTAAAAAGACCAAATCGGATCTTAAAGAATACAATCACATACATACATACTGCATTCGCTGAACTGATTTTTCTATCAGTGCGGTTGCACTTGAAATAAGATTTAATTTTAAGATCATTTTCTTGGCAACCCTTTTCGCCATAAGCCTTTACTTTATCATACTTGTTTATCATACTTGTTTATCATTTACATATGTATGTATATTGACTTAACGCCCTGCCCCCAACGTCCTTGTAATTATAAATATTCAACCGCAAGAGTTGGCAAACACTGCACTGGGAAATCATCGTGCAACGAGACACGATAAAAACAAAAAACAAATCGATAAAACAATTCCGACATGCTTTCAATATACATACCTACATAAATATGTATGTATATAAATCTGAACCATAAAAACAATAAACAACAACATTTTAAGATGTTTGACAGCTAGATATAAACAGGAATATGATATTTTAGTTAAGCACATACACACAAGGATGTGTTAAATGTGAGGTACCTATGCACGGTATGTACATACAGACTAGTGATTTAAATTTTTAATTTTCCCGTTTCTTACGATCCCGGGATTTTCGAGATTTTTTTATAATCCCGGTATCCCATTTTTTATTATTCAAAAAAAATTATATCATTAGTAGCAAAATAAAATAAGAACGTAAAAAACACAACAACAGCAGCAAAAAAATGGCATGCATTTGGTGAACAAAACATTTTCCTTTACACTCGGTACTTCTCATATATTAACAAGAAGGCTTGCGATCATTTGATAATTTCTAATAAAAATTTGTATAATTTAGCAACACACTTCGTTTAAATGAGTATTTCCAAATTTGCAGAAAAATTCTGAAAATAATGCAACCTTCGAAAAAATTTAAATATCGGTGGCGCAAATTTGAGAAATACTCCGAGTATGTAGCTGCATAGCACATTTAATTTTAGTATAGTAATATGCAATTCTCAAATCTATTTACAAACTTTCCGTGATTTTTGGTAATTTAACTTGTTTAATAGATTTCGCATTTTCCTTCATTATTTACTTTCCATGGGTGAAAATACCAAAGCCCCTTGAGAAAAAAAATTGCCAAAAATCAGGAAATGGAAGTTATCAAATAAATTATACCACAAGAATTATAAAGATTTTAAAAATACCCTAAGTACGTTTCCTCACAAAAAAAAAAAAAAAATCAGAAATACTTCATCATTCTTACTATGATTAATGGACTTTTCTATTCTGGCAAAAATGTCGCACTTAAATGCATTTTCTTCGGCCTGTTAAATTGGTTGTTCTATTCCACACATTTTTTTCAGGACTGTTTGTTCTATTGACAAAATGTAAAACTGGCCCGACTGCGGTGCAACATTTTCTACTCTTAATTCATTCATTACATGAAAAATGCAACATTTTCATAGGGCACAGTGCACATAATAATAATACTTCCTTGTAATAATGCATTATTTTCGTTCAGAATAGGAAACGCTATTAGAATAGGTACAGAACTGAAATCAATGCAAATTAAATAAAATACAACATTTCTTAGCTATAATAGGGGAATATTCTGCCTTTATTTTATCTCGAATGTCACGGCATCTAATTCTAGCAATCCCAGAAAAAGGCCGGGTTCCCGGGATTGGAATCCCTAGTTGGCACATATCTACATATACACCTTGTAAATTACTTAACTAAAACAATGAGTGAGGAAGATTTATTGACAATGTCCATCGGCCTGCAAATACCTACATATGTATGTGGAACATACCTATCAAAAAGATGGGCTGTGATGCTTGCTACACATCATTAAATGCATTAAATATTATCGCAAACCAACCACATCTCTTTAATGTAGGTATCCCCAATAAACATTAGGCCAAAAATCTCCAAAATTTGATAATTAAGATTTTCTCAAAACTTTTCTAGCGTTTGAGAAAATTGTGCCTTTTTGTCTGAGAAAGCTATCACCGGTTATTTGAGATGCATTTGAGAACTTACATTGGAGGTTTGAGAATAAAGTTATTTCTCAAATGCATCTCAAGTTGATAATTTGGAAAAATGTTTATGGGGTCCATACACGTTGTGTATAAACATATTGTACGTAACATTCATGCAACATTTGTGCATTCATACAGCCAACATTCGACAACTCATTCACAACATCCCGATCGATGACCTGCCACAATGTAAATGCAATAAATTTTAGAATCTTACAGGGCCTCAATGCTTACCGGCTTTTTTTGTTTGTTTGACTTTAAAATGCATGCGTGATTGCGTGTGGGTGTTTGTGTGTGTTAATCCCTTTTTGCCGGATTATCAAACTGGTTATCTCGTCGATGACAGTAGTGCTGCGCAGTAACGTGTGTGCTATTCGACGTTGTAAATAGGTACCTATATGTAGCATTAAAATCACATAACTTGCTCATTTTACAAATACATAGTCACATGCAATTCGCAAGGTAATTAATCAACTTATAAGTACATTTTTGTATGAACATACATATATATATATATATATATATGTATATATATATATATATATATATATATATGTGTGTGTGTGTATATATGTATTTATGAATTCAAAGGTATTAAACGTTTAAATTGGCTAAAAAGTAAATTAGATCTATTCAGAGGCTAGTACTGCTTCCCATTTTTGACAATAACTCTATTTCATATATTTTTATCGTAAGATTCATTAGTAAAATTCTTTTGAATGTAACCAAACTCCACATTTGTACTGACCCTTCCAATCAAAAAATTAAAAACCAATCTTGAGTAGTTTTCTTGCATAGATAATCATACATATATTTTTTGGCTAAAATCAATTTGTATCTAATCAATAGTATTTTTCATCAGAAATTTTTAAAAAGGTAAAAATTACAAACAAACAAGTAAGGAAGCCTAAGTTCGAGTGGAATCGAACATTAGATACTCAGCTGTATGCTTTCATTGTTTGTTTGCGCTTGTTCGATATAGGGTGTATTTTATATAAAGCGAGTGCCGCATAAAGTGGGCGTAGCCACGCCCATTTTCAACATTTTTATCAGTCATCCAACTAAGCATATGAATATTATTCTTTGTGCAAAATTTCATTCCTTTATGACTTCTAGTTACAAAGAAGTCTTGTTACAAATTCCCAAAGGGTGTTCCAGAAATATCTTTGTTAAAAAGTAGGCGTGGTCATAAACCGATTTCAATAAATTTTTGCGTATCTATTAACACAAGTTATAAAAGTATATAAACCAAGTTTCGTCATAATATCTCAATTATTTGTCGAGTTATGGGCTCCGAAATCTCGTTGATTCCTTTGTCTGAAAAGA
This sequence comes from Urophora cardui, assembly GCA_960531455.1. NCBI lineage: Eukaryota > Metazoa > Arthropoda > Insecta > Diptera > Tephritidae > Urophora > Urophora cardui. The sequence goes on from OY482671.1 coordinate 117,195,476, forward strand.
GGCGGTGCCACGCCCATTTTCCGAAATTTTTCTATTTTTTGGTGCCGATCTATTGTAGAACTCATGCCACAAAATTTCAATGAATTATCTTTATATTTGACAAAGATATCGCTTAAAATGTTTTTATTAGGCCACTTTATGATACCCATATATAAAAGTGGGCGTGGTCGTCAACCGATTTCGCTAAACTTTTGAACATGTATTACTACAAGTAGTGAAAGTGTATAGACCAAGTTTCGTCATAATATATCGATTATTTGTCGAGTTATGGGCTGAGAAATCTCGTATATTCCTGCTTCTAAAAGGAGGCGGTGCCACGCCCATTTTCCAAAATTTTTGTATTTTTTGTTTTACGTCCATAGTTGGACACCTTCCATAAAATTTCAATGATATATCTTTATATTTGACAGAGATATCGCTTAAAATGCTTTTATTAGGTCACTTTATAATACCCATATATAAAAGTGGGCGTGGTCGTCAACCGATTTTGGCAATTTTTCGTCCAAACATTTGCCGAAGTAAGTATATCACGCCTACCAAATTTCATCGATATATCTTCAACGGTTTCTGAGTTATGACTCATAAAACTTTCAATGTTTGCCCCTTAATAAGTGGGCGTGGCTCCGCCCATTTTCCAAAATTTCACCATATTTCTTCATAAGGGCCTGAGCTCAATACGTGTGTAAAATTTTATCACTCTAGCTCTATTAGTGGCTGAGATACAAAATTTCCGATTTTTACCATATAGGGGAGGTGGGCGTGGTCATGGTCCGATTTCGCCCATTTTCAATACCATCCGTTCCTGTCTTGATACCAACTTACATTTCAAATTTCATCAAAATATCTCAATTTTTGCGCGAGTTATCGTGTTCACAGACGGACAGACGGACAGACGGACGGACATGGCTCAATCGATTTCTCTTTTCACCCTGATCATTTTGATATATATAAGTCTATATCTATCTCGATTATTTCATTCTGTTACAATCCACCGTTAGGAAATCAAAACTATAATACTCTGTGTACTAGTACAGCTGAGTATAAAAATTGCACTGGCAACATTTGGAGAATGCGGTGTTTGCGGTGTTGTGAGATCCGCATACCGGAATTGAGCAAGAAAATGCGGTGCGGTGTTTATTATGATCGCATATTTTGCGGTTGCGGTCATACTCCCAACGCATTTTATATCATACATCAAATGTATACATGTGTACATATCCAGATATTTTTGTCATGCCAAAGGTTTTACTTATTTTTTTTTCTTGCTTTTGACTTATCCAGAACTCAGGTTTAAGTGACCGAAGGCAGTACTTCCACTACAACAAAAAGATTTGCGGTTAAAAATATCGTATAATTTTGTTGTTAAGTGCTTTCTATGCTCATACTTCTATGTACATATATTTACATATGGATTTGCAACTCAAAGAAATCAACGAAAACCCGCAATGTATTTATACCTACATGATAAGAATCGAATAGCTCAGTGTTTACGTTGCGTATCCCAGAGGAATATCAATATTTTTATTGGTAAAAGTAGCAGTTGAAAGAAAAATATATGTAGCGAATAAATACTATTTATTTATTATTTACGAAGGTAAATGTAAAGGTAAAGGTAAAGATAAAGGTAAAGGTAAAGGTAAAGGTAAAGGTTAAGGTAAAGGTAAAGGTAAAGGTAAAGATAAAGGTAAACATATATATATTATAACATAAAAGCTTTTGTTTGTCGCTGCGAAGCGGGACGGGTATTTGCTAGTAATAAATAAATATGCATACAAATTGGGTTTAATATCAGTATCTTTCTATTTCTAATATTCCTTCACACCTTTGCCTCTATACAGATATACATATATACATATACTGAAAAATTGCCCATCCGGTTATACTATTCGCTTGTAAAATTCGATGAACTAGTTTAACAACTTATTAAAAAATTAATTTTAAAAATATTTACACGCACGGTGCATTGAACTTAAATCTATAAATTATGAATAAACATATGTATGTACAAACAAATGCAAATTAAGAAACAAAAAAAAAACATAAACAGATAAGGGCGCGGTTGTCTTCGGCCATACCGAAGACTACATACCTTTCATGAATGGGGAAATGAAAAGTTACCCATGTACATACATAACTTGGTTTAGTTTAATTTCAATTCTGTGGGTTATGGGGTCTTAGCTATTTAAATTGAGAAGTTATATCCTAAAATGTCTATATCTGAACAATCGGTTGCATGGGAGCTACATACATACATATGTATATGTTATAGTGGTTCCATGCAACATTTTGAAGTCAAAGCCTACCTAACTTTTATCGGAAACCTATCGCAGTCTGATAGGTAAAATGATATACTAGCATGGACTAGGAATAATGAGAATCAGAGTTGAGAATGCGAATAACGAATTAAAGTGTAGACGGTTCAATTCATGAACCATTTACCGAGAGCCAATAACGTCGGATAAAACCTTCAGCCACTTTCAGCAGCTCCGTGCAGTAGACGTGGTATTTATACCTTTCATGAGCATGAAATGGTATTATGTATAACTTTGTGCCGAAACACAAATGGTGAAAGTACAAGAAGTAGGCGTGGCTGACTCAACAAAATATATACCAATATGATGATGATCATCAGCTGAGTCGACTGTCTGTTAGAACGCAAACTACTTAGCTCCTCAGTTTTTGAGATATCTGCTTGAAATTCGGTGCGGGTATCTTTTTAGCAGAAATCGGCCGAATCCGACCACTATAACATATACATAGCTCCCTTACAACCGATTGTTCAGATATGGACATTTTAGGGTATAACTTCTCCATTTAAATAGCTAAGGACATGCAGCTTTGAAGTATTTCTACCCATATGGACATAAATAATGTCATCGAAATTTTTCAAGATCGGGCCACCATTACATATAACTCCCTTACAACCGATTGTTGGAGAATAACTTCTAAATTTAAACCTTCACAACTGTTTTACTAATGAATCTTTACATATGTAAATAACCCACATAATTGAAAGTATAAATTAAACAATATCAGTCTATGTAACTTTTCATTTACCCATTCATGAAGACAGCTGCGTAGAGTTGGGAAACTATCGATGGAACTATCACTGAATCTCTTATAACTAGACTGCGGATCTTTATGCTATTACATATTTTTAAGGAAAAGAGATAGCGATATGGTTCCAAAGAGAAAAACCAAAGTTATTAACAAAATATTCTAAATTTTCATATTTATTTCTGCATATTTTGCATATTGCATATAACTTGCATATTGCATATAACCTGCATATAACTTGCATATTTGCATAATAATTGAGGTTTAGCAGTTTTAATCCGCAAGTTAGAGTCTCGCGGAGTTCCACCTAAAGGCTTCAATGGCCCTAATAACAGAAGCTTTTGAAGGGGACTTGACGCTACGTCAGGATCATGTGGGCAAATAGTTTTGTTCAAAATTGAAGCTATTTCAAAAAGAACCTGCTTTTGAAGTCATATTAGGAGTAGCCAAAATACTTTCAGGTGACAACAAAATATTAGAAACTGGAATACAGATTCCCAGTCAATTTTGGAGCGAATTTAAGTATGCTCCGGTTACATCTTGTGATGTTGAGCGTTCATTTTCAGCATATAAACGGATCTTAACCGATAAGCGTCACAATATTTCCATTGAAAATGTGGAGAAAACACTTGTAGTATATTGTGGTCTTAACTACAACTAAAATTACCTCTTTACATTAAAAATTATTATAATAAAAATTAGTTCCCATTTGCAGTTTGTTTTTGGGTGTTAATGGGTTTTATATTTGCATAGAACAAAAGATTCAGCATAGAACATATGATTTTTGCATTCAACTATACTTTACTTATTGTGTATATCACTTAAAATTCAATATCTAATGTAAAAAAAGGTGTACTTTTAATTTGCATATAACTTGCATATAACCTGCATATAAGTTGCATATATTTTGCATATCCAAAAGAGAGCAAGAAAATTCGCTTTGGAATGTGAATATATAGTTTTGAATCAATATAACTCTTAATAAATCATTTTAAATTTTTTGCATAAAGATCCGCAGTCTACTTATAACATTGTCATTTTTCTACTGAAAAAAGCTATTTACTCACAGTGTAAAATCAGGAGGATATTTATTATTTCGTTAAAATAATGAAAAAAAGAAGATGAATGCCGGAAAAAAAAATTAAAAAAAAAATTACATAAAAATATTTTTGATTCACCATAACTCCATCACTTTAACGTCGATTTTAATTATTTTTGCTTTGGTGGAAACGATATTTCATCCTCTGCAAACGAAACATAAAAACTGGTAATAGCCAAGATATTGACAGATTTGTAAGCGTACCTGTCCATAGTTTCCCACCTCTACTGCCGCGCTCTTACTTGTTTTGGTTGCAATTGGTTACCTTACTAACTGCATTGTTGTTGTTTATCGGGCTAAAAATTTTGCAACGATTACATAAGTTATTGGAGATTAGCATTGCCGTCTGTCAAGGCTTTTGCCTTTGCACTACATTTTCAGAACAAAAAAAATTAAGAGTGAGAACTACATACATAAACTGGCACCGTCATATAATTTTATTTTTGTCGCTTCTCCATCCTTCCTTTTTGTTTTCATCTTCCAGCAGTAATTGAATTTGATGAGACTAAATATTAGTCCTTGTCGGTTTGACAGTTAATAAAAAATCTTGTAATTACCGGTCATTACAAGCTACTGCGAATATATGTAATTATGTATTCTCATAGCCGCAGAGATTAAATTTTAAAATTGAATTTTTGATAACAGTTAATGGATTTTATACATACATATGTACATATCGCACACTAAATCAAAAAGCGTTACAACTCAAAATTCAAAAATTTTCAGGAGAGGCAAAAAACTGTTTAATTTTTATAGGCAATGATATGGGAAAAGGCTACGTATAATAGTTATTTCTCAGTTAAAAAAGACTCTGATGGAAAAGCTTTTTTGGCAGCCGCTAGAGATATATTCTGTGTACCAATTTATGGAAGAAACCCGATTTCGAAAAATTTTGAGTTGTGACGCTTTTTGATTTAGTGTGCGATATGTTTTTCGTGAGGTAAATCTTTACATAGTACCTACACACAATTTAATCAAGCAAACTATTTACAGACTAGACGTCCTTGTGACTTTCGGCCTTAATTGCAGGGCTATCTTTATTTTAGCAAACGAATACTGATCTGAATTTTGCTGCCTTTTTTTGTTTTTTTTTTGTTTGTTTACATATTTATTATTATTTGCGTACATACATACATATCCTGCAAAAAGATTCATAAATCTAAGCCAGCGCTAAGCTGTTAAAACTGGAATACGCTGGCAGCGCTGCTTGCTATCATGTGCACATTCGCTCTGCTCCAAACGTTTTAATTCTCATAATAATATATTTATTATTAAATTAATTTATTTTCTTAAATTAAATAAGCCGCAACGCTAAATTTGCGCAAAAAATGCGAATTATGAAGCTAAACAAAAAACGGCCTTTTATTATTCTTTATTGTAAGGTATTAAAACTCTGTATAATCCCTAATTATAAGAAATGATTCAGGCCTTATTTTCTGTGGAGAATAAGCCTTATTGTAACGTATATATATAAACACAATATATGTCCTTATTATAAGGAATTATCTAAGCCTTATTCCCTTGGCGGATAAGCCTTGTGAAAAAATTTTCTCTCAGACAGAGAGAGACAGGGAGAGTAGTCCTTATAGCCTGATGACATCCACACAAGAAAATCAGCCTTATTATAAGCCTTTGCCCATACAACTTTTGTCGCTTAGACTTTTCAATCATTATTTTGGAAGCCTTTAAATTTTCTGTAATGAACCTTAAATAAGGCGTAGATTTTTTGATGGGCATGTGTATTTTATGTACATATACATACATAGGTATGCACAGCAACAAAAAAATTGATGTCTTGAGAGAGGGCAATGACTGCCTTTGCAAGTAAAATCAAGAGCAATGAAGTCAATTACGCGTACATATAATTTATGAATGAAAATAAATACATATAAATGTAAATATTTACTTTTGTTTTATGTATGTATATGGCGCGAAATACAATAAGCAGGATATATTTAATTATGTTGCTAAAGATATAAATTAATTTTATTGAAATTTTTATATTTACATTCATACATACATATCTAGTACATACATAAATTACTCTTTCAGCTTTCAGGTCTTAACGAATCTCATCGCAAACATAATTCAAAATGAATACTTTACTAGTCGCGTTGGTAAGTTTTCCTAGTACTTTTAAAACTTCCACTATACTCTTAGGGTGCGAACAGAGTGGGCGCTGATGCCGAGCGGAGCCGAGCCGAGCTTATTGACGCTTATTTTCATGCGAGAAGAAAATTTGTCTATAACACAGTGAATGCGAGAATCAGCGCTGAAATTCTGTTTATTCCATGTGTTTTGCCTTTATGTGATTTAGTCTTATTTTTCATTTGTGTTTATAAAATTGCTGTACACGGTAATGGATTGATCTGATGAAGAGTATTTTGCTTCTCCTAGTGTGGTTAATGCAATTATTATCACAAAAGAATTTGGAAAACATCCAATTACACTAAAAATATATCAATTTGGTGAATTTCATCATTTATATAATGACTTAAGAAAATGTCCAGCTAAATTTCTTTAAAAAAACCATTAAAAACACGATTTCACGCTAAAAAGTAAACATCAACAATGCAAACAAGCGCGCAAAACGCCTTGAAACTGTTTTTCTCGCACTCATCGGCTTTGCTCTCTGCTCTTGTCGGCGTTCACTGTGTTATGCACAAGCTTATTTGTATTGACTTGTATGTAACCAGTTTTATCGCACTGACAATCTTTATCGGATTGACAATCTCGGCTCGGCTTTCAGCGCCCACTCTGTTCGCAGCCTTATGCCCGGAACACAATTGCGACGGGTCAGCGGAAAACGGGCTAACGGGTAGTGAACAGCTGATATTTTCCGTCTGAAAATCCGTCCGGGCAGACACAATTGTGGCGGAAACTGATTTGACACAGGATCCACTAAATAATGGTAGTCGCAAATGGATAAATGCCAAACGTGTGCACTCTTGTGTCAAAAGGTACAACAACCATACCAACAGTCGACCAAGAAGAGGAAGCATGTTTTGATGTGGTAAGACCATGAATTATATGGATCCAAATTTGACAGAAAGAATCAATTCTGATCATTTCACCCGGCGGAAAAATTAGAAATGGATCTATGGACCGCCGGAAAATTGACCGCCGGGGGAATTTCCGTTGCCGGAGCAATTCTGCGCAACAACGTACGTTTCTGTGTGTTTTAATTTTGACAGCGGGTGACTGTCGCCGGTTATTCGTTGACCCGTCGCAATTGTGTTCCGGGCATTAGTCCTCTTTTCATACTTGTTTTCCATTTTAAACGCCTTTTAAGACTTTTAGTACCAAAATTTTTAATTCAAAAAAGTGAAAAAGTATACTACTAATAGACTACTAAATATTTTTCTTTTTCATTCTAAAGCTTTTGCAACTTGGTTAGTACTTTTTCGTACTCTTTTTTAAAACTTGTACTAAACTTTTTGTACTTTTTTTATATTTTTTAATTTTTTCCTTTATTAATGCCTTTTAATACTTTAATACTTTAGTACTTTTAATATTTTTTGTATATTTTAGTACTTTAAGCATAATTATATTAGTTTTAGTACATACCAAGTTTTTCATAAGAATGATAGTTTTATTTTACATTGTTGAATTATTGTGTGGACACAGAAGATTTTAATTAATTTACATTCTAAGGGTTTTGAAAGTTTTTTAGTACCTTTAAAATTTGTACTAAACTTTTAGTCCTCTCTTCAATTTTTTTTTTTTTTTTTTTCATTTTTGTTGCTTTTAAAAGTATTTTTAATATTTTATGTACTTGCGTTTTGGAACTTTTGGTAAAAGTTTATTACTTGCTAACAAAGTTTTTGACTGTAAGCAAAACTATCGCTGTATGAGCTAATTGGATTTTTCCACTTATCCCTAAGTGTATTTTTGTTTTCTTCAAGCACAATAAAAATCAAATTTTTTTAAATGCCTACACATTTGTTAATTGTTAACTTTTGTATTTAAAAAAAAAATGTTTTCACCTTCTTCAGACTGCAATCATTTGCAGTTTCAAAATACACACCGTGCTGGCTCACGGCCGTCTAATGGATCCACCCGCACGCAATGCTATGTGGCGCTTTGGCTATCCAAATCCTGTCAATTACAATGATAATGAACTATTTTGCGGCGGTTATGCGGTGCAATGGGAACAGAATGCGGGCAAATGTGGTGTGTGCGGTGATGCGTATCATATGAAAACGCCACGCCCACACGAAGCTGGTGGTGAATACGCGAAAGGCATTATATCGCGGTATTATACCGCAGGGCAGGTACACACACACATACCTACACACACTGATAAATTGTATGCCAATTTTTGTTTTTTTTTTTGTAATTTCAAGGAAATCGATGTTGAAGTCGAACTCACTGCCAATCATTATGGCCGCTTTGAAATGTTCCTTTGTCCAAATAACAATCCACGCCGTGAGGCTACACAGGAATGCTTCGATCGTTATCCCCTCTATATATCGGGCAGTCGTGAACATCGTTTTCTTATACCACGCTCAGCGCCGAAAAAGGATATCTTTCGTTATCGCGTCCGTTTGCCGCCCTACTTAACCTGCACACAATGTGTATTACAATGGACTTATTATACGGCGAATATGTGGGGCAAATGCGCGAATGGCACTGAAGCGGTGGGTTGCGGCAAGGCGGGTAAGTGTGTGCTTCTTGATTGTGTTAAAAGTCGGAGACACTACGTCAGCGTCAATCAGCCATAGACGTACTAGACGTGTAGTGTCATCATTTGAAAAGGCGAATTTAACTTATAAACCTCCTCCATTTCAGAAACATTCCGCAATTGCGCTGATATAGCAATTGTATCGAACACCGGTGGTGGTGTACCGCCAATATTCATCAATAACAAATCGCCATATCTACTCTATTACAGGGATTATCGTGCACCTGATGAAAATAATATTTTCCCATTGATTGTACGGTAAGTTTCGAAAGGTATTTCGTTTTTAATCATTTTAATACTGAATCTCAACCTCAAACTTTTTTTAGCAACTCTACCAAATATTGAGGTGAAATTGTAAAATTTATTGCACTTTGTAGTTTGCTTATTTAGATACATATGCACATACATATGTAGTTCCTATGTAAATATTTTGGTACTAACGTTTGCTTTTTGCCATTAAGATTTGATCACCGCTTTGTTACTTTATCATAAGCTATACTTTTTTTTATTCATCTTGCTTTATTTACTGCTTTTAGATTTTCTTGTTTATTTTTTTTTAATATACATATGTATGTACATAAAAAATAAACGTATATAGTTCACAGTTTGTTATACTTACATATATCGTCGTACCTTACGAAAACTAGCACTTTTCAAATTTTTTTACAAAGAAATTCACCGAAAGAAATTTTAAAAGTGCTACTTTTCGTATGGTACGAAATCATAGTTCTCCGCTTTAAAAATATTATCTAAATATGTGCTTTTGGTGGCGCTTTAAAACGAGTAGATATTTTTAATTTGTCATACAGTTTTATCGAAAAAAAAAAAAATAAAATAAAATGCATTTGTCAAAAATATTGAAATAGGCTTGTTTTATTTTAGTAAATACTGCGTTAACATGAACAAATATCTTGTGGTGCTGGCACTTCTAATTAGGTACAAATTGGCCTTTCGTTTGAAATCATTTACCTTCCGTCATACTTTTTAGCCGATCACTTGATATTAGCTATATCATGTTGTTATGCTTACTGCATCATTATTTCAGCAGAACTACTACTACTTTTTTAATTAGCTTTTTAGCCACTTCAATAAAAATATTTTACTACATACTGTGCATTCATTTTACTTTTATCCACGAGCTAAAAAAACATTTACTTAACAATAACTAAATGCTAAAATTTGTTTCATCACTGCGCCACATAATGCCTTTCACCCATGAGCTATGACTTTTTATACCTTTCATGAGAATGAAATGGTAAGGTAAGTGTACCTATTTCCGTACTATTAAGGCATATACACGTTCAAAGTAATATTTTAGTCGACAGAAAAACACTTGAAGTCTAAAATTGACTTTTACTGATGCAGAAAAAATATTTTGTCATAAATAATTAATAATATTTAAAAAAAGAGCAACAGAAAGTATTTTTTGTGCTTTTTTCGAAAAACATATTTTGTTCCCAATTCCGGCCGAAAATTTTGTTCGGTTCCCAATTCCGTACGAAAGCGTTCCTATTTCCGTTCTAAACTATAAAAACCCGTTTCTGCTCAAATTTTAGACATTTTGTGTAAAATAAAAAATGTAAATTTATATAAAAAGTATAAGCATATGTATATTTATTTAAAAATTAACACAAAATTTATAGCGAAAGGCCTCCAAAATATTAATTGGATGTTACTTACTTACTTACTTAATTGGTACGTAACCGTCTATACGATTTTGGGCGAGTCCAACATAATACGCCAGCTATTTCTGTTCCGTGCAGCGTGGCGCCATTTGGGAATACCTAGAGAGTCAGCATCACTGTCCATCTAATCTTCCCAACGCAGTGGAGGTCTCCCCTTTCTTCTGCGTTCAGCGGGTTTCGACAGGAATACTTTCTTGGCCGGAGCACCTTCGTCCATTCTCACGATATGACCTGCCCAACGCAGCCGCTGGATCTTTATTCGCTGAACAATGTCGATGTCTGTGTAAAGCTCGTACAGCTCATCGTTAAATCTCCGTCGATACTCGCCCCCGCCAACGCGCAAAGGTCCATAAATCCTTCGAAGAACTTTCCTCTCGAATACTCTAAGCGCCATCGCATCTGCTTGTGCTATAGTTCATGCTTCTGCGCCGTACATGAGGACTGGAACGATGAGTGTCCTGTAGAGTGTGATTTTGGTTCGTCGAGAGAGGACTTTACTTTTCAATTGCCTACTTAGTCCAAAGTAGGATTTATTGGCAAGAGTGATTCTTCGCTGGATTTCAGTGCTGACATTATTTTTGGTGTTAATGCTGGTTCCCAAATAGACGAAGTCCTTAACAGTTTCAAATTTGTAGCTATCAACATTGAGGTGGCTGCGTGATGTTTCTTTGTGTGATGCTAGGAGGTACTTCGTCTTATCCTCGTTGACCGCCAAACCCATTTTCTTAGCCTCTTTATCCAGCTTGGAGAAGGCAGAACATACGTCGCGCGTGTTAGTGCCAACGATGTCGATGTTATCGGCGTACGCCAGCAGTTGCACACTCTTGTGGTATAAGATGTTTCCTGCACGGTGGAGTTCTGCAGCTCGTATTATCTTTTCCAGCATCAAGTTGAAAAAAAAAATATTAAAACGAAAGTCGCTTACTGCGTTCATCTAAATAAAAAACAATTTTAGATATGAACTTAAATATATATGTATACTTAGGAATCAAACATTTTAAGTTAAAATTGAATCGCTTGTAGCGTCTCAGTCATTAAAAATAGCACAGCACTATTAAGCTATTTATAATAATTACTAGCTGTACCCGGCCAAGCTTTGCTTTGGCCCACTTCCTATTATAGGTACTTGAAGCGAAAAACGGCACACTTTAAAATATGTTGGAAGTATCTAGAAACCGAAATTACCTTGGGCTGCAGTGCTCAGCACAATTCAGATAAGTTCAAAAAAAGTGAAGAAAAAATTGATATTTTCAAAAGTTTGCCCTCTTCATTATCTTATCTTATTTTTCTTCGTATTAGTCTCCAACTGCCTTTCCCTCTACTTTTCTCTTTCCCTTTCCCTTTCCATTTATCTTTCCTTTGATTTCCGTTTCCTTTTTCCTTTCCCATCACATTTCCCCCCCCCCCCCCCTTATTCCTTCTCTAATTCCCTGTGTTACTGTCTCCCCAACCTCTTCATTCCATTTTTTATTATATTCTCCCTCTCCTTTTCTGTCCCTTTGCCTTTCCCAGTCTCATTACTCTTCCCCTTTCCCTAGGGAACTGGGTTTAGCATAACATACCATGCATTCCACTTCTCATTTGATACCATCATTGCTTAAAAACATTCCGTGGCATCCGAATCGTCTCTTTTACCCATAATTGGGTATCGGGACTAAGAATCACTATGACAATATCTCTATATAGCAGACCCGGTCAACACTTTCATTTTATATCAGTATTGCTCAGAAGCATCCCGGGCTCATCCGGGTCCACTTATTGACCCACATCTGGGAACTTGACCTAGGAACCATAATGGCTACGGTATCTGGAGACTTGACCAAGAAATCGTAATGGGTACGGCCCTACGTGACAGTCCTTTCATTTGGTACCAATATCCCTAAGATATATCCCGGTGTTATCCGGGTCCACATATTGACCCATACCTTGGGATCAAACCTAGGAATCGTCATGCGCCGTGATTAAATAACAATATCGCTGAGAAATTTTCCGGGGCCATCCAGATCCACATTTTGACCCACATCTGGGGACCTGAGCTAAGAATCATAATGAGTTCATCTCTATGTAAAAGCCCTGCCTTTCAGTTGACACCAATATCGTTCAGAAATTTTTCGGGGCCATCCCGGTCCACATTTAGGGACCAGACCTAGCAATCATAATCAGTTCATCTCTGTGTAAAGGCCCTGCTCAGCACTTTTCATTTGGTACCAATATACCTGAGAAATATCCCGGTGTTATCCGGGTCCGCGTGTTGACCCACACCTTGGGACCCGACCTAGGTATCGTAATGAGTTCATTTCTATGTAAAATCCCTGCTCAAAACCCTTCATTGCACTCAAAAAAAAAATTACTCAGATTATGGAAAAATGGGAATGATTCGGCGCTAAAGACATATTTCCATATTTTGATGTACAATTTTCTTTAAAACGTGGATTTTATTTCTTGATTTGAAGAAAATCGTACATCAAAATATGGAAATATGTCTTTAGCGCCGAATCTTTCCCACTTTTCCATAATCTGAGTAAGTTGTTTTTTCAGTGTGGATACCAATATCACTGAGAAATTTTCCGGGGTCATCCGGGTCCACGTTTTGACCCATATTTGGGGACCCGTCCTAGGCATCACAATTATAATAGTTCTGTGCTGAAGTCCTCATCAAGACTTTTCATTTGATACCAATATCGCTCAGAAACATTCGAAGGTCACCCGGTCCACGTTTTGACCCATATCTGGAGACCCGACCTAGGAATCACAATGAGTACTATTCTATGTAAATTCTCTGCTCAATACCTTTCATTTGATACCAATATCGTCCAAAAATATTCAGGGGGAAGCCGGATCCACGTTTTGACCTTTTGACCTCTATCTAAGGAACCGACTTCCGGATTTGAAAAAAGTATGTATATAAACCATCTAGGGCAAGGTACTAAGCTGGTGTGTAAATTTGATCAAAATCCCTCCACGCGTTTGGGCGAAAGCCGGCGACAAAGAAATGGGCTTGATTTTTATATATATATAGATTATTTAAATTGAGATCAGTTACTGAAAATGTTCCTCTTTTGTTTATTGGCTGAGGCGATTTAATTTTTTTAATAATTTCTTCCTCTTCATAATCATAAACTTAACATTTTATAAGCCAATTATGCATTTACATATGTAAGTATATAGCTAAAATATTTATAATTATATATTTTTTTTTTATATTTAAATAATACAACTATCATTCTCTTTGAAATAAATTGCCGAAGTTTATGGCTCTAGAAACGGTCGTAATTTTGAATTAAGTGTAGCACGGAAATAGGCCATAAGAATATATGTAAAATTTACAATTTAATGTAATTCCAAAATCCTTATAAATTATATTTCGTATATAAAAAAACAAAGGTAAAACATGAAGCTACAAATGTTCCTAATTCCGTACCTAGCACGCAAAATAGTACATACATATAACGGAATTGAGAACATACGTAAAATACTTGATCCTATTTCCGTTCTATGCAACATTTCTTCAGCAACTATAAAAATTTTAATTTTTTTTTAGAAAAATCCGTAATCGTAACATTTTATAAGCCAATTATGCATTTATATACATAAAATATTTATAAATATACGAATTTTCAAATATTTAAACAATTCAATTTTTGCGTAATATTCCCTAATTTGTAATAAATTTCCAAACTTTATGGCTCTAGAAACGGTCGCAATTTTGCATTAAGTGTAGCACGGAAATAGGCCATAAGAATATATGTAAAATTTACAATTTAATGCAATTTTTAAGTTTTTACGAATTCTATTTCGTATATCAAAAAAACAGATAAAACAGAATGCTCCAAATGTTCCTAATTCCGTACTTAGCACGCAAAAGGGTACACCTCTAAATGATGTTGTACCCATTTCCGTCCTATTTTTAAATTAATATTTTAAACAACTTATCTATTCTTTAGTAGTTTCAACGTATACATTTACACAAAAAAATTTTCAATATGTAAAAATAAAATAGTATATATACTTACCAAATAATTATTAAGCCCTTATAAACTTCTTACCAAGCCCTTAGCAATTTCGCGAACACTATTCACTGACACATGCGTTAACTCCACGTTTGATGATTAACTCATATTTTAATGCAAATTTTGTTTAAATTAGTTTTTCTTGGAGGCTACCAAGTACAATATTTGGCAGCTTGAATAATTTTGATAAAATTCGTAGCTTTTTTATTCGAAAATATTACCACATATTCTTATTTTTCCATTTTAAACTTTTTTTTCCCCAAAATAGCACGGAAATAGGTACTAGCACGGAAATGGGTACACTTACCTTATTATAAATTAGTGCCAAAAAATTTTTGTCGAAAGTACCAGAAGGAAGCGTGGGGGACCCACCAAAATATATACCGATATGATCAGAATCACGAGCTGAGTCGATTAAGCCATGTCCGTCTGTCCTTCTGTCCGTCTGTCCGTCCGTCCGTCTGTGTGAACGCAAACTAGTCCCTCAGTTTTTGAGATATCTGAATGAAATTCGGAATACAGGCATGTTGTTATATGCAGCTGATCATTTGTCGGAGCCGGCCGAATCGGACCACTATAACATATAGAAAAGAACCGATTATTCAGATATACATGAAATTTTTGGATGTAATTTGTGCATAACTTCCCCATTTAAACAGCTAAGGACATGAAACTTTGAAGTAGACGTACCCATTTTGGCCCAAACAAGGTTACCGAAAATTGTCAAGACCGGACCACTATAACATATAGTTCCACAACATCCGATTATTCAGATATACACATTTTGGTGTATAACTCCTTTTAACAGCTAACGGCCTGAAATTTTGAAGTATTTGTACCCATATGGGACCAAACGGGATTACCGAAAATTGTTAAGATCGGAGCACTATAACATATAGCTCCCCTACAACCGATTGTTCAGATATGGACATTTTGGTGTATAACTCCTCTATTTTAACAGCTAACTCCTCCATTTAAATAGCCAATACACCATTTTTTCTAATAAATCTTTCCATACATAGGTAACTTTTCATTTCCCCACTCATGAAAGGTATGAAGTCTTCGGTACGGCCGAAGACAGCCGCGCTTTTACTTGTTACTTTGTAAAGTATACCCAAATTACTCATAAAAAAATTGTTTTTTTTTAGTACAAAAAAGAGGAACTTTCCTTGTAAGTACATACAATGGATTTGAGACGTTTTCTATCAAAATCCGTTTGCTTTCTGAAATCCTCTTGTTTGCATATTTTGAAAGTTTAGAGGAGATCCTTCACTGCCTGGCGGAGAGATATACATACATAGCTCAAATCAAGCTCATTTCAACCCACAATTAGATAAAAAGCTTTGCTCTCTGGATAAAATCCAGCTCATTGCAAGCTTTTTCAAAAAAAAAGCATTTAACATTTCTTTTGCAGACCTCTCTCATCGAAAGTGTTGTCAACTGGAAAAAAAACAGGTTCACAGAACTTAATTGAACAAAAGAACTGAAAAAAGCCTGAAAATCGTGTTTTTGCAACACAATCAGCTCAATCCAATCTAATTAGTGTAATTACGCCCTCGAATTGAAATGAAAAACTAACCAAATTCTAGGCAACTATACCTACAATTAAAAAAAAACACGATTAGCTTCACAGCTGTGGACATGAAAAGTTTTTGTCTCTCCTGTAAAATTATTTAAAATGGAATGAGCTGGTTTCTTAGGAAGCGTCTCATTTATTAAATTTTTGAACATATTTATCTCAGTGTACCTATATACGCCTAAAAATATGCAACGCCCACTGCGCCATCTATTACGACAATCTAAGCGCAAATTCACAGTACGAACAAAAAATAATGATTAATAGGGTGGTCCGAAAATATAGGAAGTATCTAATTCACGGTTATATAAAGTAACTCATAATGTAGAACATATGTATAGTGTTAGACCAGCCACACATGACGGCAGAAAACGCGCATCACTTGGGCAGGGAGAAAGCGCTTTACAAAAGCGTTTACAAAAACCCTCGACTTGCTGGTATTTCGGGCAATGTGCACACATGAAGACGCGCGCTTTTTTTTTCTGCAAAATAAACGATGTCCCTTTAAAAACGCGGCGTTTCTGCGTTTTTAATGGTCAAAGAATTTCAATGGGGAACCACACATGTGCGCGCGTTTTACGCTGAAATTTGTTTGGTTAATGCTTTGACATATGAAAAATAAATGAAATGAAATAAAATAAAATATAGTAAAATAAATAAGATAGAACAAAAAAAATAAAATGAAATAGTATGAAATAAAATAAATAGCTCATACAAAATTCGCATAACAGTAATTATTAGAAATAAATGACCATGTAAACACAAACAAAAATAAAATAAAATAAATTAAAATAAAATAAAATAAATTAAATAAAACAAAATAAAATAAAATATTTTAACATTAAATAAAAAAATATAAATTAAAATAAAATAAAATAAAGTAAAATAACATAAATAAAATAAAGTAAAATAACATAAATAAAAAAGGTAAAATAAAAAAAAAGTAAAGCGCGAATAACGGGTATTCATGAACATTGATGTGTAAACTGTTTCGAAATCGGATATTTATTCCCTTTTCCTTATTCCGACTATCGTTTTTGTAATTTTTTGTTGTCATTGTGACTGCTACTATTTTGTTGTTTTTGTTTGTTTTGGTTTTTGGGTTTTGACTTTTGATTTTTTATGTTGTTTTGTTTTGTATTGCTCAGAAACATGCAAGATCATCCGAGTCCACGTTTGACCCATATCTGGAGACCCTGCCTAGGAATCATAAATAGTAAAGCTTCGTGTAGAAGGGCTGCTCAACACCTTTCATTTGATACCAATATTGCTCAGAAACATTCAAGAATCATCCAGTCCTCATTTTGGCCCATATCTCGGGACCCGACCTAGACATCATAAAGAATAGAGCTCCATGTAGAAGCCCTGTTGAACACCTTTGATACCAATATTGCTCAGAAACATTCAAGGATCATCCGGGTCCTCGTTTTTACCCATATCTCGGGACCCGACCTAGGAATCATAAAGAATAGGGCTCCCTGTAGAATCAATGCTCAAGATCTTTCATTTGATACCAATTTTGCTCAGAAACATTCAAGGATCATCCGGGTGCTCCTTTTGACCCATATCTGGAGACCCGGCATAGGGGTCACAATGAAAAGAGCTTCATATCGAAGTCCTGCTCAAAACCTTTCATTTGATACCAATATTGCACAGAAAATTAGATAGGTAGATGTAGGTATGCATATCCATACATTTGCATACATGTTCAAACAGGTTGGTCCTTTTTATTTTGCCTATTTGTCGCATTGTTGCAGAAAACAACAACAACTTCACTTCGCTTCGTTGCTGTTGTTGTTGATATTTGCATTTGCACGGCTATGCATGCAAGCATTTGTAAGTACATGTCTATCTACCTACCTACCACTGACAATGCCAAGCGATTCACACGGACGCAGCAGTGCACTAACACAAAGGTCATTATGTTTACGCGTAAACTTTACCTGTTTTTCGAAATCACTCGTAGCTACAGCAAAGATGTTTACACATCAATAAAATTAAAGACCATGACAATCTCAATAAGTGATAATTTAAATGTATTTTTACTACAAAAACCAATGATTTTTGCCGATTTCAAAGAACATTAAATTCATGAACTGGAAAAGCGAGCGTTTTTCGAAAAAAAAAAAAAAAGCCGGCCATGTGTGGCCTTCACAAAAAACTGAAGCGCGCTTTCTGCACAAGTGAAGCGCGTTTTCTGCCGTCATGTGTGGCTATCCTTAGTTTCTTAGGCACAGATATATGTGGGTACATACATACATATGTATGTACATAAATAATGCTTCTTCTACAGAAGTCATCTAAATTCATGATGCCGAATTTATAAAAGATACAAGATAATTCGTACGTATTTATGTTCCCAGCCTAATAATTTCTAAAAATAATTTTGATTGCTTGATTTTAAATCATTTTATTTACATTGCTAATTTCGAAAATTCAATACGATATACATAATAACAAAAAAGTCGATGCGTCTAAACTTTAGACACAAGCACAGAAGTAAAATTTCTTTAGAAACTTTCGCAATTTCTTGTTAAATCATATTTAATTTTGAACTAAAATATTTTAGCCGAACAAAAGAGGATTCCTATGCATATACAATTCCATAGCGCACTACTGGATTCTAAAAAGCATCAACTAGCTTTTAGAAAGAAACAATGGGATTTTAGAAATACAAATTTTAATTTAATAAAAGGCAAATTGGAATTTAGAGAATGTCAATTGGTTTTTTTAAAAACGTAATTCTTAAAATCCAATTAACTATTTTAAAATGCAATTGACTCTCTCTAAAAGCCAACTGGAAGTTGAATAGTTAGAAATATAAAGGTCTAAGTGAAACTTTCATCACCAGCAAAATTGAGATTTGCCAAACCTTAACTCCCAGCGCCCAGCTTTATCTAATCATACCATAAATTTGGTCTTTGGGGAGCTCGAGAGGTTCTATACTTCCTTCTAATGTCCTTTTCAGCTCTGAAATCCTACAGTTGGTCGTCAGGAATTCATTTTTAATTTTTAGCACAAATGTCGATTAGGCGGTTATGAAAGTCTAATTTAGGCGGTTATGAAGTTTAAACGGCGATATGTACAAAATTTCGTTTCTAATACCAAACCGATCGTTGCATTAATTCAATTAAATAGATACAAAGAAAAAAAAAATACCTCAGAGTGTTGAGACAAACAAACAAAAGAGAGGGTGTAGGATGAAGTGGAGACGTTTTTCCTCGTTCAACATCTAATATCCGGATATGTGATAGCCATAATGAGTAGAATAAATACAGATATTTGCATGCTACCCACCAAAATGGTTTTGAACAAATTAAACTTTGGATCGGGATTAATGTCCGGTGGCAAAGGCGTATGATGTTGTCGTATGCGACGTCGTTTGTCACCACGTACCGGCGCTTCACTTAAATTCGGTGTTCGCTGCGATTCCTTCTCCTCCTTCATCATCTTCTTTTTTGCCATAACATTGTCGGCTGCTGTAACTAATTGCACAGCCCGCTTTTGCTCACTATTCCCGATTGGCACCTCATCGTTGCAGAGAGCAACGTTGAGCGTACATTGGATTTCTTCAATTTGCAGCGGCTCCTTCATATAGCACTCATTATAGCGGACAACGCGGTTACTTTGTGCGCTGTCATAAATTTCGGACAACACTGATGCCACAACCGTATTATTATTACTATTGATTTTTGGTGTTAAGGCTAAATCGTTTGTTGGGTTTGTTGGCAGGACGGCACTTTCAATGTCATCACCCAATACACAAGCAGTATATGGAAAACTGTTAAAGAAACGCGTATCTTGCTCGAACACATTTAATGGCACCAGCGTATTCTTTGGTTTTAAATAAAGCATCAGCAAATCGGGATTTTCTTTTAAATGCTTAAACGTCGTACGTTTAAGTTCGCTGTTGTTCTTGTTGGTTGGCAAATAAAAATGTTGATTCGCCTGCTCTTTTAGCTCAACAATCGTCTTGTGCTCCATACGGAATTCTCGTACAATACCCACGCATCTGCGGATACCTTTTGCTGTCAACTCGATAGTTGCATATTGCATATTATCCTCTATCTGTACGCTATACCATTTCCGCTCGAAGGTTTTAGAGCGCAATTTGTTGCATTCCAACGATTTTAATTCAGTTTGTGAAACTGTACGCTTCAATGTCGCCTCCAGTTTTTCGCCTAAAGCCTTTAAAATGATTATCTCCTTTTCCAGCGTGGGTACATTCTTGAAGATAACATCCACCTGCTGTTTCTGGCGTTGCGTTAGCTGCTGGCTGTTTGTAGCTGGAACGGCGAACGGCTTGTCTATTGCTATGCTGGTGGGGCTGTGACAAAATACACCTAAATCTGCATCTACATCTGCATCCAATGACGTTTCTTTGAGATTATGCAATGCTGATTGTAGAACGGTTTCCTGGTGTATGATCTCTTTTAATTGGCTCTTGAGAATTTCCTTAAACAATACGGAATCATTTGGCTGAAGTTGGCGATGCCTCTCATCCGATTTCACCGCATCTTTAACCAACATTATCTCATCCTCTGCCATATTCTTTTTTCTACAATGCAAAAGGCGTCGAAAATTCGAAGTAATAATGGCGCTCGAGTTCAGCGCATCTCTGGTTGGTACTGGCATTAATGGCGCTAAAACATAATCATCTAACGTATCCTGCGAGCTCATTACTCGGTCATCCATTTCAAATTCTGCGCTAAAATTGTCGTCAATATGGCTTACTGCTGCAATAGGAATGACCTCTTCGGAATTTGAGGAGATTTTCTTGAGGGAAGCATCATCCGAAGATGTCTTCGAATTGCAAATGCTACGTGCGCTCATTATCTCCTTCAGCGACTTAACTTTTTTACACTGGAACGCCTTTTCGCTTATGCCCAATTTCGTTGGGTATGACAATAATGATTTTCCCTTAACGTTTAGCGCTGCACCCCTTCGTTGTTGTTGTTGTTGTTGATGCTGCTGTTGTTGTGGTTTGTTGTGGTTTGTGTTGGTTGTTAGTGGTGGTTTTCTAACTGCATATTGACCCAATGTACGATTTGGCTGCAATCGATGCATTGAACCCTTCGTTATTACCAAAACGCGACTTTTCGTTCCAACTAAAGGGTGCCCCTCATTACTGGCGCTCCTTTTTACTTTGCTCAATCGTTCCCAAACGGTTTCCTTGTTGCTGTTCTGGTTGCATTGCGATCCTGGTGAACGCTCTGAGAGCGAACGAAATGTTACTGCGTTCAATTTAAATTCGTTAGCGTTTATGTGTGGGATGGGTTGTGGTGTCTGACAATAAACTCACCTCTATTAAAACATTTCAATTTGCGTCGTATATCCTTATTCTCGTTTTCCTTTTCCACCTTCATCATTAGATTGGGCTTACTAGATCGATTCATCACATTCGGCATCATCCATATGTCTGTGCAATCTTGCCAATTGCCAAGAAATTCTTGTAGATAATGTTTTTATATTTTTTATAGTTTTATTAAGTACATAGGCGGCTTAAAAAAAAATAGTTGATCTTTTTTTGGTTTGTTATAAGAATTTAACACATGAGAACTTTTCAGTTGTGTTTGTTCATATTTCGGCCAGAAAAAACAATGTAAAAAATTATGATATTTTTGTCGCTTTTATTTACGAAACACACAAAAAAATTTTAAAGAAAATGTGTCAATTTTACTTAACCCCAGCAGTATTTATCAGCTGGAAACAGCATATATTTCCTACTGAATATTCAGTAGAGCTGTAGTTCTAAAATCTGAACTTTATAAAGAGGTGGCGTTGAAAATCAACTACCCAAAAACTGCCGAACGAGAAGGGAGAGTTTCTGTATGAAAAAAGGCCTGAATACGCAGGGAGAACTTCCATAGCATATATTTCAATACCACTGATGCCTTCACTGCGTGTTCAGTTATTTTTTCAGTAATGAATTTTCAACTCAGTTTCAGGGTATTTTTCAACATGAATATTCTACTGAATATGCACCTCCTTACCTCAAATACTGCTGGGACCGTTTCGTTTGTGCGAGAAGTTTGAAAACTTTCGAAACGATGGATTTGA